>CAUYUJ010004446.1:1919419-1964419 GCA_963575745.1 Prorocentrum cordatum
ATTATGTCTTTCTCTCTCTCTCTCTATTCCTCTTCTCTTTGAGTATTATACAGGTGTCTCTCTCGTAGCTATTACTTTTCCTATCTATACACCTGTGGGTATGTAAGTTCTGTGTACATGTATATCTGTATATTCCCATAGGCATCTGTGCGTATAACAATGTTTTGCGCGGCCGCTCTCTCTCTCTCTGTCCCTCTCTGTCTCTCTCGCTCTCTCTGTTTGTTCTCGCTCTCCCTCGCTGTTTGTACATCTCTCTCTCTCTCTGTCTCTCTCCCTGTGTTTCTCTGCCTCTGCCTCTCTCTCTCTCTCTCGCTCTCTCCCTCTCTCTCTCTGTCACCCTCTTTCTCTCTCCCCAGCTTGTTCCCGATTCTGTTATCCGAGATCAGCTCACATGTACACATGATGGACTGGCCTGTTCTCCAACGCGATCTCGGACCCGGGGACGGAGGGTGACGACACTCACGCCTTCGGACCCGGGCGAGGACAGTGACCTAACGTTACGCTACAATCAACGAGTCTGGGGAAAACGCAACACATGTTACGGCCCTCGGAAATCCGCGGACAAGACCTGCCCCTTGCTACAGTTTTCTGGGCAGTTCTGGAAGAGCCGATACACATGATGTATTCGCTACAGCTAGAGAGCACCTGGATTTTTTTGCCTGTGGGAAGGGATTCTCTGACAGCCAGGCCTCCGCACCGTGCTGGTCCGTTCCCGGGCCGGCATTTCTCGTCAGCGGAGGAACCAGCCGCATTCGTCACCGTGCCGTAGGCAATACATGTGCTCAGGAATTTAGGCTCCTCTGCGGTGAGCGTCGACGTTTCCCCATCGCAACATCATAATGATTCGATGTTAGCCCTGTCAACTCGCGGGTAGGCCATTCGCAACATGAGCCGCGCGACCAGAGATCGCGAAACTGACTTGCAACCCCAGCTGGGAAGGGTGAATGTCAACGTATCTCGCAGACCGAACCAAGGACCCCAAAACACTGCCGCAACGCGCCCTCAACAAGGACGTCAACCGTACGGGAAAAGCGGGTGTGATGCCCAACAGACGGTGCCCGCTGTTGGGCAGCTGCATCTTTGCCTAGAATCAGGGGGACGTAAGACCTGGGTACAGGGGACTCGGGAATCCCCGACGAGGTCGTCACAAAAATGACGAGGCCGAGCCTGCATGTTGACGAGGCCTCCCGCTGCAGACATCCCACGAAACTCCTCCTCGTCAAAATCCGAGGCGCGGTCGTCAAAAAACGATGGCGAACCCGAGTCCTGGCAAACCCGGGTCTTACGCTCCCCCGATAGAATGGACAACGTCCGCGGCGACGCCGACGGGAAATGCCGCCTTCGCCACCACGAAAAACATGCCCGTGTGGATCGTGCCGGAGACGGGGCCCCGAGCCCCGTGCTGCGGGTGCTCCCGCGCGAACATGTGTGCGACCTCTTGCCCCACGGCCTCGGGAGCGTGGCCGCGGGCCTCAAGACAGCCCCACGGACATCGTCCTGCGATCTGCCAACACGACCCGCGGGGGTGGGGGGCAGCAAGACGCCCCCCGGAGGGCTGCGAGAGGCCGTCAGAACAAGGCAGGCATGAGGACACGGCCCTTGACTGGACGCACTCGACTAGACGAAGATGTAGCTTCTCAGTAAACGCGCGGGCCGGTTCAGCAAAGCCCGATTATGGGCAGGGGGGGCTACAGCCATCTTCGAAGACGTTCCCCGACCTAGACCAAAGAAACGGCTCGAACATCACAGCCCCTCATCAGCCCGAAACGGGCCCATTTCAGCGTCTTGACTGAGTTCCTTCCTCGGCTTCTCCCCGTCATCGTCGTCCTCGTCGTCGTCGTCGCTGTCATGCTCGTCACCCCCAGAAGCCGGAGCGGTTGGGGCCCAGACTCTTGCCTGGAGAAACAGCGATACCGATACGGCTACTCTCCGGACAGATCCTGGGCTGCGTTCTGACGAAGAGTTCGCAGTGGCGACGAGGGCTTCCCAGAGGGCCCCAAAAAGGCAGAAACGAGGGAATTGAGGGGCCGGACTCTATACACTGGCGCTTTTGCCGGCCACGAACTGAGATTCGTACAGGAAAGCAGATTATGGTGTATCCATTCTTCGTTGTCTCACCGGGACAACGGGGAAAAACATATACACCACACCACCCCGACGTCGTCCCCGACCCTCACAAAGTCTGGGATTGAAGAACGGCCCGCCACTGGTAATGTATATGCTCCAGTTTCCGAGAAGGCGCCGTCTGGAACGCCATGCCCCCGGCGGAGGCCCTCGACAGCTGCCGGCGCCCGTCGACGAAACCCGCGGGCGCCGCTGCCGATGCTGGCGGCTCGAGCCCCCCAACCCCAGACACGCTCGGTACCCCCAGCATTTCAAGCCCCGCTGTACTCTTCTGTGTACCCACCCCCGGCTTCCCGAGGAAGGGTAGCGGTTTCGGTGCCTCCCCCCTCCGAAGGGAGAGGCCTTCCCTGCCGTCCCCTGGTTCTCTGGCCGCATAGCTCCGCTCTCCGTCGGGCGCTCGGGACGTTCCAAGCACGCCCGGAGCGCTCTCGGCGAGGCGCAGCCGCTGGAGAGCATCCCGTGGCCGGAAAACCGCCAGGAACATCGAACACTTTTTTCGTCGGCGACGAGGCAGAGACAGTCTGCCCCAGCGTGTGGCTATTCGGGGCAACCGAAAGGCTAATTGTCCTGCGTGCACGGAGGAGGGAGAAGACAAGGGCGACCGCGCGGGGGGAGGAAGAGGGGAAAACGCGCAGACGTGGACGACTTCCGCGTGAAGGCGTAGAGCAGGCCAGGGCGGCCAGCCGACGCTTCAGTATCAGTTAACGCGCAAGGCAACCTCTAACCTCGACTCCGAGAACGTCGCCCCGAAAGGCGAACCCAGCAGTGGCGACGATGATCGCGTAGCGGTATGGGTATCGATCCCTGCTCCGACGGTCCACGAGCAGCCCCGCCCCACCAGAAAGCGAGGCGCGCGGGGCGGCGGCCGCGCGCGCCTTGCTCAGCGTGGACCTCAGCCACGACATCGTCGACAAGAGCTGCGCTGGAGGGAAGGACAGCGAGACCCGTGACCATGACTGGACGTGGAAACATCACTGTCGTCCTTGGTCATCGTCCATCCTGGCCATCGTCGGGGTCGGCCAAGAGGGGGGCGTCCAAGACGGGGGGGCGCAAATCTTAGGTCGGGCATGTCCCCCTACAGGCGGATTTTGGACGAACAATAAAAAATAATCCAAAAATGCCCCAACATGGTCAACACATACTGGAAATATCGTCCCCAGACTATTCGTGAACTATTTTTGGATATTCCTCCTGTAGAGGGACAGGTCCAACTTAACGCAAATCATGGCCGGCGGCACGTGCTCGGCCCAGGGGGGGTGAGAGGGATGCAATGACATAAGAAGAGGCGCCATGAAGTCTGAGGAGATATCATGGCCCCCGCCATGATGTCCACCCACCCCCCAGTCACCCAAGGCGTCCCTAAAGGCCTCCAGGAGGGCCCCCCAAAAGGCCCAAGGTGGCCCAAGAAGCGTCCAAAACAGCCCAAGAGGGCCCCATGACGGCCCCAAAAGGGGCCCAAGAGAGGGAACACGAACCGAAAATCCGAACCTTTGCCCCAAGAAGCCCCCAGGAGGCTCCAAGAGGCGCACAGGAGGCCTCACGAGGTCCCCAAGAGGCCTCCAAAAGGCCTCCAAGGAACCACCCCGCTCTTGGCCGCCTCCGACCTTGGTCATCAACCCCTCTTTGCCGCCCCCGCATCTCGAGCCGGGCGAAAGTGGGGGATAGCAAAAGGGGGGGGGGTGAGAATCAGCTCACGTGGCTAATTTCCCCGGCACCTCCCAGCGCCAGGAGGCGCCCATGTATCCAGAAATGGGCCCAGCGGCGGGGCCGAAACCAGCTGCACGCAACAAATTCCGTAACCCCCCCTTTCCCTATCCCCCCCTTTCGCTCGGCCCGAGAATCCTCCAACCCGGCCATCGCCCATGCGCAGCGCCATCCCCGCGAATCGGCCACGGCACGCACGGACCAAGGAGCAAGTCGGGCCTGTCCTCCTACAGAGGGATTTTGGATGGAAAACGGCCAAAGAGTACTCAAAAAAACGTCCCATGATTATTTGTTACTACTTTTGCAGAGGGACAGGCGCCGCGCAGCCCCGTTTCGTTCGGCCCGAAAATCGTGCAACTCCGCCTCCTCCTCCTCCTCCTCTCCTCCTCCTCCTCCTCCTCCTCCTCCTCCTCCTCCTCCTCCTCCTCCTCCTCCTCCTCCTCCTCCTCCTCCTCCTCCCCTCCTCCTCCCCCCCCAGCCCAAGCGGGAGGGCCATCGCCCATGCCCAACGCCATCCTCGCGAATCGGCCACGGCCCGCACGGACCAAGGAGCGGGAGCGGCGCACAGCACAGCCCCCCTGAGACACGCCTCGGCCACGGGCTTCGCGCCCTCTCCCTCGCGAGCAGAGCCTGCGCGCCGGGAGGGGGGCGCGCACAGCGCCGCAGCCGCGGCCGCAGCCGAGGATGGGCCTGCTTTCCACCACCACCCCGAGAAGTTGGAGGGAAACGGGGTCCAACTCCACCTCCTCCTCTTCCTCCTCCTCCTCCTGCTCCTCCTCCTCCTCCTCCTCCTCCTCTTCGTCCCCCTTCTCCTCCATTTCCTCCTCCACCCCGTCCCTCCTCCTCCTCCTCTCCACCTCCTCCTCCTCCTCCTCCTCCCCCTCCGCCTCCTCCTCCTCCTCCTCCTCCTCCTCCTCCGCCTCCTCCTCCTCCTCCGCCTCCTCCTCCTCCTCCACCTCCTTCTCCTCCTCCTCCTCGTCTCCCTCCTCCTTCCCCCGTCCAGTTTTATGGTGGCGGTGGCGGAAACAGGCCCATCAGCCGAGCCGCAGCCGCAGCCGCAGCCGCAGCCGAAGGGGGGAGGGGGGGCGCAGCCGCGCTGCAGCCGCAGCCGAGAGTGGGAGTGGCTGCGGTTGCGCATGGCGCGCGCGGCACTCTCCCGCAGCCCGCCGACGGCCCTCCTCGTTCGGCCACCCTCCCTGGCTTGCCGCAGCAAGCTCCAGCGCGCCTGCCCGGAAGATGGAACAGGCGGGCGGGCGGGGGCGGAAAGAACCCTGAGATCCGACGCTCCAACACATTGGAGCAGGCGGTATTTGGCCGGTTTCGGCCTCGGGGGGCCCTCGCTTGGTTTCGGGAGCGTCAAAAAAACGACTCAGGACGAAAAAGCTGCCATGGAGAAGTGGTCCGGACCACCTGGGCCCACGCACCAGAAAAATTGGAGCAGCCTGATGTCCGGAGAGGAAGGAAGGGGAAGGAGGGTAGATTGCCAAGAGTACCGCAAGCACACGGGCGACTGCGCGAAGCCAGGAGCGCAGGCGGATTTGGGAAACGCATCGCGAAGATAGAATCTGAATGCTCGCGACGAGTCTTGGAAATGAGTTCCACGCAAGGGGAGGAAGGAGGGGGGGAGGGGAATCGGAGGAGAAGGAAGAGGAGGAGGAGGAGGAGGAGGAGGAGGAGGAGGAGGAGGAGGACGAGGAGGAGGAGGATGAAGAGGAGGAGGAGAAGGAAGAGGAGGAGGAGAAGGATGAGGAGGAGGAGGGAAACAAGGAAAATAATGGAAATAAACAGGAAAAGGAAGAGGAAAAGAAGGAGGCAGAGGAGGAGGAGGATGGAGGAGGGTGAGGGGGAGGGAGGAGGTGGAAAAAAAGGCAGGAGGAGGGAGGTAAGGATGATGATGACGAGGAGGAGGAGGAGCGAACGTCGCCTGAGAGGGCGCGTCTGTCTGAAGGCCGCACTACGGCGCGCCAGCCCCGCCCGACAGATCTGCGGGCAGCCCCGGGGCTCGGCGAGCGGCAGCAACGGCAGTCGTCTGCTTGCTGTAGGTCATCGGGATGTCCTGGTCCTTCGTGAGGTGGCACGCCCTGGTGGCCACGGAGGGCCTGGCGATGTTGTTCGGGATGCCGTTCTCGCCATTGAACGGATCGGTCTGCTCGGGGAGGCCGAGCCTCGTCAAGATGTTGGAGCTCAGCTGGCCGCGCGGCATGCTCAGCTGGTGCCACATCCTTTCCAAACTAAATCATGCTGGATATTGTCGTCGGCGCGCGGGCGCCCGAAATGGCATGGGCGCTTGGTCGCGATCACGCGCATCCTGTGCGAAGTCGCCCACGCGCCCGTGAGGACTTTCAGGGCGCTCCACAGCCTGGAGGGCGGCAGCGTCGCGAGGCTGGCGCGGGGGCGCATCCACCGGGCGGGGAGATCATCAGGAACCTGTTGGACTTGAATGAGGTCACGCTGTGCGTCGGCGTCGGCAGGTGGGTCTTCAGCGCCCATGTCGTCGTCGTCGCGGTAAATGTCGCCCGGGTCGGCGTCGGGCTCTAGCAACGGGGGGGCGTGGGATGTCCAGCGGCGGCGGGCACGGTGTTGGGCAGCCTCGTGGCTGAGCAACGATGTTCGGCTGCGGGGCGAACGGCTGCGCGGCGACTCGCCCTGGGCCACAGTGCGGGGCAGGCAGCGCCCCAGGAGGGTGCGTCCAGGGCCGCTGGTGGCCCGCGCTTGATTGCACATGTCGATGGCGATGCGGCGACGTCGCGCGTCGGCAGTGCGTTACGGCTGGAACAGGTCGGCGCCGAGCAACTCGTGCAAGTAGGTGACGCACCACTGCCTCCAGTCGTCTTGGTCGTTGATGGGCCGGTCGTTCAACAGGCGGCCAGGCAGCCACTGCGCAGCCCATGAGCGGGCCCTGTTGAGAAGACGCTCTCGGGCTCGTTCAGCTCCACGTCGCAGTCCAGATGGCGGTTCTCGTGAAACATGGCAGGCAAGGTCTAGCACAGGGCACCACGCAATCAGGCTGCACTTGATGGCGTCAGACATGGTATCCATGTAGAGCTGCTCGTGCAACGACTTCATGTTGGCATTCTGCGGTTTGATCATGGCATTGATGCGATGTTAAAGGCAGTCAGGTTGTTGAGATAGGTGAGGGGCATGGCGATGAAGGGTGGCTTGCCGTCCTGCTCTAGCGTCGCGCTTGCGGCTGGCGATCATGGCGGCTCGCGCACGGGGTCTGGGCCCAGCAGTGCGGGTCAGGCGCTCGAGATGATCCTTTACAGTCAACGAGGAAGGTGGGGTTGATGACGCCCTCGAGGCGCTGGGTGATGGCGGTCCTGATCCCCCAGCAGTCGTTGCACCGCGCGCCTTGCAGTACCGCGGTGATGGGAAGCTGGTCGTAAGCGGTGTCGCGAAGTTCGCTGTGTGCGCGTCTCCACTCTGTCACAATGGTAGACGCTGTGCTCCAGAGAGTGGCGGCAAGGTAATTCTCGATGCCGACGGGGACCTCCGCATTCGCCCAAAGCGACATCGCGAGGACGTCGGACTTGGCGAAGCTGGAGGGGGCGACGCGCAGCAGCATGTTGATGGCCTGCAGCTCCTTCTGCAGGATGCCCTCGGGCGGTTCGAAGAGCTTGCCGGCGTGGCCCAGGCGCGCGACGGCGGCGACGTTGCACAGCTTGATGCTTTGCTGGGCGGGGGCGCGCGAAGCGGCGAGCTTCTCCGCGCGGCCCCGCCATTTCACTGCCGGGCCGCGCCAGTGGCCAGCAAGCGTGGCGCCAGGGCCCACGAAGAAGCCAAGGTAGCGAGCTTTGGACTCAATCTTGAAATTAAACCATTGGGCGTGGCCAGCCGCGAGGACGCGTCACATCTCGGCTACGAGATCTTGCGATGGAAGGGGCCCAAGACGGGACGACGAGGGGAGCGAGCACGCTGATGTCGGCCAGCCTGGCGAGGATGATGCCGAGGTCGTCAGCGCAGGCGCTGAGGAGCCCACGGTGGATAGCGCTGAGCTCGCGGCTGATGGCGGTCGAAGACGAGCTCCCAGATCGCGCCGCTCCAGGGGCGCCCCCGAGCAACGCCCGATGCGGCGATCAGGAGTGGACGACGTTCTCCTTCCCAAGTCGAGGGGCGAGACGGGCCAGAAGCAGCATGCCTGGATCAGGTGCGCCATGCGGCCGTGGATGCCCCAGACCGCGAGAACGTTTCACATCCACTGGTGGCCGAGGCTGGAAAACACGGATGCGATGTCCATGCTGACGAAGACGGGCATGTCTGATGAAGTTGACGGGGACGGGCTGTGTCGACGCGCGGCGGCGTCCACGATGACGACGTTGTTCAAAAACTGGCGGCCGTGAGCGAAGCCCTGCTGTTCGGGGGGCGACTGGGCTGCAAGGACATGGGGCTGGCGACTGGCGGCGGGCGCCAGCAGCATCGCGTCCGAGCTCTTCATTCGAATGCAATCGGGGGGGCGCGTGCACTCCGCATTGCCAGATGGCTCGCCACATTAGGGCAACATGGCCATGAGAGAAACATTCAGGTCATGCGGGATGTTGTGATTGGCAGCGATGTCGCGGCATGCGTCGGCGAGGATGTCGAAGCCGTCGGGGGCGCGGAGCCGCGCTCGGTGTGGAAGACCGCCAGGGCCAGGGGCATAATCCCCAGCGAGGCGTGCTGCTTCCTTAAGATCTTGCGCATCGGGGAGCGATTGCTCTGCTCGCTGGCGCCGAGGGATGACAGAGCCGAGGTAGTCGGTGAGACGCGTCTCGCCCGCGTGCTCCTCGGCGAACACGGGGGCCAAATGACGCATGCTGGCCTGGTGCATGGCGGCGGGGTTTGTCGCGACGTTGGACGAGTTGCCGACGATGATCTCGGTGCCAATCAACGCTAGGCGCTTGGAAAACGGTTTCCAGCATTCGCCGCGGCAACCGTCCTTGGCACGCCGGCGCCGCTTCTGGCCCAGGGGAACGTTGTTGGCGGCAAAGGCAGCTCGCGAGCGGGCGGCTGGGATTGCTCTGCGCTCGTCGCTGAGGCTGGCGTGCGTGGCGTCTGCGGTCGCGGTGAACAGTGCCGCTTCGTTGATGCTGACCGTGTTGCCGACGATCTTCAGGTGGAGGCGCCCGGTCTCGGTGTTCTCGATCAGCGTCTTCGCGAGAGGGGCGTTCCGGTGCCAGAATGCACGTGCAATGCTGCGCAACGTCATGGCGCGGGTCTCCATTGAGACGCTTGCAGCCATGGACTTCAGCTCGGCAGTGGGGATCTTGGTGAGCGTGTCGCGCGCGGGGGCGGCTGCGACTTGCGTCGCAGCCTTGAGTGCGCGCCATCTAACAATCGGGGCGAGCAGCGTCGCGTCGATGATGGCGAGGATCTTTGTGATGTGATGCTTGTGGTGATCGGTGTCGAAGATATAGGCGGGGATGCCGCGCTCGGGGGTGGCTTGGGCTCGCGGAGGCGCGTGCGGAGGTGCATGATATTGCGGTCGCTGACCGGGCCTCTGGCGTTCTCGAGGGGTCGTCGTCGGCGACGTAGATTGTCTCCATGGGAGGCGCGAGGTGGCTCGGAAGGTTGATGAAGCAGCGGCGGATCGTAGATTTACTCAAGTTGCCTACGGCTCCTCGCGCAGAACACGCGGAGGTGATTTCAACCGTGTCGCGAAACAGCGGGCGCCATAATACATATTGGCACTGGTATCTCTGCGCGGCAATGGAGTCGGAGTCGACAGCGGCATGGAAAGACTTCGGGGGAGACTCGGAAACATTGAAGTCACCCACGACCATGGCGAAGCGATGTTGCGGCTGTTCGTCTGCATGTCGTCGAAGTGTTTGCCATTGGTCGCGATGGTGGAATGCGGGCAGCTGGCGTGAGGCCGCAGTGGTGGACCTTGAGGATGGCGACTTCATACTGGCGGCGGGCATCCGCGACGCGCAACCAAGCGGCGCGGCCAGGGATGGCGACCTCGAACCTGGCGTGAGGCCGTTGTTCAGGTGGAAGCTGAAGCTCTCTCTCGTCGTAGAGGACGAGGAAGCCGATGCCGCCAGCGTTGGAGACGGGCACGTCGTTGGCGATCACGGGCGAGTGGAACGGCTAGCGCGGGTGCTGGGTCGAATGGGCCAGAAGAATGTGGTCGTCAGTGGATCCGTGCGTTTCTTGAACGGCGAGAAGAGCGCGCTGGCGAAAGTAACGTAGAAGCATGCGACGTTTGCATTCGCGGCGTTGGCCAGATTGTCCCAGAAGGGCTCGAGCGAAGGCTACATTGAGGCCCTGCTGAGAGGGTTGGAGGAGCCATGGGCTCCAGCGGTGGCTAAAGCCACTGCGCTGCTGTGAGGGCGTCCGCGAAGTTGGAGGCGAACTCGGCATTGAACTGCCGCTGCTCGTCTTCGGTGAAGCCGCGGCCCATGGCGGCGTTGGACCACTGGATTCTGGTGGGTTCGCCAGCATGTGCGCCGATGAGCAAACGAACCAGAGCATCCCCACGATCAGCAATGTAGCCAAGGGTCCTGTGCGTGCGGAGGTCGACGTCGGGGCTAGCGTTCTGCATGATTTTGGCAAGGCGTTTGACAGGTACTTCTGTGCGGACGGCTCTCGGGCTTTTACCTGCTGAAACGTATAGAGGGACATGTGCACGCTGCCCAGAGCGATAGTGATGCTGCGCCATTATTTTCGATTGCGGAAAGCACTGTGGAGACGCTGGGCACGAGGTTCTGCCACGACGGTGCCGCCGCTGACCTGGAACGAGTGACGTTTGGCGGGGCCGACGGTGTTGGATATGACCATGTCATTGGTGATTTCCGCCTTGGCAAACCAATCTGCAAAGGCGCGTTCGAGCTCGGGCTGGTTGACCTCCTGTGGGCTGCTACACCAGAGCGTTGTGGGGTCGAGGCCCCTGTCCCGCGTGCCAAGGCCCTCGAGGTTGAGGGCGGGAGCACGTGCTTCTGCGGCTGTGACGATGGCTTCAAGCTTTGCGATGGCGGTCTTGAGCTCGACCTTCTGCTTCTCGAGGTCGTTGGTGCGTTGCGTGACGCTGTGGAGGCTGCGTCCGGTGGCTTCGTGACGTTGGCTGAGCTCGGACTTGATCTCGTGATGGAGGAGAAGAAGTCTTGGCTGGCCTGTGCTGTGACAGCGCGTGCAGAGGCTTCGAACTTGGCGCAGGCGTCGGCGATTTGGGCGGCCATGGTCTCCACCAGCTGTTTGCGAACGTGAGCGGGTCGGTTATGCACTGCGAGTTTCGCTGCACCATCATGCCATGGATCTTGTTGACGATTGCCACAGTCGATGTCCTGTCCGTTGGGGAGGGGTGCGAGAGGTCCAGCTGCGTGTGGATGAACGTGCGTTCCCATGGAAAAGCACAGTGGCCCGCGCCAGCCACCCAATAACGCGCGCGGAGGCTGCTACAGGCGAATGCAAAGCCGAATATGAAGCTCAACCAGCAGGGCAACTTGAAGGCGTGGCGTGGGAAATGGGTCCTTAGCTGTCCCTGGACCAAAGGTATCCGTGCTTTGCCATGGGGTGAAAACACCTTGAGCCAAAATGGCTACGGAAGGAGGAGGAGGAGGAGGAGGAGGAGGATGAGGAGGAGGAGGAGGGAGGAGGACAAAGGGAGGAGGAGGGAGGATTGGGAAGGAGGTGGGAGGGAGGACGGAGGGAGGGAAGGGAGGGAGGAGACCTCGTGCCAAATGGATGACCAACTGATGGTCGGATGAACCCAAAGGCCCGTGAGACAGGGCCACGAACGCAACCTCTATCCCGACCGCAGCAGCCCCACAAAGCGAGGATGGGGCACCCCGCCGTGAGCCCGCGGCATGCCGCGGGGCACAGGCCCGCCGGGCAGGGACAAAGGGGCAGAACGGCCGGGCTGGCGGACGCCGGAGAACACGGAAGCTACAGCACGCCTGTGAGAACAGATGCCCGACAGGAGGGGTCGGAAGAGATGGGGTCGGAGGGCCGCGCCGCATCCCCGATACATGGGCGATGCATCGGCGATGCATCGGGGATGCACCGGCGAAGCATCGCCGACGTGGGCAATGCATCGGCGACGTCGACGTGAAGCAAGTCGGGCTCCGCAGCGAGCCGCATCGCCGATGCGGCTTGGTCCACCGACCCCATCTACTCGGACCCCATCTAGGAGGCCGAGTGAGAACGCGTAACCAACCCAAAGACGTGCTGTGCGAACAACCCACCGAGCACGTTCGAGGGCCCACACCAGAGTATCGCAAGAGACTACTCCGGAATGATCGCGACAAGCCAGCGCCCCACTGGAAACGTCAATAACAACCTATAATGAAAGTCGGACAGAGCATCATTCACAAAGAAAGTAGCGAACAACCCACTGGCGTGCAGCACATAGGACATTGAATACACACAGCCGTCTTGCACAAAGAAAAATCCGCCTACCCCAGAGGCGTGTGAGGGATCCTTCCTCGACAGACACCGTATACTCTCCCTACCTACACTTTCCCACCACCTGGACGCTCTGCTCTTGGGAGCTCTGGGAGCTCTTTTCTTCGGACCCCACATCTGACAATTTCTAGCCTCCAACCGACACATACCCCCTTATTGCGCCCCAGCATCCCCGACCGACACCCCCCACCGCGCCCTGGCATCCCCAGGCGTCCTGCCAATTTCTCGGAGCTCTGTTTTAGCCTGGACCGACCCTGACCCTCACCCTGCCCACCACCACGCCCCGGCATCCTCACCCGCTGGGGCCACTGTTCTCGGGACCCCCCACCCGACAATTTCCAGCCCGGTCTCGACCCTGACCCCCACCCCGCCCCCCACAACGCCCCAGCATCCTCAGGAGCACGGGGGGACGAGCAGGAGGGATAATGGACGCCCTGGCGACCTTGAACCCTTGGGCACGCTAATGAGCGCGCATCCCCATCGTCCCCTCTCGAGCCCCCTCCGCTCATGCGAATCCACCCGGCTCTCCCTTCATATGCACTCCACATGTAAACCCACCTGTGCGCGTGCTGTGGCCCGAGGAGCCCATTGAGCCGACTGTGAGAGTTACTTGATTACTTCATCGCGCCAGGTAGCTACTCCAAACAGGTGGCTTGCACACATACCACATACCCATCAACGTCGAACAACCTTAACTGTAACACACACGCACACGAAGAACAAGAGAAATACATTGGCGGGCAGAAACGAAACGATGCCTGCCTCTAGTTGCGAAAAGAAATAAAATTCCACTGAACTGCCGTGTAAATGTAGATGCGCGCACCTTGACAGGTGTGCATTTAGGTCTGACCTGTCGATGTCAATTTCATTGATGAGGGCGTCGGAGACGAACCCCTCACGCCACCCCCTACACTTACATCCAGAGTGTAAGAAAGTCTGAGCGTGAGACTGGGCGTATCTGAGTGTGTGCGTGTGTGAGCCTGAGTATCAGGGTCTCGGTACGAGTGAGTCTTATGTGAGTGACTCTCAACGTGAGCGAATCTGGGTAACCGTGGGTATGAGGTATGAGAAAGAGTGAGTCTGGCTTCTGACTGTGAGAGGATATGAATATGAATGACGGGGTGCGACTGGGTCTAGAAGTGTGTGGGTCCCGTGAGCCGGACTGCGGGAGAGTCACACAATTAGCGACGCGTGGAGGCGAGAGTGAGGTGAGGAGGCGGATGCGTAGCGCTACTAACAAGAGCCACAGACCCGGGATATATGAACACATCAATCCAGTTAATGTGAGCCGAAGCAAATGTGACTCTGAGCACGGATGGTCTGAGTATGCGTTAGTGTAAGTGTAAGTAGATCTGAATACGAGTGAGCTTGAATGCAAGTGAGTCTGATGATGGACGAGTCTGGAAATGCGTGAGCTAGATACTAAGATGGAGAGGGGTGAGGGGAAGGGGGACCCAATCCACGAATCGCCTTGCCGCAACAATCCCATACGTTTAACATGATAAATTGTCGTGCGTGTCCATGTGTCGTGCTGTCATGCGCATGTCCTCGTTTCTGTTCTCAGGAGACAGATGATACAGGACATAACGATGATGGCGTTGATGACGATGAGATGGGATCGCTGCCCCTGCGGCCCGACCATGATGCCGAAGTTGGACTGCATGAGACGCACCCTACTCTTCGCCTCCTGTAGGGCTGCTGGGGCGCTGGAGAGAGAAGTGCTCAAAAACCCGTGGCCCTGCACGCTGTGACCAAAGCGGAAGGCACATGGGTTGGCCCTCCTCCTTCTCGCCATATCGTGCGAGGATCCCTGGAGATCGCACAACCAGCGTCTCAGATGGTACGGAATCGCTGTCGCCACTTGTCTTATGTTGCTCCCATCGTACTTAAGGCCCATATCCCAGGAATAATTTCGAGCACCTGGAAAAACGTCGAAACAGCGTCGAAACAGTGTCGCACGAGTGTCTCCCAGGGCCCGACACGCGAAAACCCTACAATTTCTGTACTTTCCTGGCGCTCGAGATTCTTTCAGGTGGTCGAGGCTAAAGTAGGTTGGTAACACTTATCTCGGCTGCGAAGTAGCTTCCTCGTTCGCAGTCACGAAGACAACGAGTCTTTGGAGTGGGCGCCAGTCCCGCTCGGGCAGTGCGACACCGAGCAAGCTGCCCCGGGAGCAACTCGGGCCAGGCGTTTCCACGGCCCTCGTCGGGCGAGGCCCGATCGATCCGGGCACGACAGCGCCAGAGGACGAGGAGCCATCAAGCGAGAGTTCCACAAGTTACGCCCGAGATCTCCACTCGGCCTGCCCGTGAAACTCCACCCGTTCTCGACCGACAGAATTAAGTCGGCCGTGTCCCCCTACGGCCCTACGGGGGGATTGTGGACGGAAAAAATAGTCAAACAATACTCCCAAGTCGTCGAAATACTCAAAAAAGTCCCCGGGCTACTTTCTGACTCCTGTATAACATTCCTCCTGTAGAGGGACGGGCCCGACATAACAGCAGAGCCCCATGCTCACCCAGACTGGCCAAGGCAGAAACCACCCTGCTCGGCCAGAGCAAGGGGCTAACCGAAACACACAGTGGTCCCACGGCCTGTTGGAAGATCGACGCTCGGGGGCATGGGAGCACGGGAGAGCGGAGCGCCCTCTCGTTGCCAGTGGGCGGGGGGGGGGGGGGCACGTCTTTGCACGTGTGTTGAAGCACGGCCACGGCGTGCGTGGGAGCGGGGGGGAAGGAGCGAGGAGAGACAGGCCCGCCACTCCGAGGCCCCCGCCAGGGCCCCCTCTCAGCCGGCTCAACCACAAGGGGGCAAGAGTTGCGGATGCCATGACAATGGACACTCTAACAATCCTATCATTTAGTTAGAGATGTGTTTAGAAGGTGTAAAACATGTACTAAACATGTTTTATATATGTTTATTTACATGTTCAAACAATTGTTGAAACATATTTTAGACATCTGGCAATTATTTGGCAGCACGCTGCGTCTCCATTCTTCGAATTCCACAAGGCAAGAGGAGGAGGAGGGCAGCAGGGCGCCCCGAGGGCGTGGAGATCGACAAGCCAGGACCTTAAAACAGGCTTGGCGCGACGAGGACACTGCAGCCGTGGGCCGAGGCTGCCACCCCGGTCCTCGCCCCCTCCAGGCGGCACTTCCATGGGACGCACAGAGACATACTAGTACTAGACGTTCTCCTTGGAGGCACGCGTCCGACCCGAACGTATAGCAGATCCACCTTGTGGTGTATCATTTCCCGAGCGGTGTGGCCAGAAAGCGCCCGCCACGATGTATATACTATAAGATTTCTCGGTGCGCGCACTGCCCCTGGGGGAGCGACGCACACATAGTATCAGTATGTTCGGGTGACGCCGATTCCAGGGTCCTGGCTTTAGGTCGGGAATGTCCCCCTACAGGCGGATTCGGGTGAAAAAAACCAAATACTCCAAACATGCGCCAAACAAACTCAAACATGGGGCAAATCGTCCGCAGACTATTTGTTTATTATAATAGCATATTTCTCTTGTAGGAGGACGTGCCCGACTTAATCCTGGCTTGCAGTATCCGAGTTTGGGGTCGAAGACTGACGGCACACCCTGTGGCAAGACGCCCTGGCGTCAAAGCTGCCAGGAGCACTTCGCGTGCGCACGGCATCGCATCCCGAGTGGACCCCAGCGGGGGTAGCTCATCGACGTCCAGAAACAACCGAATGTGCCCAGCGGAACGTGCGCACCGCTTAGCAGAACAGACTGGGGACCCTCCCAGCACACTTGAACATGCTAACGTCGAGTGAACCGATGCAGATTGTGATTTCCTGTCGACTGAAGTCTGGGTGGGTGCTGCCCGAACTCCCCACCGGAGCCCACCCAACCCCTGGCCTCTCGGGCCATGCCTCGGCTCTCTGGCGTCGATTCGGGCTGGGCGAAAGGGTGGGAATAATGGGGGTTTCAGAATCAGCTCACGTAGCTGATTTTCCCGGCGCCGGAGGCGGCCATGTACCGAGGAATGGGCCCCTCGGTCGGGCCGAAACCAGCGGCATGCAGCAAATTTCGTACCCCCCCACATTTCCCTGTCTCCCCCTTTCGTCCGGCCCGATGGATTCGGGACGATCCAGGCCCCCCTGGAGGCTCTCGGCGAGGCGCAGCTGCTGGAGCGCACGCCCCAGGCCGGACAACCGCCGAGGACCGACGAAGAGGCTTGAACACCTCCCACCTCGACTCCGAGAGAGCCGTCCCCTTAGTAGGGAATCGAACTCTATGCACCGACGCATTTTCCGGCCCTGCATTGAAATTTGCACTGGAGAGCGGATCCTGGTGTATGCAGGACCCTGGTGTATACATGTTTGGTTGTTTCCCCGGGACATCGGGGAAACAAGTGTACACCACACCACCCCAGCGTCGTCCCCGACATTCAAAAAGTCCTGGGATTGAAAAAGAGCCCGCCACTGGAAATGTATATGTTCCAATTTCCGACTGAGGGGGGCTGGGGATGGCGACCTCGGAGACCCCTTAAGACATCAGGCGGCACAGCCTCTTCCAAAGCGTAGGCCCGCAGACCTCTGGGAAGCCTCCTGCCTGGGCCCGAGGCGCTACCCGCGAGCCTCGCTGCCGGAGGGCCCCGAGACTCGAGACGGGCAACCCGCGGCACAAAGACCGTGAAGGCTGGCGGTCACCCGAGCGCAATGAGCGCGTGCGGGTGAGAAGCATTCGCCTGTTTAGCCCAAAGTGCGAAGCCCAAGGAAAGATCAGAGATGTTCGCCTTTTTCCTCTGCCAGACCCTGAGTGGACTAGCAAGCACAAGCACGAGAAACATCGTTCGTCATACATTCCACCAGCCCGTTGGAGCGGGATTGGTTTAGAGAGCTCGTTATTTCAACTCCTCTTTCAATGCTTCTATAGTATGACAAGCATCCCCTCCCCAACTCGACCAGCGACCGACCAGGATCCACGTCCCCCATCTTCCCAGCCAAGACAACAAAACAGAGCGTGCGCTGCGGAAAAACGTAATCGTACTTGGGCGACCCGCGATCCAGTTGAATTGCTCTTTCACAGGTGCGGCGGTGTGCGCAGGCCGACAACCCCTGTCAAAAACCATGTTGGACAACTGCGGTGCACAATTATGCTCACTGCTGGCGGCACCACCGCCGTCACTTGCCATGGCTTTGGACAGGGACGCGAGGGTCGACACGCTGCCCGATGCGAGCCGTGACGTGCGCTGGTGTGCCTGGCGCACTCTGCGCGCGACGCGCACGTGGCCCACCTGTCAGCGCGGCACGTGGCGCACGTGCGCTTGCAGCACGTAACACAGCTGGCACACGTGGAGCGCGCGGCGCATCTGCCGCACCAGGCGTGCCAGGCAGGCTCGTGCCCGAGGGGCACCCGGCGCAGCCTGATGCGCGTGGTGCACCTGTGGCACGCGCGGCGCACCTCGCAGGCGCCGCACACCCGGCGTCTGCACTGGCTCCCGATCGCGTCGATAGCGGCCCCTGCCTGTGCTGACCGACGTGGCCGCCTCCGCCGACTCGGCTTCTGCCCCCAGGCGGCCAGGCCCGGGGCGAGGGGGGGGGCCTGACAACGGGAGAATCCCTGCGGACAGCTCCTGCTGACGAGCCGCACTGCAGTATGCCAGCAGACGCTCCGACGCTCGAAACGTCCAGAGCCAGAGCAGCCTCGACGGTGGCAGTGGACAAGATAGAGCAGGAGGGACGAGAGACGAAGATAGGGCGGGAGACGAGGGATGGGCGACGACGGGGCGAGCGACTAATTGATAAGCACGCCGACTTCGAGGAAGGTCTTCGAGGAACTCCTCCGCAGCGGTGGGTATTCGTCTGGCCGCCCCGGGTCCTTCTCCGAGATGTGGCTGAACTGGGTCAGGAAACCGTACTCCCCCCTCAACGGGCCCATGGGTCCTCCCGCGGCCCTGGCCTCATGTTCACGTTCCTCTCTTGCTCTTGCTCCTAATCCCGCTACTGCTCTACTGTTCTCACTCATCTGAAGCCGTGCTGAGGAGAACTATACAGTGCATTGTGTGTGTTATACATCAGGTAGGCCCGATTTGCCTGTCGATATGGTTGTTTCAATTTGAACGTTATTGGTCTTTCAAACGTGGTGTTCCCGCATGTGCGCTCGCCACATGCCAAGATCGCGACTTGCTCCCGTCGCTCAGAATGGGAGCTCTCGCCCCAGCGCGGGCCGCATGTCTGAATCCGAGTCCGTCCCGATCGTTACCGCCCCTCCTTTGCCCCCTCGTGCACTGACCAATGAGAAGGGATGGATGAGATGAGTAGGATGTCAGATGTGTCGCTAACGCACATCGCTTGCCTCCCTGTCCCTGTCTCTGTCTCTGTCTCTCTCTCTCTCTATATATATATGGCCTCTCTCGGTCTCTGTCTCTTCCTCGTTCTCTGCTTCCGTCTCGATTATAAACGTGTATGTCTATATCCCGCTTCATTGGTCGCTCTATATACCCACCATATGTCTAACTGTTTGCATGTATATGCGGTTCTGGTTTGTTGCATGTGTAATTCGCTCATTCGCCCTCTCTCTCTGTCTCTACCTCTCTCTCTCTCGTTATCTGTTTGTCTATGGCTTTATCGCTCGTTCTCTCTCTCTCTCTCTCTTTCTTTATGTTTTTTTGTTTCTCTCTCTCTCTCTCTCTCGCTCTCATTCTCTACATATCAGAATGAGAGGGTCGAACGGTCACAATCTTCCCCTGGGCACATAGCTGCAAAGGCTTCTGCGGTGCGGGTTGTCATTGTTCGCGTTGCTGGTCCCCGGCCCGCGACCCATCCGCGATCCATCCGAGAACCGCCCGCGACCCATCCGATCCGCCCCGCCACTACCCCACCAGACCCCACCAGGGAACCACAAACAACGCACGCACCGAGCCACGTACATGAATACTGACCCCCAGTGCGCGAGGCCAGCATGGTGTCTAAAACGTTTGCAGCAATAGTGCCTAGAACGTTTGCGCCAACGTTTGCGCAAGGCGCAATGCGCTTGCGCAATGCGCAATGCGCAATACTCGGGTTGACCCAAGAGGGGGTCCAGCGACAAAGGGGGTGGTGCAACAGATTTGGTGCAATACATATATATATATATACATGTGGGGTTGAAGTATATTTCGGGGCGTACACTGCATTTCGGGGCGCAAATGTATTGCTGTATTTGCGCGTGCGATGCCTTACTTGCAATGCAACGCAATCCACTTCTCCGACGCAATGCATTCGCAATACAAGTGCCCCAGATCTCTACTGCACCACCCCCTTTCGGCTGGACTCCCCTTTGGGTCACCCCGACATGCATTCACCTGCACGTGCGCATGTGTGCCGCACCTCCCCCCGCCTCGGGGGCCCCGGACCGTGGGGTGACGGCCCGTGCGGAGCCCTCGGAACCCCCACCGGCGGCCTCACCGCACGGTCCGCCGCCGCGCGGTGCTGGGACCCCTGGCGGCCCGTCGCCCGAAGCGCTGACCCCGAGATCCCCACCGACTTATAGGAAGGCACCAACTATACACCAACACCGATCCTGGCCAGGATCACCCTGGGCCCAGGATCGGTGTATAGGCCCTCCTGCCTTGCGCAAGAAGGCATATGCACCGATCCTGGGCCCAAGGTGATCCTGGGCCAGGATCGGTGTTGGTGTATAGTTGGTGCCCTCCGAATGTGTGCCGCACCTCCCCCCGCCTCGGGGGCCCCAGGCCGTGGGGTGACGGCCCGTGCGGAGCCCTCGGAACCCCCACCGGCGGCCTCACCGCAGGGTCCGTCGCCGCGCGGTGCTGGGACCCCTGGCGGCCCGTCGCCCGAAGCGCTGACCCCAAGATCCCCACCGACTTACTCTATGGTGTGGTCAGCCCCCTCTGGCCCCCCCCCGGGAATATCTGACGCCGAGGCGTCAGTCGGGGGCGCGCAAACATGGATCAGCTAGCGATCCATGGATTCGGCGCGCGGTCGTCAAATCCACGGGTCGGAGGAGGGGCCCTCCCCCAAATGCGGCAGGTGCCGCCTCGCTCGGCGGCGGAAATCCGGGGTTCTCCGTGGAAACGGGACCCGTCGCCAATCCACGCCCCCTTGATCCATGTTCGCGATCGCCCGATTCAGTTTGCTTGCTTGGAAAACACACACAAACCGCAGCACAAACATCATCTCCTGCAGGTCCGCGCCGCTCCCGCACATCGGCGCTGGACCCCCTTCCCTGGCGCGCCGTCGCCGCCCCTGCCGCCAAGGGGGCCCGGTGCCGACCTTCCGTGGCACCTCGTGGGAGCCTCCCGCACCAGCTTGCCAGCTCTTGCGAATCGACGATACTAGGGGGAAAACAAACCTACCTCGCTTTTGACCAACCTCGCTTCCAAGAGATACCAAGCGATGCCAAACTACGGCCTGTACTGGTCAGGCCGCTTGACGAGGAGGCGCGTGGTATGACTTGGTTCTTCGTGGAAGCGAAAGCGGGGTAGGTAATTCACGCTCTGAGATACATCGCCGCTAACTCGACGCTAATCGACGCTGACCGAATCGACGCTGAGCAGCGGCGTAACCATAAGCTCCTGGAGGTCCGCGCGGCGTCCGCGCAGCGGCGCTGGTCCCCCTGCCAATGGGAAGCCTTCGGCGCCGGGGGCGGCGCCGAGGGCGCCGCGGCAAGGGGGGGGCCCAGCGCCGACCCTCGGTGGCAACTCGTGGGAGCCTCCCATACCATCTCGTCGGCTCTTGCGAATCGACGCGGGATCGACGCGAATCGACGCTACATCGACGCTAGTCGAGATTAAATCGGCGCCATCGCACCGAATCCCAGACGCGAACTGGCGCTAGCCGACGCTGAAGACGAAATGAAAAGAAGGTACACCAAGTCCCCATGATCTGCCACCGAACCGAGTCAGGAGATCGACGCGGATCTCCGAGAAAGTATGGTCGTGCAACTGTTTTGGGAAACCAGCAGGTACCGATACCGCGACCCCCCAGACCTTTCCCGGGGCGCGTTCTGACCAGGATTTCGAGGCGAATCCAGCGGTGGCGACGAGGGCCGCCCAGGAGGCCCAAAAAAGGGAAAGCGGGCGGGGGGGTAGAGGTAGAGGTACCTTTTCCTCCTCTGGCTGTTTGTCCGTCGACTGCCCACTCCCCCGCCCCCCGCCGAGGTCGTGCGTCGGCCGGGGGGGCACGTAGTCGGAGGCGCCGCCGCGGAGCGGGGGCAGCGCCAGCAGCAGGAGCAGCGGCAAGGCGCGCGGCGCCTTGCGGGGGGCCGTCGGCGGCGGCAGCAGGGGAGGAGGCGGAGGAGGATCGAAGAGGCCATGGAGCACACAGATAAAATACACACAGATTTCAGGATTCCCCATCTTTTCCGATATCTTCGGGGCTTTGGTCTTCCCCCCCACTTCCCATAGTTTCCCATGATTTCGGGGGAATCGACGATCCATTGCGTCTGTGTGTTTTTTCCCTCCCGAAGGATCGAGGGTCGCCGTGGCGGTGGTGGCTGGGGGCCGGGGCCCCGAGGCCCGTGCCGTCCCTGCCTACCTCCTCTCGAGGAGCCCTGGATGCGAGGGGCAACGACAGGGGAGGATAGGCCTAGGCGGGGGAGAGGAGGAATCGACCTGGAACCGGCGAGGCATGGCTGATGGATCGGCGACAGGCCCCCGATGGCGAATCCGCACCTTCTTGGGCGTGGTGGGGCTGCCGGGCCCCCAACGGCGATGAGAGGACGTTTGGGGGCCCATGCATCCCCCCTCTATGCCCGTCCCCCCCTGTCGCTGCCCCTGAGGAGGCCTCCCCCTCCCCCCCCCTCCTCCCCTCGCGGGGTCCTGGTCCTGCGCCTCAGCGGCCCCCTTGTGGCCCCTGCCCGCCCTCCCCCCCTCTCGAGAGGCCTGGAGGCGTCCTTCCTCTTCTCCGCCTTCGGCGGGGGCCCCCGTGTGTGTGCGTGGTCCGTGGCCTGCGGTCGGGCCCCCCCCCCTCCTCCGCCTCCTCCGCCTCCTCCTCCTCCTCCTCCTCCTCCTCCTCCTCCATGGATCAAGGATGGAGGGGGAGGAAGAGGAGGAGGAGGAGGAGGAGGAGGAGGAGGAGGAGGAGGAGGAGGAAGAGGAGGAGGAGGAGCAGGAGGAGGCGGAGGTGACAGACGTGAGATGGATGTCATACAGGGGTCATCGTCTTCGTCGTCGTCGTCGCCGTCGTCGTCATCGGGCGTCATCGTCATCGTCGTCGTCGATGGCATCGACGCCGTCGTTGCCGTCGCTGTCGCGATCGCCAATGACGTCCTCGTCGTCGTCGTCGTCGTCGTCGTCGTCGTCGTCGTCGTCGTCGTTGTAATCGGACGTCGTCGTCGACGTCGTCCGTCATCGTCCGGTATCGTCTGGCCTCGTCGTCCGTCATCGTCTGGCAAACTCACGAATCTGCTGGGACTTGTCGCGTCTGTCGGGGGATTGTCGCAGTTCCCTGCGGCTTGTTGCATGACTTTCTGGGGCCCGAGATGGCTCCAAGACAAGCTAAAAGAGCCCCAAGAGGCCGCAGATATGGTCCAATAAATCGCCCACAAACGCCCAAGACGGCCCCAAGACCGTCCAAGAGGCCTCCAAGACACCCCCAGAGGTCACCAAGAGGCCTCGCAAGAGGGCCCCAAGAGGCCACAATCATTGAAGTCCCTTAGATTTTGCAGGATTTGGGAGCTCTTGCCTTCTGGGCTCCCCGACGCTCCACGACGGCCCACGAGGCCCCCAAGATCGCCCCAAGACGGCTGAGAGGCCCCCAAAAGAGCCCCAAGGCGGCCCAAGAAGGCCCAAAGACGGCCCAAGAGGCGCCCAAGACGGCCCAAGAGGGGCCCAAGAGGAGGCCCAGATGGGGAACCAAAGCGAACAGTTCGAGCCCTCGGCCCAAGGGGCCCCCGGGAGGCCCCAACAGTCCCGCAAGAGGTCCCCAAGAGGCCCCAAGAGGCCCAGAAGAGGCCCCAAGAGGCCCCCAGGACAGTGGCGAGATGGGCGGAAGGCCATTCGATGTTCGGACCAGGTTAGGGTTGTCGACGGCACTTCGTTTTCCATTTGCCGCGGAGTCAGACAAAAGAAGCATTGTGAGCCCGCTGCTGTTCAACGAAGCAGACGAAGTCGTCATGCGCCGGTGGAAATTGCGCCTAAGTTCTGAGCATGGCTTCAGGAATGTCATGCGACGCTGCTGACAAACTGACGAACGCCCGCTGTGCATATGATCTTATACTGCTCGCGAAGTCTTTGAGCGGGCCGACGAGATAACCGCGCTGCTTGCGGAATAATGTGCAAAAGCGGGGCTTGTCGAAAATGGGTCAACAACGATGCTCCTGATGACGGATGCCGGCGTATCCTGGGTCAACACCCCTACTGGTCGACATCGCGGGCATGTTCGTGGAACTCATCAAGACAGGTTCTTCCCGCACGTATCTTGAAACGTATGTGCCAGGATATCCGACCTCGCGAGGGCAGAGAAATCTGAATCATCGTCTGTCGTGCGCGCGAATGCGTTTCCACGGGGTGCGCCACACCTTGCTTAACCACACGATTCTGGTCAAATTGCGCCTGCGACTGTTCGACGCTGTAGTCAGCCCAACATTCTTGCAGAGTCTGTCAAGAAATACCATGTACTGTATCGCAGTTAGCTAGAACCCTACAAAGCGCAAAAGAACGATGATGAGACGAATTGTTGGCTGGGTTAGGCACGACGAGGAGGATTGGCATGACACCGGGCACCGCGTGAAACAAATATTCAAGTCTGCGTGGTGCAGTACTCGCGTGGCGGTCTGGAGCCAGGCTCGCGGCAAACAGTGGCGAAGACTGATCGAGGAGATCACAAGTCGATCGGCACGCATTACGTCGGGCATGTCCTCCGGCAGGCGGATGTAAGAAAACATGTGTTCTCAAAACGATTCCAACATGGACAAGCATCACCATACTATATTCTACTATTCTTGAAGATTCCTCGTGTAGAGGGACATGCCCGACTTCCGAAATGAACTGTGCACCACCTGTCCAGCCCCGCCACCCCGGCCAAATGTCAGGGTGAAGGGGGGGCTGAAAGACCGAGCGCGGGCGGAGGAAGCGGGCGCGCGGCCGTGGGACCTGAGCCACCGACCGCCACCGTTAGGCGCGCACGCTCCTGCCCGACTGCAGGCAAGCATCGTGTGTCGCGTGTGCCGCTGGTCCATGCGGTCAACTGCACCTGGCCGGGAGGCCCACGGAGGGCGCGGCCGCCGGCCGCGCAGAGGGACTGGAGTGATAGCATTCGCGAGCGGCCCCCGCGAGGGGCAACGTTTGGGGGGAAGAACCGATTCTTTAGAGGCCTCCTGGATGGGGTCCGAGTAGATGAGGTCGAAGGACCGCGCCGCATCGCCATGTGCATCGACGATGCATCGGCGATGCATCTGAAACGTCCGCGACGCATCGGCGATGCCGGCGAGGAGAAAGTCGGGCTCCGCATCGAGCCGCATCGTCGATGCATCGGCGGTGCGGCGCGATGCTCCGACCCCATGTACTCCGACCCCATCCAGGAGGCCTAAAATCCAGGGGAAAATATCAACCTGGAAGTGGCGATAAATCGCCAGCCGGTGGCTCGGCGACAGGCCTCCGACAGCGCAACCGCACGCTCCCAGGTGAGTTGATGCCCCCGAGCCCATCGCCCCCTGACGTCGCCCCGAACTTCGGGCCACAACTCGGCCCTCCGGCGGCCGTTCCTGACGATCCGGGCGCCTCCGGAACGCCCTCGGCGAGGCACAGCCGCTGGAGGGCACCCCGAGGCTGGGAAACCGCCGAGGTCCCACGAGCACGTCTGCAAACCTCGACCCCTCGAGCCCTCGAACCCTCGGGGCCCTCAAGCCCTCGAACCTATCCCCTCGAACCTGTCCCCTCGAGCCCATCCCCTCGAACCTGTCCCCTGGACCCCGCAACCCTCGAGACCTCGAGCTTACCCCCCCCCGCGAGCCCTCGAGCCTGCACTCCCCCCCCCAAGAGATGACCCTGCCCCCCCCCCCCGCCCGCGGAGGCGCCGCTGTGGGCGCAGCGCCAGCAGCCGCGGAGCAACGCATGGCGCGCGCGCGTGCCCCGCCGCGCGCGGCGCGGCACCGCAGGGCGGGGGAGTCGCGGGGGAGGGGGGGGGAGCCGAGGCCCCGCCCGCCGCGCGGCCCACACCGCTCGGGGCGCGGGGGGGGGCGGCGGCGGAGGGCGAGATGAGGCTTCGGCGGGATACGCTTAGGTCGGGCGTGTCCTCCTACAGGCGGATTTGGGACGAAGAATCAAAATCAGTCAAACATTCTGCAGGAAGCTGCAAAAACAGTTGAAATATCATCCCCTGACTATTTGTGGACTGCTTCTGAATATTCGCCCTGTAGAGGGACAGGCCCGAGTCAAGGCTGCGCGCAGACGCCGAGACCCCCCCCCCGAGGCATCCAAGCTGACCGCAGCAGGCTCCCCAGGCATAGTCCCAGCGCGCCACACGGCTGGGGACTATCAGGCCGACTGAGCGCGCCCCTGGCGGGCTGAGCGCGCCCGCGCGCGCCCGCCCGCGCGCGCCCATGTCGGCTCCCCGCGTCGCGCTGGGGCGCAGGGGGCGCAGCGACGGCGCGCTCGCGCGCACGCCCACCTCGGCTCAGGGGGAGTTTGGACGAAAAATAAAAAACAAAGACAAATACTTTTAAATACCCACATAATCATCCAAACATGTTCAAAACATCGTCCCCTGACTATTTGCTTTTTCCTATTCTTGAAGATTCCCCCTGCAGAGGGACACGCCCGACTCAATCCTCACCTCAGCGTCCCGACTCCAGGCGTGCCTCGGGGGAGCATGGCAGGCGGGAGGACGGGGGCCAGGCCTCCACGGCGCAAGAGGGGGCGTCGGGCGGAGGTTCGCGGACCAGGCGGGGGGAGGGGGGGGGAGCGGAGCGGAAGGGGCGGTCCGCACGGGGCCTTCGGTGGGGCTTCCTATGGGGCCACGAAACGTGTGAGGGGTGTGCTGAATTGGGTGTGCGGGACGCATGTGGGCGGCAGCGCTGGGGCCTTCTGTGGGGCTCCCTATGGGGCCACGAAGCGTGTGAGGGGTGTGCCGAATTGGGTGTGCGGGACGCATGTGGGCGGCAGCACTGGGGCCTTCGGTGGGGCTCCCTATGGGGCCACGAAGCGTGTGAGGGGTGTGCCGAATTAGGTGTGCGTGACGCATGCGGGCGGCAGCACTGGGGCCTTCGGTGGGGCTCCCTGTGGGGCCACGAAACGTGTGAGGGGTGTGCCGAATGGGGTGTGCGGGACGCATGCGGGCGTCATGCTGGGGCCTTCTGTGGGGCTCCTCCCTATGGGGCCACGAAACGTGTGAGGGGTGTGCCGAATTGGGTGTGCGGGACGCATGCGGGCGGCAGCACTGGGGCCTTCGTGGGGCTCCCTATGGGGCCACGAAACGTGTGAGGGGTGTGCCGAATTGGGTGTGCGGGACGCATGCGGGCGGCAGCACTGGGGCCTTCGGTGGGGCTCCCTATGGGGCCACGAAACGTGTGAGGGGTGTGCCGAATTGGGTGTGCGGGACGCATGCGGGCGGCAGCACTGGGGCCTTCGGTGGGGCTCCCTATGGGGCCACGAAACGTGTGAGGGGTGTGCCGAATTGGGTGTGCGGGGCGCATGCGGGC
This sequence comes from Prorocentrum cordatum, assembly GCA_963575745.1. NCBI lineage: Eukaryota > Dinophyceae > Prorocentrales > Prorocentraceae > Prorocentrum > Prorocentrum cordatum. Next base: position 1,946,232 of record CAUYUJ010004446.1, read on the forward strand.
GGCAGCGCTGGGGCCTTCGGTGGGGCTCCCTATGGGGCCACGAAGCGTGTGAGGGGTGTGCCGCATTGGGTGTGAGTGACGCGTGCGGGCGGCAGCACTGGGGCCTTCGGTGGGGCTTCCTGTGGGGCCACGAAACGTGTGAGGGGTGTGCCGAAATAGAGGATGATGACGATGATGATGGTGGGAGGAGGGAGGAGGGAGGAGGAGGAGAACGAGGAGCGTGAGCGGGAGCGGGCGCTGTCTCTTCATACCGAGGACCCAACACCACAGGATGGTTGGGAAAAAAACTACCAAACGGCTTCGCGCACGCGCGTGTCGAAATCGTTCGAACGCTCTTGCGGGCGTGCCGTCGCGAGAATCCTGTGCAAAAAACAAGAGCGAGGTGCACGCGCGCGTCGTCGCAAGCGCATGCCAAAATCCTTCACAAACCTACGGTTTCGGAAGGATTTCAAAATCTGGATTTCTAAAAACGCTTACACGCGCGCTCTTGCGAAACCTTGTGGAAACCGTGGGTTCTTCAACATTTTCAAACAAAAACTACCACACGGGTTTCTCGCGTGCGCATGTCGAAATCGTTCGAACGCCCTTGCGCGCGTGCCGTCGCGAGAATCCTCTGCAAAAGACCGGGACGAAGTGCACGCGGCCGCGCAGTCGCGCGCGCAAGCCGAAATCCTTCAAAAACCTGTGTTTTCGGAGGGATGTGATGTCCAAACAGCATATCAAAACACAGGGTTTCGCAACACGGACTCTCAACAAAAGCGTAGGCGCGCGCTCTTGCGTCGTCGTCGTCGTCGCCGTCGTTCCTTCTCCCTCGTCGTCGTCGTCGTCGTCGTCGTCGCCTTCGTCGTCCTCTGTCTTTCCTCGTCGTTGTCGTCGTCCTCTTTGGCGTCGTCGTCGTTTCCGTCGTCGTCGTCGCCGTGGTCGTCCTTCCTCCTCCCTCGTCGTCGTCGTCGTCGTCCGTCGTCGGCGTCTCGTCGTCGTCTCTCCTATTTCTTCGCCGTCGTCGTCGTCGTCTTCCCTACTCCCTCGTCGTTGTCGTCGCCGGCGTCGCCGTCCTCCCTCCTTCGTCGTTCACGTCGTCGCCGTCCTCCCTCCTTCCTCGTTGTGTCGTCGTTGTCGACGTCGTCGTCCTCCCTCTTCCCTCGTCGTCGTCTTCGTACGCGGAGTCGTCGTCGTCGTCTTCGTCGTCGTCGTCGTCGTCGGCGTCGTCGTCAGCGTCGACGTCGTCGTCGTCGTCGTCGTCGTCGCCGTCCTCGTCGTCGGCGTCGTCGTCGCCGTCGTCGTCGCGGGCGTCGTCATAGTCGTCGTCGTCATCGGTGTCGCCCTCGTCGTCGTCGTCGTCGTCGTCGGAGACGTCGTCGGTGTCGTCGTAGTCGTCGTCGGCGTCGTCGTCGTCGTTGTCGCTGTCGTCGTCGGCGTCGCTGTCGTTGCAAAGTGCCATTTTGGTACCCACCGTCACGGTTTTAAGAAGTCGTGCGACCAAGTTGCGGGTGGGAGGGTAGGATGTTTGCACGAGCAGTGGAGAGGACAGCTTCAAGACAGTCAAAGTGACTTCCACCACATAGCTTGCACCGCTTCATCGCATAGCTCGTCTGACGCAGCTTCCACCACATACCTAGCACCACACTGCGACCAAACCCACAACGGAATACCTCGCTGCTCGGGGTCAACGCTGGCAAACATGTACGCGTGTGCCCTGGACCTTCACTCTTCATCGAGAACAGTGGGGAAGAGAGGGCAACGCCTTTTTTCTGCACCCGCGTAAGAGCGCGCCCGACCCCAACTTTTTGCACGCCCTCTGCTGCAAAGGTGCCGCTCCCTCTTGGCGGGGGCTGCTTGCCGCGGGCACCGAGGAGCCTGCGTTAGCATTCCAGACCTCCGTAGGACAACAAGTCCGACCGTGCCAGGAGGGCAGACGCCGAAGCCTCCGCCTCCTTCTTCCCTCCTCCCTTGGTCTGCACAAACAGTGCCCGAATATCTGCGCCAAGCTCTTCAACATGCAGCCCGAGCCTTCCCAGCTATACCGGCGAGCTGGCTGGGGAAGGCATCCATCAGGCTGGCGGGGTGGGACGGCCGGCGCATCCACTCGCCTCTTTCGCTTTGCCACAATTGTCAGCTTGATGCAGTCTTGCACTGTCGCGACCGACCCCCCCCTCCTGCTCATGATCCTTCTGCCCCCGGCACTGAGTATCGTTGATTCGATCCCTATTCCCCCTTAGAGCAGCCTTGGCCCAACTGTTCAATTACACCCGGAGGTGGGGATATACGCTGTTCCCTCGGATCTCGAGGAACCTGCTTATTCCCCATCTCGGAGGGTGGGCTGGTGGGGCTCAGATACCATGGCCCAGTGAGCATGGATGTAGGCTGGACGATGGTGGAGCAAGGTTCCTCTTGGAGCTGTGATGCCTGCGGTATGCTCCAGCAGCTGCGCCACTGGAAACACTCAGGGGGGAGACCAGATCGCCGGCCTCGAAGCGCGAGGCACGACTGGGCGGGACCACACCCCGGCCACTGATCTGGCTCCAGAGATGCATGCTTCCTCCAGGACCTCCAGAGGCCCAAAACACATCGCCAAAATCTGTCAACGACGTCCTGAACCCTGGGGGGGCAGAAGAGAGACTTCTGGAGACCGTTTTGGCGGGAATCGGCGATAACCCGGGTTGTCCCGGGGCGGGGGGGGGAGGAGGGGTCCGGCCGATAACCTAATCTTCGCGCCAAGGGCAGCTCTGCACATGCCCGCGCCCCCCCACCCCAGACCTGCACAGCCGGCAAGGTCAGGGTTTCCTGGGGGGGGCGGGGGGGGGGCCAGCCCGATAACCCGGGTGATCGCCGGACCCTAAAAGCACAGTCTCCTGGAAGCCTCGGGAGGCCCTCCCTCTCAAGGGCCTCGGACGGACCCCGGGAGCCCATGGTGGCCTCGGCCGCTGCAGGCCCTCGGGGGGCCGGGGCTGCGGAGTCAAGAGGCGGGCAGGGCAGAGGGGGTGAAGCTCGGACAGAGGCTGCCTGCTACAGTGGGGCTGCCCGGCCTCGGCAGATGAAATCAAACCATATCGATCGGTCGGTCGGTCGCCTTGGGGTTCTATGGCTTCGCCGTCGCCGCCGTGGTGAGCGAAGGGGGTGGGGAGGGGAAAAAGGACTAGGTGGCACAGTCATCGTGCGACCAGGCGGAAAGCTGGATGAGGAACGGAGGGTCATTTGAGGCCGCGGCGTGCGAAGGCCACGCATGGCTCCCAAACACAAAATCACAAGAACCTCCGAACACCCAAAGCCACACATGGTCCTTATGTCAGCGTCTTGGCCATGGCCCACCTCGCCCCAGGGACTCCAGAGGGCTCCAGGTCCAAACACCTGCTGCAACGGAGGGGTGGAGGGTTCAACTCCTGTCTGGCGACGAGGTGGCTACGGGAGGAGCGGAGGAGGAGGCAGGTGGAGGGGAGGAGTGGAAGAGGCGGAGGAGGAGGAGGCGGAGGAGGAGGAGGAGGAGGAGGAGGAGGACAGGAGGGGGAGGAGGAGGGGGAGGAGGAGGAGGAGGGGGAGGAGGAGGAGGAGGAGGAGGAGGAGGAGGAGGAGGAGGAGGAGGAGGAGGAGGAGGAGGAGGAGGAGGCAGGAGGAGGGGAGGAGTGGAGGAGGGAGGAGGGGAAGAGGAGGGCCAGAGGGAGAGCAGACGAGGGGCACGAGCGGCCCTGCCCCTGGCTCATGACCTGCACTGTGCGGCGGCGAGGCTGGTCGCCTTGGGCGCCCCGCCCGACGCCGCGGAAGTGTCCGAATTCCGCCGCCCGCCTCGCGGCAGGGCGCGCCTTTGCGCCCGCGAGCCGCCGCTCCGATGGGGGGGGAGAAAGGGGCGGGTGCAGGACGAGGATGCCGCAGGAGGAGGGGGAAGGAGGTGGAGGGTCGTCGGCGATAGGCGGTATGGTTGAGCTTGGCGACCTCGATCTGGAGGAGTGGGGAGGGCGGAGGAGGAGGAATAGGACGGAAATGACTTGGAGGAGAAGGAGGGGAGGACGGGGGGAGGAGGCGGGGAGAAGGGGGAGTGCAGGAGGAAAGGCCAGGAGGAGAGGAAGGCAGGAGAGGCCGGCGGCGAGGCGGGGACGAGAAGTGGGGGAGCAGAGCGAAGAGGAATCGAGCGAGGCTGAGCAGAGCAAGGGACGTAAAGGTGAGGTAGGGGCAGAGGTGAGCATCCAGCTGCGAATGTTCCCAGGCCCTCGACCTCCCGGGGATACAGTCAACCCGTATCAGAAGGATGCACGATAAGGATGCAGGGGCCTTGCAAGGCCATGTCGACACTTTGCGAGCGGGGCGCGGCCAACGAAAGCGGCCAAGGATGGACCGAGGAGGCAAGGATGCAAGAGTACCCGTGGGACGGCGGCCCATCCTTACTATGCGGGCTGACTGTACCCCCCCGCAGCGGGAAGGCCTCGCTGGGCGCGGTCGGAGGAGGCGGAGCGGGAATAATAAGAATACAATAATAATTATAATAATAAGAAGGAGGAGGAAGAGGAGAAGGAGGAGGAGGAGGAGGAGAAGGAGGAGGAGAAGGAGGAGGAGGCGGAGGAGGAGGCGGAGGAGGCGGAGGAGGCGGCGGAGGCGGAGGGGGAGGAGGAGGAGGAGGAGGAGGAGGAGGAGGAGGAGGAGGAGGAGGAGGAGGAGGAGGAGGAGATGGAGGAGGGGGAGGAGGAGGAGGAGTAGAAGGAGGAGAAGGAGGAGGAGGCGGAGGAGGAGGAGGAGGCGGCAGAGGAGGAGGAGGAGGAGGAGGAGGAGGAGGAGGGCGAACCGAACGGGCGGCAGCGCGCCCGAGCAGACTCCGAGGCCTCGCCGGCGGCGCCACGGCCCGGGGAGGGCCCCGGGCGAATTCGCGTGCCTCCCGCGGGGCGGCGCCCGGAGAGAGCGGAGCTCACGTGGGGAGCTCGGCGGGGTGTGCCCATGAGGGAGGGGCAGCGATAGGGGGGGCTGTATTACACCAATAGGGGGAGGAAGGAGGAGGACCCAGAGGAGGAGGAGGAGGAGAAGAGGACGAGGAGGAGGAGGAGGAGGAGGAAGAGGAGGAGGAGGAGGAGGAGGAGGATGGAGGAGGGCAAGAGGAATGAGGAGGAGGAGGAGGAGGAGGAGGAGGAGGAGGAGGAGGAGGAGGAGGAGTAGATGAGGGAAGAGGGAGGAGGGAGGAGGGAGGAGGAGCGGGAGGAGGAGGAGGAGGAGGACGAGGAGGAAGAGGAGGAGGAGGAAGAGGAGGAGGAGGAGGGGGGGATGCATCGACCTGCAACGGGCGGCACATCGTCGACAGATCGGCGATAGGCCCCCGCCAGTGAGTCCGCAGCTTCCTGGGCGGGTTGGGGCTCTCGGGCCCCTATCGGCGATCAGTGGGCGAGTAAGGATCGGTGCGCCCCCCCCTATGCTTAGGTCGGGCGTGTCCTCCTACAGGCGAACTCTGAACGACAAATAAAAAGTAGCCCAACAATAAGCAAAACTAGCCAATACTAGTCAACAAATCGTCCCCTGACTATTTTTTTACTATTTTTGAACATTCCCCCTGTAGGGGGACACGCCCGACTGAACCCTATGCCTATCCCCCCCTATCGTTGCCCCTGAGCTCAGACCGCTGCCTGTGCGGAGGCGCAGTCGATGTGCAGAGCGCCTGCCGAGAGCTCGGGCAAGAGTTATGTGATGGGCCTGCTCTCCACCACCACCACCACCACCACCAGAAGTTGGAGGGATGAAGCAGGTGGAGGACGAGTGGGAGGACGAAGAGGAACAGGAGGAGACCCCCTCTCCCTTCTATTTATGGTAGTGACGGTGGAAAATAAGCCCACCATTCTACCCATCGGTCGGAAGGACTAGGTATAGAAGCATGAAGCAGGAAGGCGTTGAAGATAGATTGGGTTTCCGCCCGCCCCCGAGAGAGAGAGAGAGAGAGAACGGAAAAGGCGAAGCCACTCGATCAGTGAAGTAGGAAGGCGCCTAAAGTAGATTCGAACCAGGGAATCCCAAAAAAATCCTACTTTCAACGACCGATGGGTAAACGTACGTGCACATATGTGTATATATGTATATACACAGATCAATGGGGGGCGCAGGCTGGTCATTTTATTGTCCATGGGTGCGTGGCAGAAGTGGTGTTCTTCTGACTGTTGCGTCGTCGAGCTCCCATCTGACGAAGAATGATAGCTGCTCCCCCCTCCGGTGCACCTTGTGTGATGGTTCACTTGGAAGTTCCCGTCACAGGGCCCGAACTGCGTTCTTTACAATACCTTACGCCTCAGAATGGGTTGCTGGCCACTTGACAAACACAGTAAAAGCTCCCGCCTGATACGACCTCAGGATTTATGTAAATCGGGTTCTCGCGCGGGATATCTTCAAAATTTATTCAGGAATCGCGGTCTCGGGTGGGAAGCCACCGATACTCAGGAATCAAGCTCTCGCTCTGGACTTCCTCAGGATGTATACGAAAATCGCGCTACCCCTCGAAACTTCATTGCGATTCATTCAGGACTGACGCTTCACTAACCCCGCCGCTCGACCCGGCCGTCTGGGCCCGCCCGCCCGACCTGCCCGTTAAGGTACCCCCGCCCGACCAGACTCGTCTGGATCTGCCGCTTGTTTCCTGCTCCGAACCCCGCTCCTGCTAATATCTCTCGTGCTCCGTCCTTCTCCCTCCCCCTTGTCCCCTCCCTCCTCCCTCTTCCCCCAGTTTAGGTGCTGCTCCAACTACATGTGGCAGGTAAGGAAGAGGGAGGGCATCGAGGGTTTCGGACACACATGTTGAATGACTCGCGAGCAGACAAGAGCGAACAATGTAAAACAAAATGTTGGTGCTTCTGTTGCGTTGTCATCGTCCTCGCCCGCGACCCACCTGCGACCGACCCGCGACCCACCCTGCGACCCACCCAGCGACAAAACCCGCGACCCACCCGCGACGCACCCCGCACACGTCCTCTCATTCTTACCCCCATTTGCGGGGTGCTACGTATCCAAAAAGTCTCGGGTTTTCGGACATCCTTCCACAGACAGACGCCGGGGATATAGACAAAAAACATGGCCGACTGTCGAAGCACATGTTTATTCCGTGTCCACTGCGTCTTCGGTATTCGGCAACTCTTTCCCCGAAATCCAAGATGCTGTGGTGGATATTGAAACACCATGGGGGAACCAACAAACACCGAGACTGCCACTCCCCATGGTGCGTTATGACCAAGGCGAGGCGCATCCAACGGTGGCGACGAGATCCTCCCAGGAGGCCCCCCAAAAAAGCAAAAACGAGGCAAGGGTGGCGGTACCCGTACTTCTTCCTCCTCTGGTCAAGCCTTGGCCGGCGAGGGAAGCGCTCGCGCACGCGCGAGGAGCATCAGACCGGGCGCGCGCAAGGACCGCCGCGCTACCGCATCAGCCCAGCCTCGGGTCGATGTGCATGGGCAGGCGCCTCTCCGCTCGTGCTCCGGCTCCGCGCCTGGGCTCGGCCACCCGAGCCGGCTCTCCCTGTGGGGGCCTCCCGCATGGGGTCCGAGAAGCTGGTGCTGGAGGATCCCGCCGCATCGGCGATGCATCGGTTCACGAAGTGAAAAGATATACCTACTCCCGGTCAGCCTTGATTTTTGGTTGATAAGAAGTTCCGTGGGCGTGCCCTGGGCGCCCCCCAGCGAAAAACGAAATAGTTTGGAACGTCGTCCGTCAGGTGTTGCGTAAGTTCCCGCGCTTAGAGAGTCGGGGGCAAGGGCGGAGGAGGATGGAGGAGGCGTGCCGCGAACAATGGTGTGAGAGGGAGAGGGGAGGAGAGGAAAATCATCATGTGACTCTCGGGCCAGGGGTCCACTTGGCACGCTTCAGGGCGATATGTTTTCCCCCCCGCGGCGGGCGTGGGCGAGGCATTGTTAGATCGCATGTTTGTTCGCGAGGCCGGCCTGGGAGGTCCGTTCTGAGGGGTTGGGCCGAGACCGTCGATGGGCTTCGATCGGCGGCGTCTAGTATCGGCCAGACCCCTGCCACGCCCGCCTGCTTGCGATTCGAAAGGTGTGAATCACTGTAGTTCGCCGTGGATGTTTCGCATGCTATGCAAATGCCAGACTTACTTATCATCCGCAGCCATTTCGTGCCAATTCATTTCAGGAGCGCCACGAAACGTGCATCATAATAGCGGCCCCCTGCAACCACACAACCACGAGCATGGTTTCCTCAGCGTCGAGCCCAGACGGGAAACAGAAGGCGGCTTCCGTCGACGTGAGCATCTGGCAGCGCAGCCCGCTCGACAAGGGTTCGGCGACTGCTCTGTGCCCGCTGGCCACGCGCGTGCCCCAGATCAAGCCCCACAAGAACATTGCGCAGCACAACGCGCGTGCAACCGCACGCGAGAGCATCGTCAAAACCATCGATTGGCTCCTCAAGCACCCGATGAAGGCGAACGACCTCTGGTGTAGCATCAGCAACGGCACCGTCGTCGACGACAGCCCTGCTCCAGCTCTCTCTCCCGCGGGGCCTGCCCTCGCTACCATCCCGACCACGTTCGGCAAGCTCAAACCAGAAGTCATCGCCAGCGTGTACGCGAGCTTGCAGGACGGGCCCAGCCGAGAGCTTCTCGACGCAATTCACAACAAGGACCCGCTGGCGCTGAAAGATGCCTTCCGTATGCACTTTCAAGTTGAGGATTCGGACAAAATCCCAGAAGACGTCCAAGGTGATCCTGAGAAATTTTTTCTCATGATGCATCGGCGGGGGGACGAGGTCGGCAACCGGTGGGTGCCATGGTTCGCCGACGCTGTGAGTGAAGACGGGGATGTTGATTGGTCGGAGGTCCCTCTGTTCACGTTCACTTACAAGGGCGGCGTCCTCGAGAAAGCGACCCATTTGAACGGGGATACTGGGACGCCGCCGAAGGAGACCACCATCCCCGCTGATTGGGGCGTCTTGGATTCGAACTCTGACGATCAGGCGCGCTTCGATATTAGCGGCAGCCCCCTCTTCGTGAAGACATTTTTTGCAAACAGCCAAGGCCCCAACAAGTTTCGATTGGATCGCGCAGGCGTGCACATGCGCAATCTCGGGACGGCAGCCGCCAAGGTCGTAGAGGACAAGCGTGGCCAGGCGAAGGCGATTGCTGATGCCATGGCGCCCGTCGATTTGAGCACTCGCGCCGATCGCCTCCGGAAGGAATCCCTCCAGGCGGCGCGCGAGGCGAGGCAGTCAGGGGGCGGTCCATCCAAGAGGCCTCGCATTCTTAAGCCAGGTAGTATGCTTGAGATCAAGAGTGGCACGGACATCTAGCAGGCACTCGGGGCGCAGATCTGTATATTTCGGGAGGGGCTCCCATAGGTAGCAATATCCTTCGTAGCACTGGTTTCGAATAGTGCTTGTCCGCTCGCCGCTTCGGCGCGCATGCAAATTTCAACAATCGAAGGTGTCAGGGGCGTCCTACCTTGCGGGGCTGGGATTTCTTCCCGATCTTTGGGGAAGATCTAGGGTAAGCATTCGGTCATTGACAGGGGCAGCAACTGTAAACCATCACCTCCTCCGCATCATCTTCATCACCTCATCCATCCGTCGACTCACGCTTCTCCCGTCGAGCTGGGCGCATCCAGTGCTGTTACTTGGTTGGGCCTCGGGGGGCGGTGGCATGTCACGTGGCAGATTTCCTACTATCTAATGGCCTTCGGCCAAATCCGCCACCGTGCCTGGGTAATGGGGCAGAGGCCTCATGAATGTTGGTTGTGAGCGCGTGTTTGGCCTCTCGGGGGCCTCTTGGGAGCAGTTTTGGGGCCTCTTGGGGGCTGTTTGGGGGCTCTTGGGGCCTGCTCGGCGCCTCTTCGAAGCCTCTTGGCGCCTCTTGGGGGCCTCTTGGGGTGGTCTGGGAGCCTCGTGAGGGCGTCTGGTAGCCGAGGGCTCGAATTTTCGCGCTCGGGGGCCACGATCCTCGTGAGGGGTGTCGAAAATAGCCCTCCCAAAGTTACGCGGGAAGCGCTGCCGGAGCCCAGGGGCATGGCGGCAAGCCCAAGAAGATTTGAGAATTTGGGCTCTGGCCCCCTTTAATGATTCCTCGGGGCTGAGGACTGAGGCTCAGGGGACGAGGAAAGGACCTGAGGACACGCCCACTCCGTGCCGAAGGGCACGGTGGCGGATGTTTAGGGCCACGTCGCGCAAGCTGGCCGATCGAAGCTTGCCGCGCGCGGAGTTCACATACAGGCCTCGTCCCATGTTGAATTGATGTCCATTCATATCGTTACATTTGCCCCAACTTTCGCTCCGTTGACTTTTCCGTTCTTTCTCCGATCCCGGGGCTATTGTTCGTTTTCGGCGTCACGATCTTGTAATTTTTTGCGCTTGGCACTTTCGCACGCCCCCCCTTTGCGACAGCAGACTGAACGGCCATTGCGACCGCCAGCGCGCGCAAGCATGAGTAGGACAGTTGGGGCCGCCAATGCCAGGACTCACGTGGGACCAGTGGCTCGTAAGGCTCATGGAACCCAGAAGGCTATCGCGGTGCGCGGTGCACGTTGGGTTCGTAACGCTTGCGGGGCCCGCGGTGCTCGAGTGGCACACCTCGCATATGATTAGCGGGGCACGTACGGCACCCCAGTTCCGTAGGGCTTCGAAGATTTGAGTACCCCGTGTGGTTACTGTTGTTATTGAGGCTCGCATGGGGAAGGAAGATCGTAGGCCGCGTAGGCCCCAGGAGGCTTCCCAGCGCGTTCCGGCGAAGCCTTTCCGGAACGCGCTGGTGCCGTTACGGCGGTCGATATCTGAGCGTATCTTCCATGGGCAGGGGCGCTTCGTGGCCACTTGCACTGCTGTTGCACGCGGCGTCGTCCTCCCAAAACCTATGAATGGCAGGGGGGCGGCAAGGATTTGTGTTTCTGGGCCCGCTGGGTTCGATCGCTTCCTACGTAGGATAAGGCTCATAGGGCTCATAGGGCTCATGGGGCTCATGGGGCTCATAGGGCTAATGGGACTCATACGGCTCATAGGGCTCATGGGGCTCATAGGGTTCGTAGGGGCTCGATGGGCTCATAGGGCTCATTTGGGCTCCTCGGGCTGATAGGGATCATGTGGCTCATCGGGTTGTAGGGCATAGGCAACTCACAACCAATCAGCGGCACATATTATCCCACTTCGTGGGATTAATCGTTTGGCGCCGCGGCTGGCGCAGATCAAACGGACAATGCGGGGACAGACCAGATTGAACCCGAACCGAAACATAATGCAACCCCGAACATGGCAACGATGGGTCCCCAGATTTTGGGGACCCATCGGCCCCCAGCGAACGCGTTGGGGGTCAGCGTTGGCGGTTGCCCTGGCGGCGTTGGGGGTCACCGCTAGGGGTCGCCGTTGGCCGATGCCCAGACGGTGCTTGCCATGCAGCGGTGGCTCGTGACGGTGACCCCCAACGCCGTTCAGTCTATCCGCACATCATTTCTGAATATGAAAAACGGCCCCTGCGGCCCAGCAGACAATCGTAGATTGTGCCCGAAAACAGCGGCGTTTTGTAGCAGCACTTCGCGCGGCTTATCGGAACTCCGTGGCCAGTTTGTTTCGAACCTCTGCTTCGGCCGAGGGTCCAGTTGCACGTTTCGCCGCTTGTCTATTGAACGCGAGCGCCAGGATTTAGATTTCAGTCTTCTCCCATGGCCGACGCTTCCCCTGGGGTTGCACTTCTCTTGCGTCTTCTCGAGAAGAAGCCAGAGCACGTCTGGCAGCTCCAGGATCGAGTCGCCCAGGGCCAGAACGTCGTATTGAGCTCTATGGAGATCCCCGTGGACGCCATCAGGGAGGCAATCCAGCGGTGGGAGGAGACGATTGGGGGCCATCTCGCAGCTCCGGCCCCTGGTCCACTCGAAGGCTGCCCTCTCTTGCCGCCTCCCATGGTGCCTCCTGAGATTGCCGCTGTTGGTGGTGCGCCAGCCGCGGAAGGTCCTGTCGATGCCCCGGGTGCCCCAGTTCCACAGGCGGCTCCTGATGCTGAGCTGCCAGTGCCCGCGGCCGCAGTCGGCATTGCAGCGCAGGGCGCCGAGGGCGATGCCCTGGCGGACGACGCTGCTGTTGCCTTGCCAGACGATGACATCATGGCCGTCGAGCCTGAGAGCGTGGACTCGCCCAACGATTTCACGCGGATCCAGTACGACGGGGACCTCCTGACGGTGTATTACGACCATTTTGACCGCCGCTGGAAGGTCATCTATGACGTCACTGGGGAGCGCCATGTGCTGCCAGCGACGCTTGGCGAATGGATCTTGGATGCGGACACCGACGCTGGCGAGGCCTACGTTGTCGAAGTGGTGGAGCGGGAGGGCGTGCCGACGCAGATCGATTTGGATGACGTGCTGCGCATGGTCCCTTACCAACGAGAGAGTGACAAGGATGTGATGTTCCATGACTCCGTCGAAAACGACACGTTTTCAGCTCCTGAGGCGAAGCGGCTCCACCAGAACGTCGCTCTCAGCATCAAGGACGAAGTGAGCCAAGCGAAGAGCAAGGTCAGCATCTTCATCTTCGACCTCCCCCGTAATGGTTGTCATGTTTATTTCGACGTCCACGGCGTCTTCGAGGCCATGGATGTGCACCATTTTACGCAACAGTATGGGACGTACATATGCAACCAGTGGAAGCGGTGGCACACAGCGGCTTCGAAACTCGGCGTGCATGGCGTCCTCAGCTCGGCGCCGTACCAGAACAGCCCGCACTTTGAGGAGGGGCCGAATGCCTCGCGGCCGCTTTCGGAAAAGACGTTCTCGACGTGCGCGTTGATCTACATGCTGGGCAGATGGAGCAGTGACAAACAGCGCAATGGCAGGTTCGTGGGCCAGGGGGCTGCAGACAAGGCCGTCTCTTTCCTGGGGCGCATGCTCAAAGGCCTGTTCGCCAGCCGCGACAGTGGCATCACCATGTCTGTCTATTTGGATGGTGACTTTCAGCGGCGTCCGAATGGATCTATGTTTTTTGGCAAAACCTTGTGCGTGCTGCCTGTGTCCACGGTGGGCCGCGTGGACTTTTCCAACCTCAATGACCTTTCCCGCGCTGGCTCGGAACGGGCCGCTGCTCTTTGGAATCTGCTCGCTCAGAGGTTCGACATTCAGGACGTCATGCTCGTCGATTTCGTCGCGTGGGTGGCCAGCCTGCCTCCCCAACCGTGCCATGCCAAGTTTCAGCTGCAGGTCTTCTGCTGCCTCGGCTCCCTCATCGACCAGATCATCTGCGACCTCTGGGACGAGCAGGGGACCAACCCGATGTTCGAAATCGAGGCGTTCCAGGGCTGCAAGAAGCGCCTCCTGCAGGAAAACGCCATGTACATCGCTCGGTCTCGTTCCGTGGCCTCGGCGGACGGCTGCAAGTTCCTTTCGTCCACGTTCGACTCGTCAAATGTCCGGGGATCTACTGTCATGAATGGAGCGTACGTTCTCCCTGACAACCGTGCGTGGTGGGGTTGCCCTCAGGACGCGGGGACCTCAGTGCGACGCCGTCGTCCGTCGGGGGGGGGGCCACAGAAATTTCGCTCTGTCGTCGTTGCCTGTCGCCTTGGCCCCTTGCAGTATCTGTTCTCCGAGACATCCTGAAAAAAGATCCGGCATCGCCGGTCTCCTCTTGGCTTTTTTGGGAGCATTTCGGGATCGTGGGTCCTGGGATTTTTTTCTGTCGGCGCGAGTGGCCCCCCTCGTCAACCGCGTTCCGGAAGGGCTCTTCCGGAACGCGCCCCGGAAGGAAATTCGAAGAGCCCTTTTTGGGGTTTTTGGTTATGTTTTTCGACCATTTTTGCGTCGCAGACGCGTGGCCCCCAGGAGACCGCGGCCTTCGTCGGGCAGGCGACCGAAGCCCACGCTCGGGGCGACAGCGAGCTGGAGGCTGCTCTGGCTGACATGCGGGATCGGCATCAGAACCTTCTGAAACGCAAGGCGAATGACGGCAGGAAGCTCATCTGGCGGCCCAAGAAGAAACATCGGAAGGCCTCGGCGAATCTAGGCTGCGAGGTTGACAACCAGATGTCCCTGTTCCTGCCTAAAGGCATCTTTGCCTTCAGGGTCCCATTCGAAGAGGCGGAGCGTCTTCCTGCGATTGAGTGGCCTCGGTGGAGCGTATGCCCTGACCAGGGCCCCACGTGCGTGACTGCGGTGTCCCACTGGCAGAGGAAGCTGAACGTCAACGTCGACGTGACGTGGGACATGTGCCACCGCTGGCACAACGACATCATGGGCGGCCTCAAGGCGAGCGGACTCGGAAACCATCTCACGCTCGCACTGCTGCGGGTCAACATTCCGAGCTCCCCCTGGCACCAGGACGAGCGCCTCAACCAGAACAGGGACGCGTTCGATGAGCTCATGAAGTTTGAGGCGCCAGAGACTTGCGTACTATTCAAGGCCATGGCCGTCGACATGCTGAAAGAGGAGGCGGGTCGGTCTTTCGCGGCCGAGGAGCACCCGGAGCAGGCTTTATGGAACAGCTTCAAGGAGGATAACCCCCTGACCCTCAAGGACACCGTGGTCGTGAACTCACGCTGGGTGAAGCTCATCCGCAAGCTTCGCGACGACATCAGGAACTACCATCAAAGGGCGTTCATTTACCTCCACACGTGCGTCGAGATGGATTTGCTTGTGACAGATCAAATGAGCAGGATTGTCGCCCACAGCATGGCGATCCCCACTGTCACGTCGGCCAGGCGCCTCACACCAGAGGAACTCGCAGTCCGTAAGAACAATTGCAACCAGCTTGTGATGGGCTTGATGGACATGTTGAACCCAGACACGTTGAGGAAGGACGAGGTTTGCGTTTGTGCCGCGGAGCCTTGGGAGCAAGCGTTCGGCGAGATGAATGCTACGCTGCGGAATTGCCATGATGGGATGAAATGGATGCTCGAACACTTGGATGGTCACTTCGTGTCGGTGTGCATGGCGACCTTCAAGCAATTGAGCTCAGTCGCTGCGCTCCGCTACTGTCAGTTCATTCTGCCGCAGCCAGGGGCGATGGCTCCACAGGATTGGGACCGCACCAAGTTCGATGAAGATCAGGTTGCCGAATGTTTCGCCCACGCCGTGATGTGTATCAACGCAAAGCGGATCAGCAGCAGTGCACCGCTATTGCTTGGCTGGTCTTCCCGTTCGATATATTTCACCAGGGACGACGACAAAGCAAAGAACGAGATCGCGAAGCTGAGAGCTGATGCGGACACCTTTGAACACTTCCAGGGCAAAGGTGGCGACATCGAGGAGGGCATCGACTTCGTGATGCGCAGCCCGTTCCAGACGATGGCCGTGCAGCAGGTGTACCAAGTAGTTCGCGACAAGGGGTTCGCCCTTGATCCTGAGGCCACTCGCTTCTTCCAGAAGGCGCACAGCCGCTTGCTCATCAGCCAGTGCGTGGAGGACGGTTTCAACGAGCAGAAGAACGCGACGCTGCCGTACGCCAACCGCCGGGCCAGCATGGAGACCAATCTGACTGTGATCAGGGAGCGGCGCGCATTATCTACTAAGCACGACTTCAAGGAGCTCGAGGAAAGCGTGGCTTCGAGGGGCGCGGGCGCGCCGCATCTCAATTCAGCTTCTTACCAACGCCCCTGGATGCAGAACCCGGAGGAGCTTCGCAGCCTATCGGGTTACAACAAGCAGGCTGATTTTTATTCACCTCGAGCCGACCACTGGGGCGCCCAGTTCGCTGACCAGGTCTTGGCGCAGCAGGTCAGGTGCAGCGGTTCTGAGGGCAAGATCCACCAGGCGTGGCTGGGCTCCATGTTTGATTGTCGGCACAACATTGTCGTGCGGCGCGTGCGGGATGGGGCCCCAGTCGGACCTCTACTTCTTCCACTTGGACACATGTATCAGAGCGCTGCTATCGCCTGGCCGGTCGAGAAGCAGACGATCACGGTAGGAGAGAGCACCTACGAGTATTTTGTCTTCCAGCGGCCAGCAGACGAGCGTGCCATATTTCATGCCGTGGTTGACCACGCAGAGTGGGAAGCAGTACGAGTCGAGTGGAAGTCCCCGTTTTCACAGTGCCTCGAATGGGGCGTGCATGGGAAATCTCATGGAGTATTTCCGTTTGCCCGGGGTGAGTTCCGTCCCATTTTGAAGGTACTTGCTGAGTCGTGCTTCGGAGTTCTCAAAAAAGACTTCCTAACGAAACTGGCCCAGATTCTGGGGGTGGGCGATGCGACGTCCAACGGCCTCTACCACATTCTGGAGGCCCTCGTCCGCCACGAACTGAAGCCCATCAGCGAGTCGGACCTCAGCGCTATTATGAGCAAGCGTCTAGCTTCATTTGCCACCGAACAGGATACCATCATTTCTGTCTTCATGGACGTGGACGGCGCCCACGAATACCTCACGAAAGATGACCACGAGAACCTCGTGCAGAGCGGGAAGAAAGTGAAAATAGCAATTGCAGAGCTGAGCGACTACTCGACGGAGTACAAAAAGCGGCGTGCAGAGATCAGGGATGCCTTGATGGCCGCGGAGGCGCTCGTGCCTGCGAAGGGAAGGGGCCGTGGAAGGGGGAAGGGCCGCGGCAAGGGCGGAGGGGGCGACGACCCTCCCCAGCGCCTCCCTGATGGAGAGCTCCAGCAGCCCGTTCTGAAGCGGCTGATCCCACCCGGATCCTTCATCTGGAAGGGATGGACCACGCACACGTGGCATGGCCATCTCCCTCCATACAAGAGGGTGGCGTGCAGTTGGCGCGTGTATGGTGAGCGCGGCGCGGCAGTCCTTGTAGTGAGGTCTCTGTGGAGGTCGCACCTCCTTCAGGAGGGCCTCAAAGAGCAGGATTGCCCCATCGCGGGCCTCTTTGACGCTGGTGCCGAGGATCTTCTGTGAACCGTCACGGCGATCTGCCCCCTCGGTGGCGCGGCAGTCGCATGCAGCGCTGTATACGTGCCGCGCTGTTCGAGAGTTCCCAGCTGGCATGGCCGCCGCGCCAGCGCGTTGACAGGGACCGAACCGAATAAAAGACCCACAGAGCAAAACTGTTAGCTCCGACCGTGTCCAAAGCGGGGGCCTTCGCCCTCTCCTCTCCGAATTTTCGATTAACCTCCTCCTCCATCCCCCCCCCGTTGGCTTGCCAGCGATGGCTCGCGACGGTGACCACCAACGAGCATACAGCAGTTCGCACAACATCAAAATCCGACAGCCGCATCGCATGTTCATATCCTCCTTCCCTCCCTCCCTCAGGCGGAGACGGCCCAAGTGGCCAGCGTCGCATCCCAAACGCTGCCGCTCATGGGGCTGGTAGATTTCCTCGGCCTCGCAGGGCCCACAGGGCCCGTTGGCGCCATAGGGCCCGTGCGGCCCAAAGTGCTCGTAGGGTTTCTAGGGCGCATGTGGTTCCGGGGGTCGCATGGCCAGTAGGGCTCTGTGGACTCGTGCGATTCGCACGGATCGTAGGGCTCGCAGGGGCCATAGTGCCCAAATATTCTCGGGGCATCGTTGGCCTTGTGGTGTTCACAAGATTTGCAGGGCTCTGATTACTCGTACGGCTTGAAGGGGGTTGCTGGGTCACAAGGCTTACAGAGCCGGCGGGGTTCATAGGGCTTGCATTGCCCGTGGTGCTTGAAAGGATCAGGGCTCGCATGGGCAATAAGGCCCATAGAACTCATAGGCTCGCGGGGCTCGCAATGCCTGTAAAGCGTGTGGGGGTCATAGGGCTCAGAATGCTCGTAGGGATCGTAGGTCCCGTATTTTGGCTCCAGGAGCCCGTGGAGGCCGTAGGATGAGTAGGACGCATGGGCCTCATCAGGTTCACAAGGTCTGCTGTCCTCATAAACAACGCGGTGTAGGCAGTGATTACCGTAGGTACACGTGTTGTGTCGTAGGAGACTGGTCGCGTGACTCTTTGGGTGAGTTGTGTCTGGTTGCTGAAACGAGGCACGCGCCTGTGCCCAGTCGCTGGTGGGTTACCGCCCAGTGATTTATCCGCTCGTATGGTTCTGCAGGCGGAGACGTCCAGGCGGTCATGGGAGGGGCCTTTGTCCTGCGAGCGTGGCCGAAATTCTGGGCCCCAGCTCCGTCGACAAATATTGCCACGCAGTCGGAGGCAGCGCGGCACGAGCGACGCGCCGACGACACAATGACACATGGCACACCCAACGCGCACACTCGAGCGCAGCATTTGCGCACGTAGCACTTGCCAGGCCCGCAGATGAACGCATGTGACACTATGGCCAGACATCGCGCACTCCACACAATTACCTTTCGAGCGAATGCCTGGCGATCCATCGCGCGTAGGTCGGATTCTTG
>CAUYUJ010004446.1:1969419-1996919 GCA_963575745.1 Prorocentrum cordatum
CTTTGTTTTGTCGACGTCCGCCGCCAAACGACGACATCCTCACAACATGGAAACATGTTTGCTTAAGTTACGCGCGGTTATATATTGTCACGCGAAATCTGCCACGGCAGCCGGGACGACTGAAGGAGGTTGAAACTTCTTCAGGGAAGCACGCTTGACGCATGCGCCCAAGTGCTTCGCATAGACCTGCACCACCGAGAAACATGTTCGGTGAGCGGTCGCACACGTGACAAGCACTATATACATATATACATTCACATATCGATACGTAACACACCGCAGGCGCCAAAGCTTGATAAAAAACGAGCCCGCCGCAGGCGCCGATTTTGTCGTTGAACCTATGCGGGCAGGTCGCGGGTGGGTCGCGGGTGAGTCGCAATTGGGTCGCTGTTGGGTCGCGGGTGGGTGGCGGGTGAAGACGGCATATTATTGGCTTATCAAAAAAAAAAACTGTTATACCCCCACCACAGCCTTATCGATGCATCGGGAACGGATGTCATACACAGACGATGGTGACTCAATGTCCATCCTACCTGAAACTTCATTCATACGATCCCACCCAAACCTGTATCGGCCACCCTAAAATACAATGCGCGAGCAATCGTTTATCACAACACAAAAGTGTTCAACAATCTCTTTGGCTAAATACTGGGACGTCGTGCGCACGCGCGCGTCGTCGCGCGCGCACGCCGGAATCCTACAAAAACCATCGGTTTTGGAAGGATTTCAAAACCGAGTGTCCCAGACATAAATAAAACACAAGGTTTTGCAACACGGATTTTCAAGAAACAACGTGCGCGCGATCCCCTACGTTTTTCAACATTTTCTGAACATGCTATCAAATGGGCTTCGCGCGCGCATGTCGAAATCGTTCGAACGCCTTTGCGCGCGTGCCGTCGCGAGAACCCCTTGCAAAAAACGATGCGAAGTGGACACGCGTGCGTCGTCGCGGGCGCACGCCGAAATCCTTCGAAAACCTGAGGTGACGCAACATCAGTTGTCAAGAAGGCGTGAGTTCGCGGTCAGGCGAAATCTTAAGACAACCATCGTTGATTGTTTGTCAACATGTTCATGGTTTTTTTCCAAACGGGCCTCTCGCGCCGCATGCTGACATCATTCGCAAGCCCTTGCGCGCGTGCTGGGGGGGTGGGGGGGGGTGCGATCCGTTTCAAAAAATACCACGCGGGCCACTCTCGCGCGTCGGCCGCGCGCGCATGTCGAACTCTTTCCAAAACTTTCCTCGCCGACGCGAGGGCGCCGCTATCGTCGCCGGCGTGATCAGCATCCGCGCCGTCACTGGCCGTGGTCGTCGCTGTCAGCATCGTCACCAACATCGCTACGATCATCAACGTGTGTACCGTTGTCGTCGCTGCCATGATACCGTGCCCGCCGCAGTCGCCGACTCGAACTTAAGTGCCCGCTGGACTGTGTCCAGCGGTCAACGCCATCACGGCTGCGTCGGTCGCGTCAAAGTGCATGCGCGCGGGTGCACGCGCTGGCTGCCTGGCTGTCACGGCCGCAGACATGCACCAGCCAGCGCCAAGCACTCATCGCAATCACCGCCGCATGGGGTTTGCAAACCAAGTTGCGGGTGGGTGGGTGGGATGTTTGTGCGAGCAGTGGAATGGACAACTTCAACTTGAGAGTTGATTCAATCAATCCTTAATAAATAACCATCCCGGCAAGCGAAGCCGTTGAGTAAACGCAAACAAGGAAAGAATCGAACAGGGCAGGGCTGTTTAATAAACGCCCAGCGCCGTCTAGTAAACGTCAATTGTCGGATCCGGATGGTTTTTCCTTCCTTGAATGTGGGTCACGGGTTGGGTCGCGGGTGGGTCGCGGGCTGGGTCGCGGATGGGTCGGCGATGGGTCGCGGGGTGGGTCGCGGGTTGGTCGCGGGGTGGGTCGCGGGGTGGGTCGCGGGTTGGGTCGCGGGTGGGTCGCGGGGTCGGTCGCGGGGTGGGTCACGGGGTGGGTCACGGGGTGGGTCGCGGGGTGGGTCGCGGGGTGGGTCGCGGGAGGGACGACGACAACAACAACAACAACAACAACAACAACAACAACAACAGCAACAGCAACAACAACAACAATCATTTTACCCTCATGCGCGATGTTTCCACACGAAGCATGCGACCATCATGATAACCATCCACATCACAGGGGGACTCTTGTTCTATAGCGGGGTCCGTTCTTCCCATTCCCAGATCTCCTGCCCAATGAGGTCTTGCAAACACCTCCTCCGAGGCATTTCAACATATCCCGGCTCGAAAACACATGCCCGCGCCTTGCTGCGCCGATGCGAGACCGCCAGTGGAACCCCAGCGAAAGGTAAAGCACAAGGAAGTATCGAACGACAGGATTGCCTTGGTGGGTATGGGGGCTGTCGGCGGTGAGGCAAGGACCTGGCCCTGAATAGAAAGGGAGGAAATCTCGAGCAGGGCTGCTGTTGCTGCTGGAATCGGCGCCAATGCTGAAGAGAGTAGGGCGACAATCCAGCGCAAAACAAAACGAAGTCTCGAGCGGGAACGCCGGTTTTGTTGGGACGGCGGCTTTCGGCGGCGAGGAGGAACACCGCCTGGAGTAAGAAAAGAAGAAGCATCGAGCGGGAGCCGTGGTTTTGTCGGGACGGGGGCTATCGGCGGCGAGGAACAGCACCAGCCCGAGGAAAAAGGCAGGAAATCTCGAGCGGGAGCGTTGTTCTTGCTGGGAGCGGCGCCAATTCAAAAAAGAGTAGGGCGCCAGCCCAGCGTAAAACGGAAGGAAGTTTGGGCGGGAGCGCTGGTTTTGTCGGGGCGGCGGTTTTCGGCGGCGAGGAGGAGCACCGCCTTGAGTAAGAAGGATGAAGCATCTAGCGGGAGCCGTGGTTTTGTCGGGACGGGGGTTGTCGGCGGCGAGGAACAGCACCGCCTTCAGGAAAAAGCTAGGAAATCTCGAGCGGGAGCGTTGTTCTTGCTGGGAGCGGCGCCAATTCAAAAGAGAGTTGGGCGCCAGTCCAGCGTAAAACGGAAGGAAGTCTCGGGCGGGAGAGCTGGTTGTCGGGGCGGCGGTTTTCGGCGGCGAGGAGGAGCACCGCGTTGAGTAAAAAAGTGAGGAAGCCTGTAGCGGGAGCGTTGTTTTTGCTGGGGGCGGCACCGATGAGAGAAAGACTAGCGCGCCAGTCCAAGGTTAAACGGGAGGAAGTCTCGAGCGGGAGCGCTGGTGTTGTTAGGACGGCGGCTTTTGGCGGCGAGCAAGATCACCAGCCCTGAGTGAAAAAGGAGGGCTTCTCAAGCGGGAACGTTGTTGTTGTTGTTGGGGGGCCGGTTTCGGCGGTCCCCCAAACCGCTCGAGCGTGAGCTTCATTTTCAATGACAATGTAGCCGGCGCCTCGGCGAGAGCGCCAGGGCGCCTATAAGGGGTCCAGCAATAACAATTGCGTAAGATATAACATTCAACAACGCAACAAGCAGAACTCTCACCACGAATCCCCTATTCAGCCACGCGCCCAAGTACAATGAATGACCGTTCGGCCCCCTGACTCTGATCAGAGTGAGAGGGCCGAACGATCATTCATTGTCCCTGGGTGCGTGGCTCTAGTGGCGATCCGTGGTGAGGATGCTGTTTGTTGCGTTGTTTATGTTTGTTGTCGTCGTCCCCCCTGCGACCCACCCCGCGACCCACCCCCGACCCACCCCGCGACCCACCCCGCGACCCACCCCGTGACCCACCCCGCGACCCAGCCCGCGACCCACCCGCGACCCACCCGCGACCCGGCCCGCGATCCACCTGCGACCCACCCGCGACCCACCCCGCGATCCACCCACGATGCTTTAACGAACAAATCGGCCGACTGTAACACGAGCACTCTCCTGCCATCTTCCTCCTCGACTTACAGTTTCAAGCGGACCTGGCGGACCTTCTCGCACGCGGCATTTCTGCGCCCAGAGTTGCGGGATATCGTCTCAGGAGAAGGTGGCCAGATCGCTTCATGCGCGGCATCCGATCGCCTAGTGCGCGGCATCTCCAATCCCAGAAAAGCGAGGATGTCTCAAGCAAGTTGGTCGGAGGACCTCAGGTCACGGCATCTCCGAGCCCAGAGACGCGAGGATGTGCCAGAAGAAATGGGGCAGACCCCTACTGACGCAGCGTCCGGGAACCACGAATTGCGAAAACGTGTCAAGAAAAACGGGTCGGATCATCTAAGATCAGGTCGTCTCGGAACACAGTCTTGTGAGGATGTCTCAAGCGAAACGTGCCAGACCACCTCAACATTTTGAGAATGTCTCGACGCGCGAGATACTGGTGCCGCACACGTTCTACCACAACAATGCCCCCCAGCACCGGCCGGGGACCCCGGGAACACTCCACTGCAAAGCCTTGATGACGGCAAGAAGCGAGAAGCTCCCATGTGCACATATGCATGTACGACAAATCTGGTATGAGCTCTGGAGGGCAATGTTCACAATGATTGCTTCCGTCAAAAGGGTACGTCGCCTCCCGATGTCAACCTTACCGAATTTCCGCCGGAGCCAGAGCAGCCCTGCCCCTGCTCTACTTCATCCCCCTGCACATTCTCCCCTACCGCTCCTTCGCCCCTGTCTCCTGTCTCCTCGTCCTTATCTTCGTCGTCATCGTCTTCCTCCCAACGCCTCCTCCTGCTGCTGCTCCTCAACCCATCTTCATCATCGTCCTGACTCGCATCTCATCCGATGCACCAAGCTAAAGATAGGAAGCCGTTCGAGAGAAAGACAGAGAGATAAGGAGGAGAGCGGACTATCGATATACAGATGTAGATATAGCAAGAGATATATCTATGTGTATATATCAGAGTGAAGGGGCCGAACGGTCATTCACTGTCCCTGGGTGCGTGGCTGAAGTGGAATTCCGCGGTGCGGATTCGTGTTGTTGTTGTTGTTGTTGTTGTTGTTGTTGTTTGTTGTTGTTGTTGAACATTATTAATTCTAAAGAATAATTATTGTTGGGCCCCCTGGTGCACGCCCCCCCCCCCCCGCGCCTAGGCCGCAGCCACATTTTCATCATTTTCGTGAGGAAGTCTCAGGTAAAACGATGTCATCCAGATCCGGTTGTTTTGTTGACGCCCGCTTTCCCTGTCAAAAAACACTATAAAATGACATGTCTTGTTCTAACATAACCAAACTTCAAGAATCCTTTGCAAAAAATGACACGAAGTGCACACTCGCGCGCGCAAGATGAAATCCTTCCAAAACCTTAGTTTTCGTAGCGATTTTAACATAAAAACATGAAAAACCCAATGGTTTTTCAAAAAAAAAGTTTCAAAAATTCATCCCGCGCGCTCTTGCGGATTTCTGAGGAAACCCAATATTTTTTCAACATTTCTGTCAAACGGGCTCTTGCGAGCAACTTTTTCACGTGCTTCGAACTTCTGCAACAACGGTTGCGCGCATGCCAGGGCCATCATCCCTGTCAAATAATACCATGCGGGACACATTCGTTTTTTCTTCGCGCGCGCACGCCGTCGTCGTCGGCCGCGGGGCCCTGAATAGTAGCCACGGTCGTCCGCATGCCACGAAGTGAAGTGTCCGAACGTCATAGGGCGGGAAGCTGGGTGTGGGTGGTGGCGAAGAGTCGTTTGGAAATTTGGTAGAGCTTGAACCGGCCCCCCCACAAAGTGGGGGTATTGCCCGCCTCCTATGAAAACCCTGGCACTGGTGAGAACGGAGTGTCCCCACGTGCTAGTAATTGTTGTTGTTGTTGTTGTTGTTGTTGTTGTTGTTGTTGTTGTTGTTGTTGTTGTTGTTGTTGTTGTTGTTGTCGTCGTCCCACCCGCAACCCGCCCCGCGACCCACCCGCGACCCAACCCGCGACCCACCCCGCGACCCACCCACGACCCAACCGCGACCCACCCGCGACCCACCCCGCGACCCACCCGCGACCCACCCCGCGACCCACCCCGCGACCCACCCGCGACCCAGCCCGCGACCAACCCGCGGCCCACCCCGCGACCCACCCGCGCGACCCGCGACCCACCCACCGCGACCCACCCACCCCGCGACCCACCCCGCGACCCACCCCGCGACCCACCCGACCCCCCGCGGCCCACCCCGCGACCCACCCGCGACCCACCCGCGACCCACCCGCGACCCACCCGCGACCCACCCCGCGACCCACCCGCGACCCACCCGCGACCCAAACCACGTTCAAGGTACAAACCACAATTTTCGGCGCCTGCGGCGGGCTTTTTTTGCATTCCTTCCAGGTGGAGAGCCCGCGACCCACCCCGTGACCAACTTGCGACCAACCCGCGACCCAAACCACGCTCAGGGTACAAACCACATTTTTCGGCGCCTGCGGCGGGCATCTTTTGCATTCGTTTCAAGTGGAATGCCCGCGGCCCACCCGCGACCACGTTCAAGGTACAAACCCAATTTTTCGGCGCCTGCGGCGGGCATCTTTTGCATTCGCTCCCGGTGGAGAACCCGCGGCCCACCCGCGACCCAAACCACGTTCAGTGTACAAACCAAATTTTTGGCGCCTGCGGCGAGCTGCTTTTGCATTCCTTCCAGGTGGAGGTGGAGAGCCCGCGACCCATCCGCGACCCAAACCACGTTCACTGAACAAACCAATGCCGAGGGGGAGGAGGGGGAGGAGGAGGGGGAGGAGGGGGAGGAGGGGGAGGAGGAGGACGAGGAGGGGGAGGAGGATGATGATGGACGACAATGGGAGGACGATGATGGAGGCCGATGAGGGGGAGGACGACAATGGGAGGACGATGATGAAAGGACGAGGGGGGGAGAGGGAGGACGAGGAAAAAGAGGAGGAGGAGGAGGACGAGGTGGAGGAGGAGGATAACGATGACGATGAGGACGAGGACGAGGAAGAGGAGGAGGAGGAGGAGAGCGCCATCGACAGGGAACTTGGGGGCCACGAGGTTCGCCGGCTCGACGACGCCCGCGTCGCCCGCGCCCGCCCCCCCACTCTTATCCGCAATTGCGGGGTGCTACATATATATATATAGAGAGAGAGAGGAGGAAACAACAACAACAATAATACAACACAAGCAACAACAGCAACAGCAACAGCAACAGCAACAGCAACAACAACAACAACAACAACAATCACTTTAAGACTGTTCGCCCTTATCTGCTCGAGTGTCCAATAACGCCAATTTCCCAAACCCTCGATACCCGCTCCCTTCGTCTTCGATCGAACCCCTTTTGGGGGGTAGACCTTTCTTCCCTGCAGGCCGGGCCCCGGCAAGCGGCGGGGCGGCCGCGGACCGTCGCCCTGGCCAGCGGCAGCGCTGATCGGCGGGGCGGCCGCGGACCGTCGACCCGACCCCAAGAGGGACGGTCAGGGGACCGACCACGACGACGACGACGACGACGACGACAACGTCGACGACGACCGCGACGACGACGACGTCGACGATGACAGCGACGAGCGAAAGCGAGAGCGAAAGAGAACGACAGCAGGGCCACAAGGACACGAGCTGGGCCACGAAGGGCAACAGCGGGGACACGAAGGGAATGCGTATGGGGCCACGAAGAGCGCGAACGAGCGGGGACCACGAAGGGCAGATAATGCGGGGCCACAGAAGGCAACGATGGGGCCACTGAGGGTAGCAACTGGGCCACGTAGGACATATGCATATGGGGCCACCACGGGCGCGAACGAGCGGGGGCCACGAAGGGCATACATAATATGGGGCCACGAAAAGCAGCGAGGGGGCCACGAAGGGCTGCAACGGGGCCACGAAAGGCAGCGAGGGGGCCACGAAGGGCTGCAACGGGGCCACGAAACAAAGCGAGGGGGCCACGAAGGACTGCAACGGGGCCACGAAGGGCAGCGAGGAGGCCATGAGGGGCTGCAACGGGGCCACGAAGGGCAGCGAGGGGGCCACGAAGGACTGCAACGGGGCCACGAAACAAAGCGAAGGGGCTACGAAGGGCTGCAAGGGGGCCACGAAGGGCAGCGAGATCCCGATTCCTATGTAATCTGTGAGGGAGTCCTAAGCGTGAGCGCGACTCCTGGGTGCCTGGGTGTCGGGAGCGCGGCGTTTGAGTAATTTGCAAGAAATTCCAACGCAAGGGCGCTAGCCGCTATGCTTCAGTAAATTGCAAGCAAGTCTCCAGCGAGAGCGCGACTCCAGAGCGCCGGGAGAATAAATTCTTAGGAATTCCCAAGCGAGGGCGCGATTCCTGAATAAAACGCGAGGACGTCTCGGGCGGGAGCGGGGGTCCTGGCTAAATTGTGAGGAAGTCTCTGGCGGGAGCCGTTGTTGTTGTGAACCGGGGCCCACGACACAGTTTAACCCTCAAGACTTTGACTGATAAAAAATAGGGTGCGAACCCCGGGAAGGGCACTTCAATCAAAAAAACAATGTGCACCGGACAGGGGGGATCAACAATAATTATTCTTCATAAGTGAGAGTTCAACAACAACACCAACAACAAAAATATACACATACGGTCCGGGACGTTTGCTTAGCGTGTCGCGGCGGCGGCCCGAACGACACGCTATGCCAAGCGAAAGGGTAGCACGTCGCTCCGCTCAACCGGGGAGGGGCCTGGGAACGGCTCGGGACATTGACGCCGGGGGACCGCGAAGTGGATAGCGTGTCGCGCTGAAGCGCGGTGGGCCAGAACCAGCGGCGCAACACGCTAAGCTAAAGTTCCCGACCGAAAATTGCGAAAGTAAAGGCAAACGACCCTACCTCGCCTTTGACCGCCCTCGCTTCAAAACGGCAGACAAACGATACCAAGCTACACGTGGGGTGGACAGCAACGGTCAGGCTGCTTGACGAGGGGGCGCGCGAAATTGAATTTGCCTGGAAGCGACAGCGGAGTAAGTAATCGACCCTCTGAAAGAGAGCGAAAGAGAGAGAGAGAGAGAGGGAGCTGGGTCAAGAGGATGCCTCACTTCTCGTCCTGTGGCTCTTCACCCTCTCGCCCATGGCCCCGTCGCCAGCGACCCGGATCGTCGTCGCGACGCGGGCTTGCTGGAGAGCTGTTATCTCACCGAAGCCCCTGGCGGCGCTTAAGAGGGCCCTCCAACGCTCAAGACCTCGCTGCTCGTCCCTCCGTCCTCGATTGGCGTTAGGTCGGGCATGTCCCCCTACAGGCGGGTTCTAGGCAAAAAATATCAATACCTTCAAACCCACTCAAACACAATCAGAACATGCTAAAAAAGAAGTCCCCTGACAATTTGTTGACAAGTTTTGAATATTCCTCCTGTAGAGGGACAGGCCCGACTTAAACTCAATGCCTCGCTGCTTGTCCCTCCGTCCTCGACTTGCGGCCGCCGACGACTACGTGCGACGGGGAGGCGGCGCGCCCGAGCGGAAGAGCATGAGCCCCAAGACTCGCGCACCCTCCCCCCTTCCCCTCCCAACATCACTCTCGCTGTCGTCGTCGTTGTCGCCATCGCCGCTGACCTCACTCCGCCTCTCGGAAGCTGGGCGAGGGCTGGCACACCCGTGGCTGCGAAAGCGGTCTTCCCAGAAGAAGAGAACATACTCCCGGAACAAAAACTCAGCGCACGAAGTCGTAAAAAGTCTGCTTCCCGGAAGAAAAGAAACAATTTCCCGAGCTCTGATTTAGCAGCCACGGGTTTGCCAGCCTTTGCCCGGCTTCCGAGCCTCCCTCCATACCCAGCCCACATGCAGGAGGGATAGGAACACACAGACACAATTAATCGTCGACTCCCAGGAACACATGGGAAAATATGGGAACTGGGGGGGGGGGAAGACAAAAACACAGAAAGCATCGGAAAATATTGTGAATCCTGTTATTTGTGTGCACTTATTTGTGTGTCACAGGGCCCTGTCACACATCCGCTGCAGCTCCACGCTCCCCCTCGCCGCGCCGCCTGCCCTCCCGAGCGAGGGAGAAGGGGGGAGGAGGAGGAGGAGGAGGAGGAGGAGGAGGAGGAGGAGGAGGAGGAGGAGGAGGAGGAGGAGGAGGAGGAGGAGGCAGGAGGAGGAGGAAGGAGGAGGAGGAGGAGGAGGAGGAGGAGGAGGAGGAGGAGGAGAGGAGGAGGAGGAGGGGTCGGGAGCGGGAGGATGGCAGGGGAGGCGCATCCAATTCCGCGGGAGCCGCGATACCACCAGACCCATTTCCCAAAGTCGCATCCCCTCCTGGGCAGACGTTCTCCTCCCTTCCGTCCCTCCCACCCCATCTCCTCCTCGTCCACCCCCTCCTCTTCGACATCATCATCATCATCATCATCATCATCATCATCATCATCATCATCATCATCATCATCATCATCATCATCATCATCATCCTGTTCTTTCTCGAGGTCGTGGCAGGAAGGTGACGCCCCTGCAAGATCCATCAAGATGGGGAAGGGGCGACGGCGGTGCAGCAGCAGCAGCAGCAGCCTCTTCTCCCTGATGCTATCAATCACCCAGCGGGCGAACGTCTGGCGTACACTTGTTCAAGTTGTAGCACGAAGGAGCCTTTCACATTATACATTCAGGCCTGCGGGTTACATGGAACAAAGCAGTTCACCGAGGACGTTCTGTAAATAGCGCAGTAGGTCGGTCCATGGGTCTATCCTCATCCCTGATCCAGTCGAGTGCAGGATCGCTGTGCAGGCCGATCGGGCCGAAAACAAGCGATCCTATCCTGGAGTGCGTGGGTGCTGTGGGAGTCGCCCGGAAACTTGCCTACCAGGAGCCGTCGAGAAGCTGGAGGACTTGCCTGACGCTTTGATGTTTGGGTGAGGTTGGTTGCATGTCCTCTCCAGCGTTATGTTACTCCCATCGTACTCAAAGACCACATCCCAGACCAACAAAAAAACAGGCACCTGGAAAAGTGTCGAAAGAGTGTCGAAACAGTGTCGGACGAGTGTCTCCCAAGGCCCGCCCGACACGTGAAAACCGGTGAGTTTGGGTACTTTT
This sequence comes from Prorocentrum cordatum, assembly GCA_963575745.1. Lineage (NCBI taxonomy): Eukaryota > Dinophyceae > Prorocentrales > Prorocentraceae > Prorocentrum > Prorocentrum cordatum. The sequence goes on from CAUYUJ010004446.1 coordinate 1,980,284, forward strand.
TTGGTGCTCGAAATTATTTCTGGCGGTCAAGGCTAAAGTAGGTTGGAACATCAGAACTCCAGCGCGGAATTGGGAAGTGGGAGGGAGGGAAGTGCAGGGCACACGCAATCCGCCGCATGACTCCAACTTCAGGCTGCACGCCAGTCTCCCCCCAGCCTGCCGACCCCGACGTGAAAAACTCCTGGGCTCGGGCGACGGGGCAGGTGCACGTGCCACGGAATCGAGCGCAGGAGCCGCATCGCAGAGAAGAGGCAGAAGGCGGACGGGGGAGAGGAAGGGAGAGACGGAGGTGACGGAAGCGGAAGGGGGGGGAGGGGGGCGGGCGGAAGAGGAAACGGAGGGGGGGGACGTGGGGGCTGGGGGGAAGAGGAGGACGGAGCAGGGGGGGGGAGATCAAGGAGGTGAGAGCACAAGATCACACGAAGGACTTCCCCCGAACTTACTTCAGCAGCTGAACGCGCTGCCACGGCTTCTGCACCATGGCCTCCGAAAGGCGGCCTCCGAAGCTCGGGCGCGCACAGGCTGGCGGCTGCGGCGGCTCTGCGGCTCCCGAGCTCATCCCGACCATCCAGCGCCGATTGGAGGGTTTCTCCGAAGGGCTTAGGCGACCCACCCTCCTCCTCTTCCTCCTCCTCCTCCTCCTCCTTTTCCCCTTCCTCCCTCCTCCTTCTCCTCCTCCTACTCCTTCTCCTCCTCCTCCGGTCGTCTACGGCCCCGGGGGAAATCGTGCAGCACCGATGTGGCACACTGCGACCAAACATCCAGCGCCGATGTGGCACAATGCGACCAAACGACAAAGGAAGACATCGAGCAGGGGAGGATTCACAAATGTGCTGTTCACTCATCTGGGTCGCCCTCTGTGGCCTTGCGGCCTGGCGGCCTCGACGTCGACGGCGAGGACGACGACGAAGCGGGAATCACTTGGTCGGCGTCCGCATCCCGGTGGGGCGCTATGACACCCTGGGCATTTTCAAATCGCGTGGTCGCATTATCCAGTCGGCGTTCAGATGCCTCTCGACTGGCACAGTGGAGAATGTATCAGCCAGATGACGGGCAAGAGCTGCTGTACACACAGCGGGCTTCTGGGAGGGGCACCTGGATAGGCACATCGGTGGATGGTGTCCTTTTCATATGGATGCAAAAGCTCGGTACCTTTGGCGGCCCCAGAGCTTCGAAATGCACTCCACCCTGAAGGCCTACCAAAACGCCAACAGAGCACGGCAAACTCAAGCGTGGTCTCGAAGTGGCCAAGACCAATCCGTCAAACAATGCTAGCGCAAATGCGTTTCAACTTCCAGGCCTCCATACCCTCCGCCTCCTTCGCAACCTCCTCCTACTCCAACTTCCGTATCTTGCTCCCGTTTCTCCTCCTCCGTCTCATCCTGCTCTTCCTCGTTCCCCTTCGCCTCCATTCCCTCGCCTTCCCCACCTTTCACCCCATCCCCTCCTGACCCTCCCCACCTTGAATCTCCCCCCCCGGCCACCATTTAGTAGGAAAAATGCATAACATAAAGGGAGGGCCCGCGCGGATCAAACAAATCCGCGCGGAGCGCCAAGAGTTTGTGTATGACGTGTTTCCTTCTTCGACCACGCATCGTCCCCATGCCTGCCCGCATAAACCCTGGGACGATGGCGCGGCAAACAGGCGACGGATCTCCAACTGGACCTCGGTACTTGGACTCCAACGTGGGCCTGTTACTGTAGAGAGGGTCATGCAACAAACGTTGCGACATTTATTATGCGTATATGTGCAAGTGCGGTCTGGCAAATCGGGGCGGCATCATCGCGACGCCAATGGGAGTCGTGGGCTCGAGCCTTTGGCCTGGAAAAACGAAACGCACGATTACCCATATCATGAAGTTCTGCAACCAGTCACTGTGTTCTGGGGGGTGCACGGACACGCAGGACACTGTTCAGCTAATCGTTAGCTGGCGCCCGCCTCGAAGTCATGCCCCATCCACCGCCTCTTCCAAATATCCCTTCGCTGCGGCCCCACCCTCCTCACGCCCCTCCGATTGCCCCCGTCCTCGTTATGCCCCTCATTCGCACTGCCACCCCCCATGTGCCAACTCATGTCGTTCCTCGTCGTCCTCCTCCGCCGGATTCGTTCCCCCATCGTCCACATGGCACCCCTCCTCCCATGCTCTACGCCCTAGTGCACATCATGCCCCCGACTTCTGCCCCCCCCCCCCCCCGCCCTCTTCCTCGTGATGCTGACACCGATGATGCAGCTCCTCGTGGGCTCATTCCCTCCGTTCTCGTCCAATCCCGTTCATCCTTAGCCCCTTGACCACCCCTCCTGTCGAACCCCTTCTTTCCAACAGCCCACCATCCCACCTCCCCGCGCCTTTGCATGCCCAGACCACGGCCCCCTCCTGGACCAGCCGGGAGATCCGCGGACCCCCATGCCCAGTGAACACTCCAGCGAGCGGCGCGCAACAAATGCAGTTGGAGACACGAGCTGTGTATTTCGACCGCGTACGACGCCCCCCCTGGACCAGCCGGAAGAGAAACGCGAAACTTCCCGCCCAATCAACACTACTCCCGAGGGGGACACTCCAAATACACTGATGGGAACGAGATCTGTGTACATAGATCACACCACGATCTGTGTAAACAGTGTGCCCTTACACGAAAATACACAGTTGAAGACACAACTTGTGTACACAGATCACACCTTGATGTGTGTATTCCGGAGAAAAAAATAAACGCTCGCCACCTCGAGGTGCCCCGACTTTGCCAACCCAGAACCGAGGTCGACATGCCCAGCTGGGGGGAATGTAAATACACAATTCCCTGGCCCAGGGCGCCCCCGAGTGAACTGCAAATACACGCTTTCCTGGCCCTGGGCGGCCGCGGTGCAACGCGGCACCAAAGCGGCCCCCAACAGCCCGAAGACGCCCCAAAAGGCCTCGAAGGATCGCAAAGAATGCCGCACAGCAGCCCGAAAACACGCGAGGTAACACATGTCATGGGCCTCTTAACAGCCAAAACTCCACGCGACGCCATAGAGACCACTGCTGTGGCAAGGGGGCTGACCTTGCCGCAGGCACTTATACTTTTTCATATTAGCGATGCGACTGTGCTCGGCGGCCGTGCCGCCCGCGCTTGGAGTGCGCCCCGAACGCTTGCATTGGCAATCCCCTCTGTTTGGTTGCGCCGCTGTGCTCGGATTTCGAAAAGGCGATATACCGCTGATACGGGCACGCGGCACCAGGGACTTCACTTTTCGAACAAGGAGGGAGGACGAGGTAGGACGACGGACGGTGGAGCAGGGAGGCAAATAGGAACGAGGAGTAATGAGGGAGGTGGGAAGGGGCGCTCCCCCGCCCGAGCCGCGGACGCTTTCGACACCATCTAGGGGAGGGAAGAAAGGAAGGGGAACGGAGCAAGGGCGAGGACGGCCTCTGGAAGCAAACTGCCCCGGGTCCGTATGTAGCCATATGCCTGCGATTCGGGTGCGCGCGCATTCTTCGAAGCACTTCAAGCCCGACCCATACTGAATTCACGAATTCCTCCAAACTGTGTAAACACTCTGTCCTCTGTTCCCTCTCCTATACATCTGCCTCATAACAGGGGGGCAGTGGATTCCAACTCGGCACGGGCCCTCCGCGCTCCCTCGTCCGGGGCGGCGGCCACGGCGCCCATGGACTTCGTTTGGGTTCCCGGGCTGCTCCGTGTCGGCGCGGGCGGCACTGCCAGAAGCGGACGAGCCCGCAGGCCCTCTGCCCCCGAAATGGCCCGCAGACTGGTACGGGGTCGTCCGTTCGACGCCCGGGGCCGCCTCCTCCCCCTCTGCGGCTGCAGCGCCATGAGTGGCCAGGCAGCCGTCGCGAAGGGCAGATGGACCCCCGCCGGGTGCACCCAGTAGGTGCGTCCGCGGGCGGACCCAAATGGCACGACCCCACCGCAACCCCCCTCGGGCAGCGGATAAAAAAAGGGCCTCGAGATCCGGCTCCGAGACCTCCAGGTCGACCTCCAGCACAGGCGCGGTGGAGCTCAGCGGGCGGACCGGTGCGCCCAGGAGGGGCAGGCTGACCACCTGGTGCGGCCCCACCGGCCCTGGGACCCTGGAAAGCCTTCCGCTCCCGCAAGGCTAAGACTGTCGGCCGGGCAACACGACACGGGCAGCGCCCGCAAGCCGCCCTCAGGACGAGAGGCCAAGGGGACCGCGGCGTAGCCCTACCTCGCCCTCGTCCAAGCGCCAGCGGTCGGACCTTGTGGCCGACGGCGCGCTGAACGCGTGGAGGTCGGGCCACACGGCCGTCGGGGATAGCAGGATCCCCCTCTGCAAAGGCAGTGGCTGCCATCGCGAGCAGCACGGACAGGAGAGCCAATGGGCCTCCTGAGGGGTCTAACCCCGCGGAGCGGCCATGGGCGAGCTCCGAGCCAAGGTTCGCGCGCGCTCCTCAGCTCGTACCCCTGCGACGTAGGCCAGGGCGCGCTGCGAGCTGCGACCGCGCCCCCACAGGGGCTCCGATCGCGGCCTGGCGCGCGGGGGAAGGCAAGCTGCCCCCACGAGCGGGACGCGAGGGCCCCGATGCAGCAGCCCCCGCAAAGGCTGCAGACGGTCGTGGCACCAAGCAGGGCCACAAAAGCAGAGAGCAGCAAACGAATGACCCCGCTGCTCGGGTCCACTGCCAGCCCCAGGCAGACGGTGGGCCAGGGCGGCGGAAGTGCACTGCCCACCGCCGCTGGGGTCGGCATGAGCGGACCACGGCGACCCCACAGAGGATGCGCCGACGTTCGCGAGCGATGGGAGAGGTTGACCTGGAAACAGCTCGTAGAGCGCGGGTCGTAAGCCCCAAGAAAGGAGCTCGCCCGCTCCCTCTATTGCCGCCTGGGCGAGCGCCTGCATAAGGTGCTCGCCGAAGGGGACCGCGAGGAAATTTGGGTCAAGAATGTGAGCACCCGGGCCAACGCAGGTAGTTAAAGAAACGGCGTTAGAACGAGGTGGCCATCATACCCCACCCCGCGGAACGAAATCGCCCATTTGAGCCAATGTCATTCAACATTTCGTCTCCCTCTACCAGCTGAAGGGCGTACCCGCTGCCCACTGGGGCACGATGCCAGACGAAATTGCAACATGTCAGTTGTCCCGAAGCACAGGTTCAACGATGCTGTACACATGCCAAAGACACATGAAGGTATCGATACCGACATTCCCTGGATCTCGTCCGGGGTGCGTTCTGCTGGAATTTCAAAGAGAATCAAGCCGTGGCGACGCGAGCTCTCCAGGAACTGCAGCGGTATCGGTACATGTCCCTCTAACAGGGCATATGTTGACCCATATCCTGCCTTCGTGCTGTTTTCGAATGGACCAGACATTTGGGGCCCAACCCTGGAATATACGATGGGGGGGGGTCCATCCTCGATATGGGTTCGTCCGAAACGCCCCCTCGGAGGGTATCCCAGGGCTTCCCCTTTGTTTGATCGGCTTCCTCTCTCGTCGCAAAGAGGGGGGTTCGGGGAGAAAAAATGCCTGCGATCCTCCTCTGCGGATGTTTCGCCTGCCTCTCGGAGAGAGAGGCTCGGGGGCTGCGCTGGCGCCGGGCCTCCAGGTAGTCCTGCCTCTGCCACAGCGACTGCGCGCCCCGGGCGGCGCAAGGGCAACCCTTTCCTCCTGCTCCTGCTCCTGCTCCTGCTCCTCCTCCTCCTAGCTCCTCCTCCTCCTCCTATCCTCCTCCTACCTCCTCCTCCTCCTCCTCCTCCTCAATTCCTCCCCTCCTCCTCCTCCTCCTCCTCCTCCTCCTCCTCCTTCCTCCTCCTCTCCTCCTCCTCCTCCTCCTCCTCTCCTCCTCCCTCCTCCCATTCCTCCTCCTCCTCCTCCTCCTCCTCCTCCTCCTCCTCCTCCTCCTTCCCCCCCCTCCCCATCACATGCTCATCGTCCTCTTGCATCGGCGTCGTCTCATCGCGCCTCTCTCTTCTCTGACCTGCCCATTCCATGGTCCTATCCAGGCCTCAGCCGAAGAAGTATGTTTTTTTCCGGTGTGGTTTCTGTTTCGCGGGCGGGTGGGGGGGGGCGGCGTGGCGCCATCATGGGGGAGGAGGAGCAGACGCTTGGCGGCGCGCGCGAGGGGATTTTAGGGGGAGAGGGGGACAACTTCTTAGAAGGAGGCTGCTCCATAGAAGGCGCCGGCCACGCATCCATATACAAGGCCCGCGCCTTCTGGAAGTAGGTTGTTTCTACGAAGCAGTCCCCCCCTCCCCCTACCCTCCGCCGCGCGTGGCTGAGAGGAGCAGGACAAGCAGGAAGCAGGACGTACACCATTCAAAAAAAATGGTCGGGTACATAATGTATTCACCCCAAAACTGTTGCTCGTCGAACCTGCAAACAAATGATAATACGGCCGTACACCAACGAACCTGATACGCGTTTGCTGGACATCCGGCACACATGTAAATGTCGGCACACGTCGATTATGTAGTCGATGTGGCATGAAGCGGAGTGTCCCCGTGTCCCTCGCTCAACACCTGAACCTACCAATCTTGGGAATTCTTGAAGGCACAAGCCACACATTGCCAAATCTGTCGAGGCTTCTCGCGTGCCCTCTTGGCCCCATCGCGGCGTCCCGCATGAATCCCACCAGCATTTGGGGCTAAAGTGGCCTCAAGATGTCTGTCTTTCGTCTTCCAAAACCCTCTTCCCTCCATGGAGGGGTACCCCCTCTCCAATCCTTGAGGTTTTTGCGAGGGGGCGCGAGGTGTCAGGGAACCCAAGAGGGCTCCAAGAGGGCATCCCGTGTTCCAAAATGGTCTCCAAAGTGGCTCGACACAGACGAAGATGGTTCACGATAACTTGTGGCATCACTCCAAGAGGCCCGACGAGGGCCACAAGATGGTTCCAAGTGCTCTGGAAACCCCCTTCAGTATCCCCCAAGAGGCAGCAATCCTTCAAACAGAAAAAAAGAACCCACTGAATTTGACATTCTCGTCTTTTCGTTCTCGATGCGCTCTCGAGAAATCAAAGGGGCCCCAAGATGGCCTACGGGAGGCCTAAGAGAAGCCGAAGAGGCCCACCAGACGGCCCCAGGATCGCCAAAAAGCAGCCCCAAAGGGGCCCCAAGAGGCAACTTTGATTGCCCCAGGGGGGGGGGGGATCGAGGAACCACGCGCCTTTGATCGATCGTCCAAGGTGACCTCAAGAGGGTCTCCGGGGTTTCCTGGTAGGCCCTAAGAGGGCCCCAGGAGGGCCCAAACAGGGCGCCAAGAAAGCTCCAAGATGCGGTTTGCCCCTCCTCCTCCTCCTCCTCCCTTCGCCCCCCCGCGGGCCCCAGGGATAGCCCGAAGAGGCCCTTCAAGGCCACGCCTTTGCTCCCACAGATTTTTCTGTTCATCCTGGTTGCCCGCACTGTTTCACTGCATGTGTCTCTTCGTTTCTTTGCTCGTCAACTCTTGTGGGCGAAGTTTCTGCGCGGGTTGGCGGGAATACTTTTTGATCGCGACCGCGGCGAAAAGCAAGTCGGGCGGCGCCCAGGGCAATGCAATCAAGCAGCGGCCTGAATTAACGCGAGGAAGGAGAAGGGTGGAAAGAGGACAAGAACGAGCAGGGAAGAGGCAAACAGGAGGCGAGCCTTACTGCCGCTCAGAGGAGCGCGAGCGCCAAGAGGAACATCCGGGTGGCGTGCAACACCAAATGGAAATTCACGAAAACAGCCACGTCCACGATGATGAAGACTGCCGGCAAGACGAAGAGCACGCCGAGGACAAAACCAGGGAGGCGGCTGGTGGGAATACGCAAGGCGTGCAATCTTGTTCGTCGCGGATTCATGTTTGATGGTCCCGGGGCCAAGAAAACGAAACCCAGAAGCAGACTTGAAGGAAAAACGTCCGGACTGAACAAGAACAGCCGCCACTGTGCCCCGAGGCACGAGCTGGATGGCCTTTCGGTCCCTTGTAGTCCTCAGTCCCTGTCCGCAGAATTGGATATTCAGGGGCCTAAACACAAAATGTTGAAGTATTCCGAAATTCCCGGCGTGCCTCTGGCGGTATCCCTGCGCTTCCCGCAGAATTCGCTCGAAGCCATGAGCGCTCCAAGACGAGCGGAGAGGGCCCCGAGAGGCCTCTGACTCACAACCCAAGCATTTGGTGTCTGTTCCATGGCAGCCCACCTGGCCCAGAAATGGACAAGATAGGGAACATATTTGAGTCCGGACTTAGACCGGATTGAGAGGCAGGAGAAACAGCAAGAACGTGGAGGAGCAAAAAGAAGGGTCAAATCCGGCCCAAATGCAGGCTAGGCTCATGCCAATGCCGCCGCCCAGGGCTCCCATGAACAGACAACGAACATGCACGGTGGCGAGATGGACCCATGGCCATTAGATCTTCCCTCTCCTCATCCTCCAATTCTCCCTCCCACGTGTTGCCCGAAGGGCTTCCGCAACAGCTGGGGGAACGCATGGTCCAATAGCGTGCCCAAACTGTGCCCAAACGTTTGGCCACATAGGTCTAGACAAAAAAAGCCAAAGGGCGGTGGTAATTCGCCGTGGGCGTCCTCGATCGAATGACACGAAGCAGCGAACGGCGGCCGTCAACTCGCACCTGCCCGCGTGCAGTATTCAAACGGGCCTTGAAACAAAGTAGCAAAGGATCCGTCGACCCCTATCTTGGGTCCCGTCGGGTTTCGAACGGACCACAAGTGTGGGGCCCAACCCTGGGATAAACGATGGTGGGGCGTCCATCCTCCACAGGCGTGCGTCCGAATGGCATCCTTGGGTTGTATCCCCCGGTTTCCCTGTGCTTCTGAGCGACCAATCTCTTCGGGCGGAACTCGGGGACCGGGGTAGGAAAATCGTACGCGACAAAGCCGCCAGAGGGACACCACGAAACGACGGGAAGATGGAGGGGGGGAAGAAACCACAGAGATCTCGTGCGAGCTCTGTAGATACCTCCCGCGGCACCCTCGCGGCCGCGCGCCCCCGTGTCTGTTGCGGGGGGCTCTCCCGGGGAGGGGCGGGGGGGGCGATGGGGGAGGCGAGCGGGGGGGGAGGAGAGAGAGGGAGGAGGAGGGGGGAGGAGGATGGAGGGCGAGGGGGGGGAGGGGGAAAAGGGGGTAGAGGAATGGGGGGGGGGGGGGGGGGGAGAGGGAGGAGGGAGGGGAGAGGGAAGAGGGGGGAAAGAGGGAGGAGGGGAGGGAGAGGGAGGGGGGGGGGGAGGGAAAGGGGGGGGGGGGGGGGGGGGGGGGGGGGGGGAAGAGAACCGCGGAGACCTCGCTCGACCTATGGGATGCCTCCCGCGGCTCCCCCCCCCCGCGCCGCGGCGCGGGCGGCTCGCCTCCGCCGCTCCCCACGTCGTCCCCCGGGCCTCGGAGGCGCGAGAGGAGGGCGCGCGCGCGCGGGCGCGCGCGGGGACTGGCGCCGCCGCCCGACGCCCGACGATAGGCAGGGCCGAACGACAGTCGACTACAGGCCCTGGGCAGGAGTGACCTTTGATGCGCGGCCCCGAACGTTCTTAGGGGCCACGTCTCAGAAAAGGTCGCGAGCGCCCAGAAGAGTATGACCTTTCATTCGCGACTTTCTCGGGGCCGCGGGGGGGACCAGACACGCGCGCGCAAGACTCTACTGCCGCATCGCGCTCGGCGATCGGGGGACACCGCTGCGCGCGGGGAGACCAGCGACAGTTTGTTTTGTTTGTGATTCCCTGGCGGTAGCAGGCGCGACCGGGCGGGAAAGCCTGAAGGGTTGGCCCTGTCTTTGTTCGGTGGCAGCTCGTGGGGGGCCTCCCATGCCATCTTGTCGGCTCTTGCGAATCGACGTTGATCAACGAGAACCTACGCTACATCGACGCGGATCGACACTAAATCGACGCTGATCGACGCTAGCCGACGCTAGATCGGCGCTGCCTCATCAACTCCCAGACGCTAGTCGACGCGAGCCGACGCTAACGACATAATTGATGACGCTTCGCGAATCTCCACCAGCGTCACCGCCCGTCTAGCTCGTATCTTGCCACTGCTGTGGCCCTTGCCTTTGGCGCCCTGTGGCGACATGGTCAGTTCGTACCTGGTCACTCTCGCCCACGGTACCTGAGTTCGAACGCGCTCGCTTCGGGCTCCGCGTTCCTGGTAGCGCACCGCCTCCTGGGTTGGCCCGGCGGTGGAAGCGCTCCGCTAGGTTGATGCGTGGTTTGGAGATACAGAGCGGATCATGCTCTCCTGGCGTGCAGGACTTAAATCCACTATGGCGTTTTGGGGCCGTTCACTCGCATTGTGCATCTGCTACCCTGGCCGTTTGCAGTCAGCTCAGCCAGCTCCCCTTCCGCCCGCGGCCCCACCGGCGGCTGCTTCTGAGTGCGGGCTCGGCCGCTGTGCTTTTAGGCTTGCGCGTTGCTAAGTTGACAGGCCCATGGCCCGGACCTCTCAGCTCGGCGACTGCGAATCCGCGTCCGCCCGCGATCAAAAAAAGAGTCCCCACCAGCCCATCCAGAAACGATGCACAGAGGAATTGCCTCGATCAGGGAAGTGGGCAACACACAGAGGAAGCCATTATGAGACATCTTGCGATATCTTGAGCCATCTTGGAGGTCATTTTGGACTCTCCCAGGCGCTCTTGATCTCAATCAGTGCCCCCCCCCAACAGGCCAACATGTGGCTAAAACCTTCGTAAAATCAATGATTTGGTATTCTCGCCGAGGCCTCTTGTAGCATCTTGGGTGCCTCTGGGGGTCTCTTGGGGCCTCTTGGGGGTCTCTTGAGGGCCTCCTGGGGGCCTCTTGGAGCCATCTCGGGGCCATCTTGGAACGCCTTGGGGCCTCCTGGGCGCTTCTTGGGGCCATCTTGGAGGAGATCGATCAATCAAGAGGGTAGCAATAAGCAGCGCCCCCCCCTCCCCCCCAGGAGGCCAACATGGGGCCAACACCTTAGTAAACCAGTGATTTGGGCTTTCTCCCCGAGGCCGTTTTGGCATTCTCGCCGAGGCCTCTCGGAGCATCTTGGGTGCCTCTGGGGGGTCTCTTGGGGCCTCTAGGGGATCTCTTGGGAGCCTCCTGGGGGCCTCTTGGGGGTTCTTGGGGTCTCCTGGGCGTTTCTTGGGGCCATCTTGGAGGAGATCGATCAAACAAGAGGGGAGCATGAATTAGCGTCCCCCCCCCCAGGAGGCCAACATGGGGCCAAAATCATTGTGAAATCAATGATGTTGGCTTCCCCGCCGAGGCCGTTTTGACATTGTAGCCGAGGCCTCTTGGAGCATCTTGGGTGCCTCTGGGGGGTCTCTTGGGGCCTCTTGGGGTCTCTTGGGGGCCTCTTGGGGGCCTCTTGGGGCCATCTTGGGGCTCTCTTGGGGCCTCCTGGGCGTTTCTTGGGGCCATCTTGGAGGAGATCGATCACAGGAGGGGGCATGTTCAATTAGCGCCCCCCCTTCCAAGATGCCAACATGTGGTCAAAACCGTTACTGAAATCAATGATGTTGGTTTCCTCGCCGAGGCCGTTTTGGACGCCCCGACGACTCGCGAAACCCTCCCGTCCAGGTCCAGGGGAGGGGGTAAAGGGAGGGGTAAACCCCTCCCCCAAGAGCAAGAAAAATATGTGGAAGAGGAAACGCTCTAAACCACCGACGCCCAGAGGGCTGGTGGGATTACGAGGGTACACCAGGCTCCCATGATTTGCTGGGCATCGGTGGTTTAAAGCGTTTCTCTTCCACCCCTCCTTCTTCCCCTTCGGGGAGGGGTTTATCACTGTTCCCTATTAATATACACCCCTTCCCCCAGGCGAGTGGGAGCCAACCAGGGTCAATGCGGGCCCCCCCCTACCATCTCCTTAAAGCAAATGCAAAACACACTCTGCCTCTAAATTCGGAGCACGCGCAGCCAACCCGATGCGGCCTCCCCCCACCATCCCTGTCAAACAACAATACAGAATACACTTGGCGGCGACGGCGCCTGCGGCGGCTGCGGCGGGGGCAGCGGCTGCGGCGGCTGCGGTGGTGGCGGCGGCGGTGGCGGCGGCGGCGGGGGCGGCGGCGGGGGCGGCGGCGGTGGCGGCGGCGGCGGGGCGCGGCTGGCGGCGGCAGCGGCTGCGGCGGCAGCAGTTGCGGCGGCGGCGATCGGCAGCGGGGGGCGACGGCGGCGGCGGCGGCATCGGCGGCGGGCGGGCGGCGCGGGCGCAGTGGCGGCGGGCGGCGGGCGGCGCGGGGGGCGCGGATGTGCCGGCGGCGGACAGCGGCGGCGGCGGCGGCGGCTGCGCGGCGGCGGCGGCGGGCGGGGGCGGCGGCGGCGAAGGCGGGGGCGGCGGCGGCGGAGGCGGCGGCGGCGGCGGATTCGCCCCCAGTAGCTGCCCATCCAAAGACGACTGCTGAATATGCTGCGGCTCGGGCCAGGCTCGGGTGCTACGTATGTGTTGGGAGGGCGGGTGGGAGTGAGCGAGACGGATTGCAGGCGGGGAGGGAGTCCTGACCCCTCCCCCTACCCCCTCCCCTGGACCTGGACGGGGGGGTTTCGCGAGTCGTCGGGGCGTCCAAAACGGCCTCGGCGAGGAAGCCAAAATCATTGATTTCACTAGGGTTTTGACCCCATTTTGGCCTCTTGGGGGGGGGCTCTGATTGAACACCCCCCCCTCCTGTGATCGATCTCCTCCAAGATGGCCTCAAGAAGCGCCCAGGAGGCCCCAAGAGTGCCCAAAGATGGCCCCAAGATGGCCCCAAGAGACTCCAAGAGGACCCCAGGAGGGCCTAAGGAGACCCCCACAAGGCCCCAAGAGACCCCCAGAGGCACCCAAGATGCTCCAAGAGGCCTCGGCGAGAATGCCGAAACGGCCTCGGCGGGGAAGCCAACATCATTTAGTTCACAATGGTTTTGGCCCCATTTTGGCCTCCTGGGGGGGGGACGCTAATTCATGCTCCCCTCTGATTTGATCGATCTCCTCCAAGATGGCCCCAAGAAGCGCCCAGGAGACCCCAAGAGGTCCCCAAGATGGCCCCGAGATTGCCCCAAGATGGCCCCAAGAGGCCCCCAAGAGGCCCCCAAGAGACCCCCAAGAGGCCCCAAGAGACCCCCCAGAGGCACCCAAGATGCTCCGAGAGGCCTCGGCGAGAATGCCAAAACGGCCTCGGCGGGGAAGCCAACATCATTGATTTTACCAAGGTGTTAACCCCATTTTGGCCTCCTGGGGGGGGGACGCTAATGAATGCTCCCCTCTTGTTTGATCGATCTCCTCCAAGATGGCCCCAAGAAGCGCCCAGGAGACCCCAAGAGTGCCCCAAGATGGCCCCAAGATGGCCCCAAGAGGCCCCCAAGAGGCCCCCAGGAGGCCCTCAGGAGACCCCCACAAGGCCCCAAGAGACCCCCCATAAGCACCCAAGATGCTCCAAGAGGCCTCGGCGAGAAAGCCAACGCATTGATTTTACGAAGGTTCACATGTTGGCCTCTTGGGGGGGGGCACTGATTGAGATCAAGAGCGCCTGGGAGAGCCCCAAATGACCTCCCAAATGGCTCAAGATATCCCAAGATGTCTCATAATGGCTTCCTCTGTGTGCTGCCCACTTCCCTGATCGAGGCAATTCCTCTGTGCATCGTTTCTGGATGGGCTGGTGGGGACTCTTTTTTTGGTCGCGGCCGCAGGCGAGAGCGCAAGCGGCGAGTCGTAAGTCCGGGGCGCGGGCCTCAGAAATTGACAACAAGCTGGTGGGGACTCTTTATTTTGGTCGCGGCCGCGCAACAGAGGGCAGGCGGCGAGAGGGGGTCCGGGGCACGGGCCAGCCTAATGGGGGTCTCGCGAAGCGTCAACAATTTCTGGTGTGGATGGGTTGGCGCTGAAGGCGAGGCCAAGCCTCAGTCAAGGCTCGAGCACCGACTCGCGATGGGACCCATCGCAGTCGTCGCTCGAGGGGGCAGGCGCCCGAGCTCGTGGACCGCGGGGAGGCCGCCCTCCCACAGCCCGAGAAGGCGTGACCAGGGGGTTGAGGGGGGAGGGGGGCAGGAGGATGAGGGAGGGGGGGGGAGGGGGGAGTAAGGAGGAGAGGGGAGGGAGCGGGGAGGGGGCAGAACGAAGAGGGAGGAAGGAGGGAGGAGGAGCAGGAGAAGGGGGAAGGCGGGGGGGATTGGGAAGGGGGCCCGTCGCGGTAAGATTCGCGCCTGCGCAGTCTTGGAAGGCCTAGGAGTGGCCAACTACCACACGGCGCTGGCGCGAATCGTGACGTGACTGGGGGGGCGGGCGGAGGGAAGCGCGGCTGGTCACGGGCGCCATCGCGAATCATACACAGCGGGCTCTTATCCGTTCCCAGCCCGCACTGGCATGGCCTTGGGCCTCTCGGACCGACTTGCCCCCTTAGGCTTAGGTTGGGCGTGTCCTCCTACGGGCGGATTTTGGACGAAAAATGCAAAAGTCCAAAATATTCGAAAATGGTGAAAAAAACAAAAAATCGTCACCATACTATTTCTTGCCTATTTTTGAATATTCCTCCTGTGCAGAGACAGGCCCGACTTAAGCCTTGGGCCTCTCGGACCGACTTGCCCCCCCATTAGGCGGGGATGTACCCTGAGATCCTGTCGTCGCCATTGTTTGGCAAGAGGCAACCTAGGCTTAGGTCGGGCGTGCCCCCCTACAGGCGAATTTTGGACGAACATAACAGAAAAGTTACGCAAATACCCATAAATGCTCAAACTTACTACGCAAAACACCCAACAATAATAAAAAGAAACGTTCCCCTAAACTGTTTTTGAAGACCTATTCCTCTTGTAGGGGACAGGCCCGACTTACAAATCTAGGTCCCCTGGGCAGCGGCTCCTGGGGTGAGCTCCTGTGGAAGTCCCTCCGAGCTGACACTCGGTCTTGCCATCGCTCAGAACGCACATTTCCCGTACATGCTCAGATGCCGTGCGTGTTTTTGTTGGCCTTGCAATCTGATCCAAAATTCTCCTCGATGGCCCTCTCCGAAAAAATGCACTCCTGTAGATCCGAGGGCGCCACGTAGACAAGGACAGTCAGACGCCGGTCAGCAAAAAGTCGGATGCACCGAGAGCGAATCGAGACACAGTAGCGAACAGGACGGGACGCGAGGGAGGGACAGCGAGGAGCCCGCTCAGACTAAGCCGGCGCGGGGGTGCCGTGGAAGGTCGTGCAGGAGCTGCGGAGCAGCTGTAGAGAGAAACGCACACCACCGAGCGATGCCAAGCGGATGGCACCATGACGCAGCCCGGCAGTCGGTCAGCCCAAGCTCGCTGCCCCTGGGCTGCCCCCAGACATGCGGCTGCGGCTCCGCAAGCTGCCGCCGGCGCCCTGCGCGCCACATGGGGGGGGCAGGAAGAGGGGGGAGGGAGCAAGAGGAGGGGGGCGGCCCCAAGCGAGGCGTCCGGGCGTGCTGGCCTTATCACCAGAAGGCCAGGACGAGGTCGATGCGGAGGACCCCCCTGGCGCGCGGAGGGAGCCATGCGGAGAGTGCCCATGCGAGCAACAGAAAAGCTTCGGTGGCAACTCATGGGAGCCTCCCATACCATCTTGTCGGGCCTTGCGAATCGACGCTAGTCGGCAGTAGATCGACGCTGATCGCCGCTAAATCGACGCTAATCGACACTAACTCGGCGCTATCTCATTGACTCCCAAACGCTAATCGACGCTAGTCGACGCTAAAGACAAAATTTGGAAATCCACAAAGCTCCCATAATTGCTACCGAATGCATGGACTATTCAGTGGCACGCCCACTGTAAGACAAAACACGGTGTACCATGCACAATGCCGGGAGTGCTCGCTGCCGTGCACGCAGACTTCGCGCCGCTCGCTTGGAGTGATACATATTCATCAACTTCGGTTCAGCATGCACGCGCAACCATGGCTAGTCGCATGGCCCCCGATGCTTTTTCCGCGTGCGCGCCGCACAGCCGTCCAGAAGTCCCGCTACAAGCCAAGCGGCTCTGATGATCCGGACAGGACGAAAACGTATAGAAAATTGCGCCGCACGGCGCACTCACAGTGACCCGCTGCGCTGCACATCGGCTCTCGCCCATTCGCGGGTCACGTGGTCGCCTCCGCCGCAGGTGGGCAATATACGACCAGAACGCACGACGCAGACCATGCAAGCGCGCAGAGCCTCTTGTGTCTTGGGGGCGGGAAGGGTCTTGGGCAAGCCATGAGGGCTTCTGTGGAGATCGAGAGGTCATCAGGGGACCTCTTGGGGGCTTGATGGGGACTTCTTTTTGAAGAAGTCTTGGGGGCCCGCTGGGGGCATTCTTCGGGCCATGTTTTGCGAGTCTTCGGAGCCGTTTTGCTCCCGACCCCCCCCCGACTGGGCCCCCGGCCGTATTGGGGGACTCCTCGGCAGTCCCGAGAGGCGGTCTTGGGCCGTCTCTGGGCCTTCTTGGGGGTTGTTCTGAATCATCATGGGGATGCATTGAGGCCTCTTGAGCAATCTTTCGGCGGCGAGCGAGAGGGGGAAGTAATAAGGAAAGGCCTTCTGAGAAGGCGGCGGGACATCTCAGAAACACTCGCGCCTCCTCAGAAATGTGTTCTGCCTTCGAGGAAAGATTCGCCAACTTCTCGGAAGGCCGGGGGGACTTCCGAGCCATCTGAGGAGGCCTTCTCCTTATGGCTTCCCCCCCCTCGCTCGCCGCCGAATCTTGGGCGCTCGGGCGACGGGACAAGCGAGAACGCAACAAAAACAGCTCAAGGCACCAGATGGATGATATTAGGTCGGGCCTGTCCCCCTACAG
>CAUYUJ010004446.1:2001919-2006919 GCA_963575745.1 Prorocentrum cordatum
AACAGACCGCCCAGGAGCACCAGTAGAGCCTCGGCCGGCTGACCCGGGCGAAGTGCTTCGCGTCCAGCAGCACGGGCGTGACCTTCAAGATCTTGGTGAACTGCGCCCGCGACTCCAGTGTCATGCTGAAGACGTTCTCGACGAACCACACCACGCGCCGCGGGAAGACCTCCTCCGCGACGCCGATGAGTTCAGGCACCCGCAGGAATAGCCGAGACCGCGCGCCCTCCAGCCCTGAGCCCACAGCATTGAGCCCTGCGAGGTCCTGGCACGGGCTGCCAGCAGCGATAAGGACCCAGTCGGCGTCGCGCTTGTAATTCTCGAGCATGTGCCTGAACCGTTCACCATCGATCCGCTCAATGTCCCCGAGCTCGACGACGCCAGCCCAGCGCCTGCGGACCAGCCGTCGGGCAGCTGGGTCCACCTCGCTGCTGAGGTGGGCGACGATGGTGAAGGGCAGGCGCGAGGCTGCAACTGCTGCGGCCGCCGCCCCACAGAACAGCTCCACGATGACGACGCGCGGCCGCCATCGCACCCCTTCTGCAGGGTACGATATCGCCCCCGGCCGCAGCGAGACGACCGAGGCGCCTTCCATCGCGCACGCAATTCCCGCCTCGGTGAGCCCGACCGTGTGGCAGATCCCTCCAGCACGCTCGCTCGCATCCGTCGCGATGACGCACGGGTCGATCTGCGCTCGCAAGTCGGTGAATGCGAGTGGGAGGGCCATCATGAAGCTAAGCAGCTCGTCGCACATGTCGAGGGGAACTGCCTGCGGCTGCTGCCAGCGCCCAGCTGCCCACACCGCGTTGAGGTAGCCCATGAACGGCCGCCGGAACTCAGCTGCCCTAACGCAACGGCCAAGGATCATGAGGACGGCCTGCGACGACATCGCGCTCTGGCCCATCCCCCAGAGCGTGAACCCAAGCAGGGCGT
Source organism: Prorocentrum cordatum (assembly GCA_963575745.1). Taxonomy (NCBI): domain Eukaryota; class Dinophyceae; order Prorocentrales; family Prorocentraceae; genus Prorocentrum; species Prorocentrum cordatum. The sequence goes on from CAUYUJ010004446.1 coordinate 2,002,853, forward strand.
GCAGCTTCTCGACGGTGACCCCGACTCGGCCTTCGAGGCCGTCAAGGCCGGCGCCCATCCGCTCGAGAATGAGTGCCCTGTGCTTGGCCTTGCCATCGGCCACCTGAATCCCGGAGCGGCGGTAGGCCTGGCGCTGCTCCTCCTGCACCGCGCCCACGGTCCCACGAAGCTCAGCAATGAGCCGCTCCGGGACGATCTCGCCGTGGTCCCAGTCGTCGATGTAGTACTGAACCCACTTCTGCTCGAGCTCCTTCGACTTGAAGGGCAGCGGGCGGTCCTTGCGCCACTCCATGCTGGGGGCGAACCCTGCGCCCAGGGGACGCATGCTGAAGCCGAGCCAGCGGTGGCAGTGTTGGAAGACCGTGACGGCGTTGACCCAGCCCATCGGGATGACCCGCAGCGCGATGTGCGTCTTCCCAGGCCCGCTGACCCCGATGCGCTCGTTCGGGATAGCATCCGCGAGCGTCATGTAGGGCTGCCAAGCCTCCGGGAGCTCGTAGCAGTAGAAGGCGGAGGCCTGGTCGTCGGACGACCACAGCAGCATGTGGCCCTCGGGGAGCGGGATGGCCACCCACGACGGCGACGCACTGAGGGTGCCAACGTCGCCCCGCATGATGCGCTGGTAGCTGTTGGCCGGGACCATGTTGATGATGAGCCTCTGCGCGCACGGGCGCCCGGGCGTGGGCGTCCCGCTCTTCTGAACCCCGAAGGCGCCAGCAAGGACTTTGCGGTTCCCAACCTTGAAGATCCTCTCCTCCGCGATCGGCGCCGCAAGGCCCAGCTCGACCAGCTTCGCGCCGATGTCGTGCCACTCTTGCTTCGACTTCACCTGAATCGATGCTCTTGGCACCTCCTCGGGCCACTCTGCCCGCGGCAGCAGGGCCAAGCCTGGATCGGCCAGCCAGCTGCCCACCCGGGCGTCTGCGATGTCGATCGCCCTCACCGACGCGGCTACGCCTTTCGCTGGCAGCCCGGGCATGACGCCGCCGAGGGTAAGAGGCAGGGCGCGTGCCACCTCCTCGCCGCCGTAGGTGACGTCCTTCGAGCTGATCAACTCCTCCCAGGCGGGGAGGTCGACCGTGGTGTCTGCCCCGCGAGCGAAGTAGTCGCATGCCTGGCGGATGATCCCGAGGGCGTTCACCTGGCTGGCAGAGCTCTGGACAGGCGACACCGTCGGCGCCTGCATGTGCCCGGTGTATTGGTAGTTAAGGCTAAACACAACGAGCTGGACCCAAGCCTCGGCGGTGGCCTGGTCGACCTTGTCGGCTGCCAGCTGCTGCCCAGCATAGCGCGCTGCCCGGAGCTGACTGAAGACTGGGGCGTCGGGAACGGGTAACGGCAACACCTCGCGCAAGCGCGTGAAGCTCTCCGTGGGGTCTGGTGGAACGCGCATTCGCCTGATGAACCTCCCGACGTCCCCAGGCGCTCCGTGGGCAGCCTCGTGCATGATGAGGGCCAGCTCGAACTTGGTGGCCGCTCCTGTGCAGCTGGAAGCGAGCAGCTGGCGCCAGCGCCTGACCTGGGGCGCGCCCCTGAAATGGCGCTCATCAGGCTCTGCACTGTCTCCCGAAGCCAATCGGGGCGCCCCGGCAGGGACCCCCGGGAATTTTCCAGAAAATCCTGGACTTCCCTGGGGGTGCGCCTCGGCGCTCACTTGGACCAGGGGGGCCGCGCCAGCTGGCCCTTGGCGACGGGCTTCGACTTGGCCTTCGGGGCGGTTGCGCTCCTGGCCCCTGGGGCTGCGCGGCCGCGCCTCGCCACCAGCATGCGGGACTTCCACTGGGCGCGCGTCTCGCCCTCGCGCCTCGGAAAGGTTCCCTTCAGATCCTTCCAGCTCCTGGCGCCAGGGGCGGCTGGCTCGCCGCCCTCCTCGGGCGGTGGGGGCGCCTCCGTCTCGGTGTCCGACCCCGCAACCATGTGGACCGCCCGCTCGCCGCCCGGCGCTGCTGGGGCTGCTGCTGCGCGGCGCCGGCCCGCAGCTTGAGGCGGGGCTGCGGCTCCGCCCGCTGGGACTCGGCTTGCCAATATCCGCAGGGCCTCCGCAGAGCCCGCGACTGGCGTCCCCGGGGTCCCCGGGGGTGGGGGCCTCGCTTCCGCAAGGCCATGGCCGCTGGGAGCCGCGTCCCCCCGGGCGGGCGACGACTCCCGGCCAGGCCCCTAGCCCGGCCTCCTGTCCTGGAGCTTGCGGCGGAGCTCGGCGACCTTGAGCTCCCTCGCCTCGACCTTCTCGGCAGCCGTCTCCTCGTCGATGGTAGCTCCCGACGGGGGCTGCTCCTGCGGCACCAGCGTGAGCCACCTCGCCGTCCGCCAGTGCCCGTCGCGGATGGCCATCGTCCTGGCCTTGAACTCCTGCATCAGCAGGTCGCCGGTCTCGACGACGTCGCCCTTGAGGATCCCGTCGAGGGCGAGCCCGAGCGACCGAAGGGACCCGGCCTCCTCGGGCGGGAGCGTCCGCGGCGGGTGCGCCACGAAGAAGACCGTGTCCAAAAACTGCGTGACGCACGGCGCGAGGGGGTCGCCGTCGGCCACGCGCAGCTGCCGCGTGAACTGGCCTCGGAGGTGCGCGAGCCCGTTCTCGAGGAGTGCGCCCGGGCGGCGGCGGGCAATCTGCCTGAAGAGGTCCCGCTTGATGCCGACCCCTTGGAAGCTCTCGCCCAGCGCACCCCGCTCGAGGTCGCTGTCGCCAGCCTCGTCGCCCTCCTCCTCGCCGGGGCCAAGGAGCGCCGCGGCCAGCGCCGAGGCCAGCCGCGTGCGCGCGCCTGAGGCCGCTGGCTTCCCCGCTGCAGCAGCTCCTGCCTCCGCCGCGCGCGCGGCCACAGCCGCTGAAAGGCGGTCCCGCGCCGGGCCGCCGGGGCGCGAGGCGTTCAGGGGGTCTCGCTGTTGCTTGCCTCGCGGGCCTCCGCGGCTGCCCAGGCGCGCCAGCCTGTCCTCCAGGCCAGGGTCGGCAGCGACGTCCTCCAGCCCCGCGAGCTCCGCGTCCAGCGGGCTGCCGCCGCCGTCCGCGAGGCTGCCGCCCAGCCGCGGGGTGGCCGTCCCCCCGACGCCCCCTGGCTCGCGGCGGGGGCGCTTCGCCGGCGGCTCCGCGTCGTCGAGCGGCTCCTCGGGCTCCCCCGCCGGCGGCCCCTCGCCTGGCGGCGCCGCCTCGGGCGGCGGCGCGAGCGGCGGGGGGCGCAGCGGCACGCCCAGGTCGCTGGCGCGCCGCCGAGGGCAATAGAATTTGGCCTTCTCCTGCTCGAAGTCGGCGGGATCGACGACCCGCCAGATGTCGAGGTGCTCGACCACCGTCCCGCGAGGTGTCGGGGCCGCACACCCGCTGGCCCCGCACGCGCAAAGGTGGAACACGGTGTTCCCAGGCCGCCCGCCCTCCACGTTCGGGTGCTGCGCGTACCAGCTGAAGTACTCGTCGCTGGCACCGACGTGGGCGGCCTTGACGAACCTCCCGAGGGGGCCTGGGGCATAGGCCACCTCCACCTGGAGCAGCTCGGTCCCCTGTGGGCGGCCGCCGGCGTCGACGACCTGCGCTAGGATGAGCGTCCCCGGCGGCACCGAGACCGTCGTCGTGATGCTGCCGTTGAGGCTCGCGTCCAGCCAGGCGCCACGGGGCAGCGGCCACGCGCCTGGTTCCGCCATGCCGCAAGAGCTCCCCGCCAGGAGCGCCGGGCGGAACCCCGAGGCCGCGGGCACGGCGCTCAGGCGACGTCACGGCGCGCCTCCTGGCGGGCGCTGGCCCCTCGGAACTCGCGCCTGGACCTCCGTCCAGCGCCTGAACGGTAGGCGGATGTGGTGGCCAGGCCTAACTACCCCACGGGGGGGCAGGACTCCTGGCCGCCGCTGACGGCGTTATTCGAGCCATCAAGCTACGGAAAGAGCGCAGCATCAACGGCACCGCGCGCGCCCAGGTGGACTAGCATAGACCCCCTTTTAAGGATACCATATATATATGTGTATGCATGTATGTATGTATGTATGTATGTATGTATGTATATATATATACATATATATATAGATGTATAGACATATGCGAGTGTACATGCATGGACACGAGGTGTCGGCTATGTGGCGTATGC
>CAUYUJ010004446.1:2009419-2029419 GCA_963575745.1 Prorocentrum cordatum
GGGTGGCTCCCCCTTGGGGCTCCCAAATGATGCCCCTGGCAGCGTTTTGTGATCATGAGAGAGTGTGAGTGTGAGTGAATGTGACTGTGAGTGAGTCTGAGTGAGAGTGAGTCTCATCTTATCTTATCGAGTCCTATCTTATCTTACCTTTATTACCCTCTATCTTATCTTATCTTGAAATCTCTTATCTTGTCTTAGCTTATCTTATATCAACTCATCTTATCGCATCATATATTGTCTTATCTTATTACTCCATAGGCTGTCTTATCTGATCTATTATCCTACCTTGTCATATATCTTATCTTACCTTATCATATATTGTGTTATCTTATCTTATCTTGTAGTATCTTATCTTGTCTTGTCTTATCTGGTGGTTATCATTGGGAGGAGGGAGGCGCGAGCGGGAGGAAGGAGGAAGGAATCCGCGCGTGGGAGGCGTCAGAGTAATAACAAGAACCCCAATCCTTAGGATATGGGGAACAAGAACCCCAATCCTTAGGATATGGGGAATAATCATTTTACCCTAATGCGCAATGTTTCCACACGAAGCATGCGACCATCATGATAACCATCTCCACCATGGGGGATTATTGTTCTATACCGGGGTCCGTTATTCCCATTCCCAGATCTCCCGCCCAATGAGGTCTTGCAAACACGACCTCCGAGGAATTTCAACAAACCCCACCTCGAAAACGCATGCCCGCGCCTTGCTGCGCCGATGCGAGACCGCCAGTGGAGCCCAGCCAAAGGTAAAGCACAATTGCCTTGGTGGGGATGGGGGCTGTCGGCGGCGAGGCAAGGAGCTGGCCCTGAATAGAAAGGGAGGAAATCTCGAGCAGGGCCGCTGTTGTTGCTGGGAGCGGCGCCAGTGCTGAAAAGAGTGGGGCGCTAGTCCAACGTAGAACAAAACGAAATCTCGAGCGGGAACACTGGCTTTGTTGGGACGGCGGCTGTCGGCGGCGAGGAGGAACACCGCCTTGAGTAAGAAGAGAGGAAGTCTCAAGCGGGAGCCGTGGTTTTGTCGGGACGGGGGCTGTCGGCGGCGAGGAACAACACCGTCCCGAGGAACAAGGGAGGAAGCCTCGGGCGGGAGCGCTGGTTTTGTCGGGGCGGCGGTTTCGGCGGCGAGGAGGAGCACCACCTTGAGTAAAAAAGGGAGGAAGTCTCGAGCGGGAGCGTTGTTGTTGCTGGGAGCGGCGCCGATGAGAGACATAGTAGCGCGCCAATCGAAGGTAAAACGGGATGAAGTCTCGAGCGCTAGCGCTGGTTTTGTTGGGACGGCGGCTTTCAGCGGCGAGCAGGGGCACCAGCCCTGAGTAATAATTGAGGAAGTCTCGAGCGGGAGCGTCCTTGACGCCCCCCCACACCGCTCGAGCGTGAGCCGCATGTTTAATGAACATGTAGGTGGCGCCGAGGCGAGAGCGCCAGGGCGCGTCGGGGGGGTCCAACACAAATAATTGCTTAGTAATTAACAAACAGCAACAACAACACCAACACCAACACCAACACCACCAACAACAACGACGACGACGACAGCACCAACACCACCACCAACACCAACAACAACACCACCAACAATTACTAGCACGTGGGGACACTCCGTTCTCACCAGTGCCAGGGTTTTCATAGGAGGCGGGCAATGCCCCCACTTTGTGGGGGGGCCGGTTCAAGCTCTACCAAATTTCCAAACGACTTTTCGCCACCACCCACACCCAGCTTCCCGCCCTATGACGTTCGGACACTTCACTTCGTGGCATGCGGACGACCGTGGCTACTATTCAGGGCCCCGCGGCCGACGACGACGGCGTGCGCGCGCGAAGAAAAAACGAATGTGTCCCGCATGGTATTATTTGACAGGGATGATGGCCCTGGCAGGTGCGCAACCGTTGTCGCAGAAGTTCGAAAAAGTTGCTCGCAAAAGCCCGTTTGACAGAAATGTTTAAAAAGTGTTGGGTTTCCTACGAATCCGCAAGAGCGCGCGGGATGAGATTTTGACAATTTTTTGTTGAAAAACCATTGGTTTTTTGATGTTTTTATGTTAAAATCGCTGCGAACACTAAGGTTTTGGAAGGATTTCGTCTTGCGCGCGCGAATGTCCACTTTACCTTATTTTTTGCAAGGGATTCTTGAAATTTGATTATATTAGAACAAGAAATGTCATTTTCTATTGTTTTTTGCAAGGGAAAGCGGATTACAACAAAACAGCCGGATCCTGTACACACCCTCTTTTCTGAGGCTTCCTCACGAAAATGATGAAAATGTAGCTGCGGCCTAGGCGGCGCAGGGGGGGCGCGCACCAGGGGGCCCAACAATAATTATTCTTTAGAATAAATAATGTTCAACAACAACAACAACAACAACGCAACAGGCAGAATCCTCACCACGGATCCCGACTTCAGCCACGCACCCAGGGACAATGAATGACCGTTCGGCCCCCTCACTCTGATAACTACCTATACGACCACCTTTCGGGTGATAAGGAGGTGGGGGGGGGAGGGGGGGAACCAACATCTGACTCAATCGATCCCACTATCGATCTCACTCCAAGGGACACCACGGGACACCACGGGACACCTGTTGATCTTACTATCGATCTCACTCAACGGGAACCACGGGCCACCACGGGCCACCACGGGACACCACGGGACACCGCGGGGCACCTCTCGATCTCACTATCGATCGCACTGTCGATCTCACTTTCGATTTCACTCATCGAGACACCACGGGACACCACATCGATCTCAATATCGATCTCCCCATCGATCTCACTCAACGGGACACCACGGGACACCTGCCGATTTTCACTATCGATCTCACTATTGCCCTCACTTTTTGGGACACCACGGGACACCTGTCGATCTCACTATCGATCTCGCTACACCACGGGACACCACTGGACACCACGGGACACCTGTCGATCTCACTATCGATCTCACTTTTTGGGACACCACGGGCCACCACGGGACACCTCGGGGCACCACATCTATCTCAGGAACGATCTCAGTATCGATCCCAGTATCGATCTCACTATCGATCTCACTCAACGGGACACCACAGGACACCACGGGACACCACGGGATACCGCGGGACACCGCGAGCCACCGCCGGACGGACGGACTGACAGGCGGGCGGGGGAGAATCATTTGTCTTTACTTCGCCCTAGCAACGGTGGACATCACGGGACACCACGGGACACCGCGGGACACCGCGAGCCACCGCCGGACGAGCGGGCGGGCGGGGGAGAATAATTTGTCTTCACTTCGCCCTAGCAACGGCGTGGTTCATTCCTCTCGCGCGCCCACGCAGCTTCGCCTCGCCCGCACGCGCGACACGAACGAAACAAAACGATTTCCCAGTTGGGGGTCTCCGTTCCACTGCGATCTCTACCCCCAACCGCCGATTGCGCGCCGCGCGAGGTATCCAGGCTTTTCCTCATAGTTGGACTTCCGAGTTATCTGGGAGAACTCTGGTCGGGGGCAACTCCGATTTGGGCCCCCCGAGGCACGAATTAGGAACTACCCCTGATCACCCTCAGCCCTGATGCTCTGGGGTTCTGACATAGGACGTCCCCTGATCATCGGATGCTGGAGTTCTCCAGCCGCGACCGACGAGATCGGGTGCTGCTAGCTGTTGCGTCTCGAATTGCCGGGTCGGTCGCGGCCGATTTTCTTTCAAGATCGAACGCGACCAGTCGCGACCAATCGCAAGCCGTCGCGACCAGTCGCAGTCGTCCTCGGCGTCGTCGGCGTCGTCGGCGCTGGCGCCCGTCCTGCGCCCCGTCCGAGGCGCCGCTGCTCGCCCCGCCGCCCGCCGACGTGCTGCCGGAGGGCGGCTCGGCCTGGGCCCGCGGTGGGCGCTCTCTTTCGGGAGCGGCAAAGAGGGGGGCGTCCAAGAGGGGGGGGGTGCAAATCATGACCGGCGGCATGTGCGCGGCCCAGCGGGGGGGCCAGGGACGTAATGAGATAAGAAGAGGCGCCGTGAAATCTGGGGAAATATCATGGCCCCCGCCATGATATCCACCCCCCCCTAGTCATCACCCCCCTCTTTGCCGCCCCCGACTCTTTGGGGGGGGCGTGCTGTATTCCAGGCGGGCTTGATTCGGCGGCGCGCCCAAGGGGGGGGGAAGTGAGAATCGGGGGCGCGCAGACATGGATGAGCGGTGCATGGATTTGCCGCGCGGTCGCCAAGTCCACGGATCGGGGGAGGTGCCCTCCCCAAAATGCGGCCAGTGCCGCCTCGTTCGGCGAAGGAAGTCCGCGATTTCCCATGGAAGCGGGACCCGTCGCTAATCCACGCCCCCTTGATCCATGTTTGCGATCGCCTGAGAGAAGGAGAAGGTCTTCTCGGAGGGTTCGGAAGTCCCCCGGGCTTCCTGAGGAAGTGTTCTGAGCCTTCACCGAAGACAAGAAAACATGTCTCAGAAGGCGCGAGGGCTTCTGAGAAGTCCCGCCGCCTTCTGAGAAGGCCTTCTCCTTCTCACTTCCCCCCTCGCTCGCCGCCGAGTGATGTCATGATGGAATTGGCTTCGGTTACGGTCGAGGCCCAGAGGAGCCCCCAGCTTCAGCAGTGCCGACTTACACATCAAACTCGACTACACGCTTCGCGATGGAAAGATAGCGCACAACGTCGATCTCCGAAAAGCACGCTGAATCTGTGAGGCGATCCCCCCCTAAGGGGGCCCTGCTGAGCACGCTGTCCCCAAGGCGGGGGATAGGCGCCACATCGCACGCTATCCCTCCAACGCCAACCGTGCGCTCCAGGAACTCCAGATTATCCAACATCTCGCCCAGTGGCCCTCGCTCCTGCAGCCCGCGTGGGCCTCACGTCGGGCACCTGGGAAATCCTGGACATCCCGTCGCTGTCGTGACCCCTCTTGGCTCCTCTCGAGCTCTGGCCAGGCACGGCGTGCGGAGGGGAGGGGAGGGCGGGGAGACGGCAACCGGGTGCCAACCCCACGGCGCCTTCGGCCGCGGGTGGAGCCCACCCTCCTCCTCCTCCTCCTCCTCCTCCGCCTCCTCCTCCTCCCCTCCTCCTCCTCCGCCTCCTCCTCCTCCCTCCTCCCCCTCCTCCTCCTCCTCCTCCTCCTCCTCCTCCTCCTCCTCCTCCTCCTCCTCCTCCTCCTCCCTCTCCTCCTCCCTCCCCTCCTCCCCCTCCTCCCCCTCCCCTCCCTCCTCCTCCTCCTCCTCCTCCTCCTCCTCCTCCTCCTCCTCCCTCCTCCTCCTCCTCCTCCTCCTCCTCCTCCTCCTCCTCCTCCTCCCCCTCCCCCTCCCCCCCTCCTCCCCCCTCCCCCTCCTCCTCCTCCCCCTCCCCCTCCTCCCCCTCCCCCGAACCGCGGGGGCGGGCGGGGAGGGCCCGCCGCGGCAGGAGAGGGGGCCCGCCGCGGGCCACCTGCCAGGGCCAGCCCCGCCCTCCTCCTGCTGCGCTCGCCATCGCTCGGGCGTCCGCTCACCGTGCCTCTGTCGATGCCGTGCGCGGGTCTTTCTCTGCACGGTGGCCCCAATGGGGCTCCCCGATGGCCCGCGCCGGGAAAAAGCGCACACGTCCGAGCGATGCCGAGTGTGGCAAGGAAGAGGACGAGCGGGTTTGGGCCATCTTCGGCCTCCGGGGCCCCTGCTGGGCCCCGGCGGGGCACAGTTAGGAACACCTCGGGATGCAGATCTGGTCCTGTGTGGAAGGGGGTCGCGATCTCTGTGGGGCCACAAAGATCACGACGTCGGAGTTCTGAGAGCTTCCCGTCCCAAGCCGTGTTTCAGCGGTCCTATATGAATGGGGCCCTGGGACAAACAAAAAAATACATACAAATAGCAGGATTCCCTATCTTTTCTTATATTTTCTTGGTTTTTGTCTTCCCCACCACTTCCCATATTTTCCCATTTCCTGGGGAATCGACGATTAATGGTGTCTATGTGTTTTTTCTCCTCGTGAGAGAGGTCTGCCGGCGGCGGTGGCGGCGGCCAAGAAGACAGTGACGGACGAGGACGACGACGGCGAGGGCGACGACGATGATAAACGGAGGCGACGACGGCCGACGAAGACGATGACGATCATGGCGAAACGGGGAGGACGGCGACGACAACAACAACCACGGCTTCGACGACTACGATAAGGACGACGATGACGACGATGCCGAGGCTCATGGCCAGGACGAGAATTCGGCTTCCTCCCCTGCATGGGCGGCGAGGGGATGCGGCAGAGCAGGGGGAACAGGGCGCGGAGCAGGAGTGAGGAGGAGGAGGAGGAGGCGGAAGGAGGAAGGGGGAGACAGATGATGAGGGGGAAAGAGGAAGCTGGAGGGTGGAGGAGACGGCCGGGGAGGGGGGGAGGAAGCGGCAAGACGAGGAGGGAGTGAGAGGGATGAGATGAGATGATGAGTAGGATGAACACGGGGAGGACCAGAGAGCACCCAAACCACACTACCGATGCTGGATTAAGCCCTCCCGTTTCATTCCAAAGCCTCTCCTCAACAGCCGATACACGTATACCTTTTCGCCTCGGCGTGTACCCGTTCCCGTGGACCTGTATATTGCACCTGACGTCTAGTATTCATCGGCAAATTGCACATCTGCAGGCACTGCGCATGCATACCAACTAACGAGCAGCGCGCAGAAAGGTGAGGGCCTGCGCCCTCACGTGAACGTATGGTTGTTGTATCGAGGAATACTTGCCAGCGTGACCCCAGGAAGCTGGTTCTGGCACCATGTACGTGAAATAGATGGGGTGCAACCTACGTGGTCCACCCTTTAAGGGACTCCGTGTCTGTGGTGGAAGCTATGCAATGCATACTATGTGCTGCACCCCATGTGATGCAACACGTGCGGCGCAGCCTATGCGGTAGAATATACGGGATCGTGTTTTGTGTATGCGATGCCTTGACGGGCGCTATTGTGTGTGACGTGGGGGAAATGAGAAGAGGGAACATAGCGTGATGCCCGCCTTTCGGAGGTGTGCGCTGGGCACCACCGCAGCGCTCGGGCGCACTTCAGCCATGTGGGAAAATTCGGTTGCAACGCTTCTGCGCACCGTAACATGTCCGCGAGCACCACGCGTGTGTGACACTACTGGACGGCGAGGAGGGGGAAGACATACCCTACCAGAGCCACAACTGCCTACCAGTACCCCAGACCCCATCAATACCATCACAGCAAGCGAGCAGAGCAACTGCGAGTACGCAAAGCAACAGCATGCAAGTGCCACAAAGGTACCACAACTTCGAGTAACAGAATGGTGGACACCTTGGTTGGCACTCTAGGAGACCACATCAGTAGCTTGCGAACTCCATGCGCGCCTGGGAGTCGCGATGTGCTCGCGGCCACAGGCTGGCGAAAAACACCGCGCCCATCCAAGACCACAATAGGACAGCACTGAACACCCCACGTGTGCGCCACTGCATGTGCGAAAAAAGTGCATGACGACGAAGATGAGGGATGAGGATGAGGAGTATGATTATGATGAGGATAAGGATGATGCCGATGGTTCCGTTCGTTCCGATCCCATTCATGTCAGCAGTCAGTCTGGCTTTGCACAAAGTGACACTGGGTTGGGGGGCAGCTTTCTGCAACCCTCTCTCGCAAGCTTTGTGTTGGGGGAGGCCAGCTGCGCCCACAATCTGTGAGCGGCTGGCGGATGTCCTCCCTGTTGAGGACCCGCGCGGGGGGACTGAGCGGCGCCCTGGCCGCAACCTCTTACCTTCCAGGGAGGGCGGCAGGGGGGCAATTCAGGAGCTGCTGAGATACCTGCATCGCTACCCATCATCTGAACAGAATCCGAGTGCTTACAGACGCGCTTTCTCCAACATGCTCTAACACAGTTTCGAACATGCGAGGCAGCTGAGAAAAGTCCTGTTATCGCTGCTGAGATACCTGCCAACTGCAGAACGGAGAAAGAACAGAGAGGAGAGGAGCGGGACACACAACCACACAACGCCACGCACACCACACAGACCACGCACGAGGCCAGGAGAAGGACGGGAGCAGCAGCACCAGCGGGGGAGAGAAGCAGGACGGTCGAGCAATTCAAGAGAACATTCCAAAGAGTTCTCTGCTGGCCTCCTCATCTGCACCATAGTCTGCTATGGGCGGCTCACTGCTGGATTCTACATCTGGTTGTTGCAGATCATTGCTGCTATCTGCGGCTGGCTGGCTAGCTAGCACCTGGAAGGGTCGCTGGCGCTGAACATTCGGTTGCTCGGACGGCTCAGGAAGGCCTGTACAGGCCTGGCGGCGGAGGTACTCCATGGAACGTGAGCCTCATCTTCTCTCGCCTCGACTCCTCTACTTCTTGCCCTTGCCCCTCCCTTTGCTGCCTGACCCCAGCTTCCTGGCCATGTTGCCGCGCGGTGCCTTGTTGGTGAACACGTGCCCGCCAGCTGCTCGAAGCTGCTCCGCGACGAGCATGTTGATGTCCATCAGGTAGCCTTTCATGCCGAGGATGGTCGTCGGCGTCTCGCACGGGTTCAGCTGCTTGAGCGAGTCCCCCTTGGGCTCCGTCTCCGAGAGCGCTTTCATTATATTGTCGTGATCGCTCTGCTCCGATGCGAGGAGGATCTGGCCTTTGAGGTTGAAAGTAAGGCGTGACTTCTGGGTTCGATCGGGTTTGTCGAAGGTCGGGTGTGTGAGCATCTCTTTGACCCATAGCTCCGCCACCTCTGGCCCCCCCTGCATCAGCATCGTCTTGAGGCGTAGGATCGTGCGCGTGCAAGCGACCCGTCTCGGTGAGGTGTCCTTGTAGGAGTAGTTGCTCAAAACGTCGAGAACCGCGAACGCACTCTGGCAGGCCGGCGTGCCATGCTCTCCGAGTGGGTTCTTCTTCTGCTCTGTCACGTACCTCTGGAAGGCCGCGAAGCACTCCGTCACGCACGCGTGCTTGCGGTCCATGAGCACGCTGGTCAACTCTTGGTGCTCGAGAGTGCGAACTCGACTCTCGAGCTGGATGAGGAGCGCCTTCATGGTGCCGACGTCCACGTCCTCGTCCTCGTCCCAGCTCTCGGCGGGGCCCTTGTGCTGCTTGTGCTTTTCGTCTCGACCTTGATCGCTCGCGCCTCGTGGGCGCAGGAGCCAACTGTGTGGCTTGGCGAGCTCCTTCCCAGGCTGGGCTGCCGCCGCTGCTGCACCTTGGCCTCCACTCTCTGTTGCCATGTCCAGCTCCCTGGACCTCGCGAGTATGGAAGGATGGTAGCAGGTGCTGTCGGATATGGCCCTCAGCGTGCTTGAGGAAATCTGTTACGGCAGGCTGCTCTTCAAAACAAACTGGACACTCCAGGCTTTTTGGTACGATAATCTTGTCTGCGTGGCGTCCTCTGTCCTTGGGGCAGTACTTGCGGCGCATGCTGGCCGCTATGTGGTGTACTGCGCTAGCTCGGTCACGGAATATGCTATTACATAAGGCGCACGCACTCGTGATGGTGAGGATGCGCCCTATATGCTGCTTGCCGTGCGTGCCCCCCTTCGTGTTCGCGACGTGCGCCATGAGTTGCTTGCGACTCGGCCATTGCGTGCCGCACTCTGTGCCATCATCGAGAAGTTCTGTGCACGCGTGTAGTCCATCTCCTGCGCGGACGAAGACGAAGACGACGAATGCGAGGAGGAAGAGGAGAAACAGGAGGACGAGGAGACGAGGAGGGGGACGAGAGAACGACGACGACGACGACGACGAGGGCCGCAACGACCACGACAAGGACGACGGACGACGACGAACACGACGAGGACGACGACGAGGACGACCATGACAGAGAGGAGACCACGAGGACAATGCGGTGCAAGCTACGAGGTGCAACCTCTGTGGTGGATACATGTGCGGGCTAGTATGTGCGATGCAATCTACGTGGAGACATAACCACGACCAGGTGCGTCTCCGGCGCTCCGTGGCTGGATCTGCCGACGCCGACACACAGTGGAAGATCGGGTCCGAAGCACGAGGTGTGAACGGACTGCGACTGTCAAGCCCCTGGTTCCGCGCAGTGTCAGACCCGAGACAGACAGAGACGGAGACAGAGTCCCGCGCTGAAGGCACCTACGCAGATGCAGCGGGTGGGCGCCGAGGCGCCAGAGCAGAATGAGCTGGCCGCTCAGAGGTGGGAGTCGCAGCGGAGTCGGAGAGACGAGGGCGTGACAAAATAGGCGAGATAAGATAGCGGGGTAGGAGACCCGAGACACCGGGACGAAATAGGCGCGATAGAACCCCTGACATCCTCCGATATGACTTCCGTCAATCCGCGGTCCCAGAGGTCCCGACCCATGCCCCAGGGCCACCTTTTCGCCCCAAACCGTTTCTGGTTCTACCAAGAGCCGATCACAAGCCCCAGAGGCCGAACTCCGGGAAAAAACGCCTGGAGTGAAAAATCAGGTCGTCGGAGATCTGCGATTGAAGTCGTGGGTGAAGAGGAATCGAACCAGACAGCTGGTATGAAGCAGAGACCCCAAAACGAATTGCCCGCAGCCTGCGGCACGACCTCGCCAGCCATCTTCTGCTGCACTGGCGCGTGCGGGGGGCTGCACGCCACCGGGCGCTGCACACTGGCTGTGGCGCCTCCTCCCAAGCTGCACCCGCCACGGCAGAGAGCCAGGCCAAGTAAAAGTGTCCAGTAAGGGCTTAAAGACTTCTGCTGTCCCTCGACTCGCGCTGGATCTTCCACGATTTTTCAAGACTGACTTGGATATCTTGGGATGTACTCCAGTTTATCTGAACGATCTCGATTTATCTGGCAAGATTCGTGCAAATCGATTGCGAAACATCTTCAAGCCCTTAGGGAGTGTGAGAGGGAAAACTTAACTCCGTTCGTTGCTGCCGTGTTCGTGCCGAAACGCTCTCGTTCCCTAGATACGTTCCGGGACCTTACATACGGGGGCACACTTGGGACAACATACGGGATAATTTGCTGGATACCGTACTGAAGACTATACGAAAGATCAGATGGGATGCCGTACGGGAGACCATAAGAGAGACCAACATGGAACCTATAAGTAAAAGCATACGGGAGACCATAAGGTGCCCGAACTGGCGTCAAATATCGGTTTGGTCAAGGAGACCGTCAAGGGGAACCCTAGAGCAAACTGTACATGGTACTATAAGGGAGACCAAACCAAATACCTAAAAGGAACCATACGGGAAGTCGTACGGAACATGATCGGACAAGAACGGGAAGCGATGTTGTCCATTGGGCTCGTGGGGGGGACAAGGAGAAAAGGATGATGGCGTCGACAAGGCGGCGGATGTCGAGGATGGCAGTGTAGTTGACGGGGAGGGCAGCGAGGGGGGCGGAAGGACAACGAGTAGGAGGACAAGCGCGAGGACGAGGAAGAGATGGAGGAGGACGAGTACGAGGAGGAACGACTCGAGGATGAGGAGGAGGAGAAGGATAAAAAGAAGAAACCATAATAAGCATAATAATAAGACGACAACTAATAATACGGACGACGACGACGGCACCAAAGAGGGGCGGGAGCCCTACGAAAACGACGTCGAAGAAGAGAGGGTCCTCGTGATCTTTTGAGGCTACACTGTGGGCTGTTGAGGCCGTCTGAGGCTATCTTGGGGCATCTTGGGGGCCTCTTGGGGGCTTGTCGGGGTCCTATTGGGGGCTACTGGGGTCTTCTTGGGCTGTCTTGGCATGTCTCAGGGTTCTATGGGGGCCCCTCTCTCAGGCCATCGTGGCGCCAGCTTGGGCTGGCTTGGGCCGTCTTGGGGCCCTTTTGGACAGTCCTGGGGCCTCTTTGGGCGCTCTTGGGGGCCTCTGGGTCTCTTGGGGCGCTGGTGGGGTCCCTGGGGGGCCATCGGAGGCTCTCTGGTGCCGCTTTGAAGTCTCCAGGAGCGATTGCAAGAGAATGCTGGTTAGGAGCCCGTTTCCAGAACAGATTTGTTGAGGATGTCCCTCGCGAAACGGCCATTGCTCAAAAAACTTCAATACGGGCGATATTACGTCAATGCCCCCCCTTGAATAACACAAACCTCTTATGGTGGTGTTTTGGAGCCTCTGGGGGCCTCGTTTGGACCTCGTGGGGGCCGTTTTGGGACCTCTTTTGGGCCTCCTGGGGGCATCTTGGCGAGAGGCTCGAAGTGTCGATTCGTGCTCCCCCTCTTTGGCCCTTCTTGGGGCCGTCTTGGGGCCCTCTTTTTTTCGCGCTTCACGTATGTGGATTGCTCGAAGTAAAAATTCGAGATGCCGAGCTGTGGAGCCACACGTAAGCCGTGTACGTCGTCGCTCCACAGCTAGGACACAAAAGCAGTTGATGCAACTCTTGGGGCTGGGAAGGCCAACTGAAGCATACTGTAAAGCGAAGATAGTTGAAACAAAAAAAATCGGCTGTGGTGAGCTGCGCGAACTCCGCTGGTGTTTGCGAAACGTGCCAAGGCAGTCGGCTCGGCTGCTTGAATCGGCACCGCCGAGTTGCCGCCGCCCTGGCTTTTCACTGCGCGGGTAATCGTCGCGCACCGCATCCCGATGGGCATTTTTGGCAATTCACGTGGGCTTCCCAACCGACCCCTCAGCGCGGGTCCGTGTTGAGCATCGAGGTCGGCGTTGTCGCGCCAGGCGCGGGCGGGGGGCCGTACGGCACGCAGATCTTCTTCGTTGACCAGCCACCTCCGTTGCTGGTCAAGCTCGTCCACGAGAAGTCGTACGCCTCGTTGAGCGCAGTCAGGTTGCTGGCGAAGAGCTCGACGTACTTCAAATACTCTGGATCCTTGATCAGGGCAATGTCGGTCGTGAGGCGCATCCGCGGGTCGTCAGGGTTCTCCTTCATTCGCCACTGAATCGCACCGCCCGGGCCCAACCACGGCTCCCACTCGTAATCCAAGAGATACGTGAAATACTCGTTGGACCACCGCGTTGGCGTGCTCGTCCAAGGGCCCTCGAACCCGCTGGTCCACGTGGCGTTTCCCATGCCCGTGACCCCGCCGTCGAGGTTGGGGCACTTGCCCACGTAAGGGTAAGTCCCCTCCGCGAAAGCCATATTGGGCGGCAGCCCAGCCGGCTCCTCGTACTCGAACTTCGAGCAGGCCCCGTGGCACTTGCCGAAGGCGTGGCCGCCGCCGATCAGAGCGACCGTGGCCTTGTCGTCGTGGCCCATCTTGCCGAAGACAACCCTGATCTCGTCGACGCTCTTCGCGGGGTCTGGGACACCCATCGGGCCCCCGGGGTTTACGTAGATCAGTCCGACCGTCGTCGGCGCGAGCGCCGTCTCGTTCGGCTGCATCTGGCACATCCCATTCACGGGGCCGGTGCAGGGCGCCATCTCCTCCTGCATCTCGCCGGGCCCCAGCGGGAGGCTCTTCGCACCATCCTCATCGTCGAGGCGACCGAAGCAGAACTCCTTGAAGGGCATGCCGCTCGCCCACTGGGTCTGCGTGCCGGCCAGTGCGATCAGGTCCGCCCAGCTCAGACCGTCCCCGTACTTCTCCTTGAGGGGCCAGAGCAGGCCTCGCGCCTTGTCCAGGTTCGTGTTGTCCTCCCAGCTGGCCTCGGGGTCGAATCGCTGACGGCCGCCGCCGTCGCCTCCAAAGCCGTCCGTGTTGCGGAAGGTGCCGGCGGCGTGCCACGACAGCCGCGTGAAGAGCCCGACGTAGCTTCCCCAGTCGCCCGGCCAGCAGGACTGCGAGTCCGTCATCAGCTGGGTCATGTCGTCCATGACGGCCGTGAGGTCGAGCTCGGCGAGAGCGGCCACGAACTCTTCCTCGCTGGGGGCCTTCGCGAACGAGGTGTTCGGGGTGCCGTAGAGCAAGCCGGGGCAGGGCTCCCATCCGTCCGGCACGGGCGGCGCCGGCCCCGGCTGGGCCGCTGCCTGCCCCAGCGGGGCGTCAAGCCCGGCGTGGATGGCCTGGCGCGTCGACGCCCGGGCCTGCTTCTGCAGCAGCGCGGGGTCGTCGGCGGCGCAGCTGCCCGACGGGCAGGCCTCCTCGGGCTGCGCCAGGGCCAGCCGCCACAGGGCGCCGACGCCCAGCGCACCGAGCGCCAGTGCCGCGGCGTGCCGCAGCCCCGCCATCGAGTTCGAAACCCGGTCTTGTCGCGTGCTCGCTCGTCGGGCTGCCAGTCCCTGAAACAGCTTGACCCCAAATGGCTACGGGGGCCGTCTTGGGGCCCTCTTGGGCCGTCTTGGGCGCCTCTTGGGCCGTCTTGGGGCCCTCGTGTGCCGTTCTGGGGCCTTCTTGCGGGCCAATTTGGCCATCTTCGGGGCTTCTTGGGCAATCTTGGGGGCCACTCCGTGCCGCTGGGCACGGAGTGGGCGTGTTCTCATGTCAAATTGTTCGGGCCCGAGGGCCCCAAGACGGACCAAGAGGGCCCCAAGCGGCCTCCAAGACCGACCTAGAGGGCTCCGAGACGCCGAAAGATCGGCCCAAGACGCCCAAGAGATCCTCAAGATGGCCCGAGACGCGCCAAGATACCCCAAGAGGCCTCCAAGAGACCTGCCAAGAAGGCCCCATGAGGCAACAATCATGGATTTTCCGTAGGCTTCTGCAGGATTTGGCATTCTCGCGTGTTCGGCTTTCCGGCGCTCCAAGACGGCCCAAGAGGTCCCAAAGACCACCCCAACACGGCCCAAGAGGCTTCCACGAGGGCCCCAAGACGGCCTAAGAGCGCCCCAAGATAGCCCAAGAAGCGCCCAAGACGGCCCACAAGGATCCCAAGGCGGCCCCAAACAAGAGGCCCCAGCCCCAAGACGCTCCCAAGAGGCCCAGAGCAGGCCCCAAGAGGCTCCCAAACGGCCTCCAACAGGCCGCCGAGGAGCCCCCCACGAGATCCACACGATCATCCAATAGGCTTCATACCCACAACCCAAGCACGGTGGCGGGACGGGCCGTAGATATCGGGCGGGATACCGTCCGGGAGACCAACAGCGTGGCCATGAGGAAAACTTTGAGGGAGACCATGCGGGAGACGATATGGAAGGCCATGCGGGAGGCCGCAGGGGAGACCATCAAGTCATCGATCATGTGGGCGGCCAGGGGCCCCCAGCCCTCCTCACGGAACACGAGTGAAACCCCTGCAGATAAGCTGCTGGGGGGACTCGGAGCAGGGCAATGCACACCGAGGCGACCCGGGAGACCGATGACCTGCTCGTTGCTCTGACGTTTGTGAGTGAAGGAAGGGAGGCGCACGGCGGGGGAGGAGGGAGAGTGGAGGGAGGGGGGAAGTGAAAAGATGAAGAGCTTTGTTTTGCAGTGGCCCCGGGCTCGAGGGAGATGACTCGCTGTCAGCTGCCTGCAACGCCACCGGTGGACAAATCCTGCTCCCTCTTGTCACCGACTCGGTGCGCGTGCGATTTCTCTCAATGCTTAGGAGGACGCACTTCCAACAAAATGTGGCTGTTTTCCCGCTGGGGGGGGGGGTTAGAAGAGGAGATGGAGACGAGGAGGAAAGAGGAGAGGGGGAGATAGGCGGAGGAGATATTCAGCACATCTGGGGCAACGCTCAATCCAGCCTGCCATACGCGAACCGTTGCGCGCAACTGGATACATCGGGCACTGGCAAAACTGCATAGTTATCTAAACTATCAGAGGCCAAGCTCCCTGAAAGACCACGCGAAATTGAAACCCCGACGCATACGACGAGGAGAGAAGGCGAGGAGGAGGACAGGAGGGGGGAAGGAGAGCGGACATGAGTGCAGCTCCAGCCGGAGCGACTCAAAAAACTGTCATGATGGCAGGTAGCGGATAAGCGGCAGCGGCGGCAACGGTAAGAGAAGAGAGGAAAGGAGAGGAGACAAGCAGATTTAACGCAATACCACCAAGACGCGCCCAATTTCTGCCGCCGCGCCAAATAGCACCCCTCCGCTGTGCGATGGCGAACGGGCGGGCGCACGCCCAAAATTAGCGGATGGGCGCAAGTGAATGCCGCCGCTAGGTGGCCGGATGGGTAGGGAGAGGGGAGGAGAGGAACAGTGAAATGGCCCTGGGACACACAAATATATACACACAAATGACGAGATTTCCAATATTTTCTCATATTTTTCTGGGTTTTTGTTCCCCCCCCCGCTTCCCATATTTTCCCATATTTTGTGGGGGATCGACGATTACTTGTGTCTGTGTGTTTTTTCCCTCCTGAAAGAAGAGGGGAAGATGGCCGCCTACGCCGAATGTCGCAACACAGCACGTGTTGTGCAGCCGACCCGGAGGAGGCCCAAATCAAAATGCTTCGACTCACGACGCGCAAGGGAGAACAAGTGTTCACTAGGGACCGACCGTCCCAGCATGTTCTTAGAACCCCAAAATGTTCGAGTTACGAAAAAACTGTTCTCATAACGTAAGCCCGATGTGTTGAAACAAGACAGACTCAGCCACCAATTTTCTGATAATACTTCGCGCATGCCACAAGAAGCTGTTGGGAAATTGTTTGGTGGGCCTATACGCCAGCCAAGACGCTTCGCTACTGCTTGAGTTGGAAACAAGCAGAGGAGGCGAAAATCTGGCCCACCCGAGCGGGACTAGCCAGAAATCCGCCTGTGGGAGGCGAGCGCGAAGAGGAAGAGAGGAGAAAGAACGCGTCTGATGGCGCAAAAGACGCACATACTCGTAATCACCGGCGGAAATTCAGGCCAGATTGCGGGAAACGCTTTCCGTTCACCTGAAAGCGTGGATCCCTCGCGGCTGTGGGTTATTTGCGGGGCCTCCTGCACCGGAGTTTACCTGCTCATGCTGCCACAAGCTCGAAAGCCTCAACCGCGATGCAGCACGCTGGAGGCGTAAACATCGCAAGCCTGTGGTCCAAACCTTCTGCCATACGTAAGAAAACACCAGCTGACAAAGGATGGGGAGGAGGCAAAGGAGGAGGAGGAAGAAAAGGAGGAAAAGGAGGAAAAAGAGGAGGAGGAGGTCGCGGAGGAGGAGGATGAGGGGGAAGAAGAGGAGGAAGAGGAGGAGGAGGAGGAGGACGAGGAGGGAGGGAAGACGGGAAAGGAGGAGGGGAGGCGGAAACCGGCCTCCTGTGGCCCAAACAGCCCCGATAGAGCTAGGACTGTCTCAGCCGGCGTGGCTGGGTGTGCGTGCCCACGCGTGCGTGCGCAACGGCTGCCGCGGCTGGGTGCCCGCGGGTGAACTCCAAAGCGGTCTGGCCAAGCGTGGCTTCGGCGGGCGTTCCGGGCGCCGTCGCGCGTCTCGCCCGGCAGTGCGCCCAATGTGCCGCCGCATCTCGGGTGGCCGAGCGCAGAACGCAGCCAACGGGCACGCTCGCTGGTGAGGAGGTAAGGAGGGGAAATCACAGAGAGGGGCCG
This sequence comes from Prorocentrum cordatum, assembly GCA_963575745.1. NCBI lineage: Eukaryota > Dinophyceae > Prorocentrales > Prorocentraceae > Prorocentrum > Prorocentrum cordatum. The sequence continues at coordinate 2,026,621 of CAUYUJ010004446.1, forward strand.
TGGAGCGAAGGATGCCGAGGCTCCGCCGCGCGAAGTCCCGCACCACTGGGCGTGTTGCAGAGTTCTCGCTGGAGTCCTCGTGGACACGTCCGAACACACATCGGGAGCCGCGCTGCTGGAAGCGCCAGCCCGTGCACCATCCATCAAGCCACGTTCGCGGGAGAGCGGCTCTGACCCACAGCGGGGTGGCCGTGCGAAACGCGGACGTGGCCCGCCGTGCCCGCGGCGCGTGCCTGGCGGGCGTCAGCAAGCTGAGGTGCTAGCGCACCCGCCGTCGCCGCCAGAAACACTCAGAAGCCTCCGCCGCCTTCGCCTGCAGGATGGACAAACAGGTCCGCTGCCACATCCTGCGTTGCTTGTTGGCGCGTGCGGCGTCGTCGAGCGCCGCATCGGCGACACCCTCGATGCGCTCCTGCGCCCGGGAGGCGGCCCGCCCCAAACACTCGTAGTGCGACGCGGCGTCGACCAAATGCAAAAACATTGCGCTGCTGAACCAGCCGTGCAAAATCACCGCTCGGAGGACGAAATCGGAATCTGCCATGGCCCCTCGTAGCTCGCTGGCCCGACGCGCCGTCTGGACGCCACCTTTGTTTCCCGCTTCGTACCGGGCCACGCGGGAGCGGGCTGCAAGCGAAAACATCGCGAAGACCGGAATGCTGCCGGAAAGCTCTACCGGACTCGGGTCTTGCAAGATGGACGGTGAGATCCACGGGCCCGGAAACAGACGGGAACCGCTGGGTGCTCGACTTCGGGCCTCTCCGGCGGGGCGGGCAGAAGCTGCGCCGCGAACCTAAGCACTGATACGAGGCGAGCTGGAAACAGCAGCCGACTTCCCCCCACAGGACGGCCCCTTCCTAAAATTTTGATAACGGCTTGGCCCATGAGATGCCCTCGCCGTCGGGGCCCAAGGTGAAGTCGAGGTGCCACGCAGCGTGCGTGATCTTCATGGCGCCCCCCTGGGGCGCACGCGTGGCGATCGTATCCCGCAACTCGTTCAGGTCTACCTGGCGCACGGGCACGACGACCGACTTGGCCAAAGTAAGCCCGATGCGGGATATGATCGCGCACTCGCGGAGAAGCTCCTTCTGCTGCGGGAGGTCATGGTGGAGAAGCGGCGTGATGAAGGCGAGGTCGTCGGCATACGCTCGCAGGGTCGCGGCGGGGAAGCGAAGGTGAAGACGGCGGAGGCGAGGAGGAGGAGGAGGTCAGCGGCGATGGCGAACAACAGCGGCGAAAGCGGGCATCCCTGTCGGACGCCCGCCGAATTCGCGAAGCCCTTGAAGCTGTGCCCCCCCGTTACAATCTGGCAGCTTTTGTCTCGGTGCAAGGCGCGATGAACCTGCAGATGTGCAGCGGTATGCCGATCAACTCAAGCATGTGCAGCAACTCCAGCATGAATGACTGGTCAATTGATGGAAACTCCGCCCAGAAGTCGAAGAGGCCCTCCTGCGACAACGCAGCGAACCGCTGCTCAGTGTCGATATCGACCACGTTGGCCAGCAACGACACGTCCTCTGATGAAGCCCCGATGGATCTTGTAGACCCCGTACTCGAATGTGGCCTACAGGCGAAAGCGGATATCAATAGCTAATCTTCGATTGTCGATGCTGACAACGCTGATCGGGCGTAGCTTGTCCGCGTTGTAAAAATGTCCAACGGCCTCGTCGTAGCCGGACTCCTTCTTGGGTAGCAGATACATGTGAAGTCGGGGAAGTGGCGGCACTGGAGCTCCTCGCCGCCGGGTCTTGAAAGGCAAGACGTCGATGCCGAGCTCGCCCAACTGTCGGTAAGCTTCGGCGGGAATCCCGTCAGAGCCAGGAGCCGATGACCTAGAGCAGAGGATCGCCTTCTTGATGTCGTCGCGCCGCAACTGCCACTGGGGAGAATCCAAAGGAGCCAGGGAAACACGAACATCAGGCGGCAGATCCTCTTCGAACCGTCGTCGACGGAGCGCTCGATCTGCCGACTGGGCTGCGAAGACCTTCTCTTCCAATGGCGGTTGAAATCCGCGGCCATGTCGGCGGGATGCGTGTGCAGGATGCCGCGCTCGTCCCGGGCGGCCTACACGAATTTGCCCCTTCCTGGCGACAGGCGGCAGCTCGCCATCGCTCGGACGTCCATTCCCCGTGCATTTTTCGATTTCGTGCGTGCATTTTTCGCCAGATGATCAAAAATGCACCTCAATGGTCCACGCCGAGAAAAAATGCACACGTCCGAGCGACGCCAACGGAGAGCAAGTGCAAATTCTTCTTCCGAGCGCGGTGCAAGATCTCCTGGGGAGCGTCGGGCGATTCACCGTGCAGCCTCGTGAGCTCGGCGATCGCGCGGGCGCGGGCCAGCTCGACCGCGCGCGCGCGGACTGGGAGGCGACCGCGCCCTGCGGCCAGCGCGGGATCCCACGGGCTGGAGACCAGGGACGCGGGTGCGGGCACCGCTCGGTCGCAGCCGACATGGCGGAGGTGGCGAGGGACTCGACTCGCCCAGACACCTGCCACGGTGCAGCCTGCCTGGCCGCCCGGGGCGTCCGCGCGGGCAGCGCGACGCACGGGGGTCCTCGGTGGCTGCCGCGCCGCGGATGGCCACCGCGCAGGAGGGCGAGGCACTCGGCGTGGAGCTCGCGGCGAAGTGCTCCTCGCAGAGGGTCCGGGGCCCAAGGGCCCCGGCCTGTGCCCGGCCCGGGCGACGGACCACCTGCAGGGAGCTGGGCTTTTCATGGAGGCTGGGTCTGGCAGGGGCGCACGGCGCGCGACCAACACCGGGCGGGGGCGGGAGACGCAGAGGCCCCCGTCGTCCACCTCG
>CAUYUJ010004446.1:2034419-2069419 GCA_963575745.1 Prorocentrum cordatum
TGTAGAGGGACAGGCCCGACTTAACAACATGTTGAAACAACTGAAGGGGCCCAGGGGCACGCACATAAATAGACTCAAGTCAAAGAATTTCTTTATTTTCAAACATTTTCTGGACTTTCGCTTGTTTCTCATATGTTCTCATATGTTCCATGTTCTCTCATGCTTTCATATATTATCAAATATGTTATTGATTTTCCCCTTTCCATGTTTTCTGATATTTTTCAAGGGATCGACGGTGTATGTGTGTGTGTGTTCTTTCCCTCATGAACACCTCAGATGGGTCTCTAGACCCCAACAGCCCGCGCGCTCCCACGACTACTTCCGATGGGTCGCTTGGACCCCAACAGCCCATCCCGGCATGCACCCCGGAAACTCACTAAACCTCCTCTTCTCATCTTCCACCACCCCCACCTTTCCCGCCCTCCCACCTCCCTCTGGGACGAAGGGGGAGGACTGGCGCATTCCCAGAGATCCGACGTCGTGATTTTTTCAATACGGGGTCCCTGGAAGTCTCGACCCATTCCCAAGGACCGGTTTTTCATCCTGAGTCTTTTTTTTGCGGTCCCGGGGCCCGTCGAGGGCCCCTAGAGGCCGAAACTTGCGAAAAACTTCCGTCTTTGATTTTTTCAGTGCGTTGGATCTCTGGGTTCCCCTTCCTCCTCCCTCCACCTCCCACTCCACCCACCCCCTCTTTCCCGCGAAGGAGGTCCCACACAACGGGGCCCCTCGTGCCTGCCCCCTTCCCCTCCTTCGTCGTTCCGCGGAGCCGAAGGCACGCACGGTGTCGGCACATTGGTTGCTGCTTTCGGGGGTGCGGCCAGACAGTCCATTGACTGAGCCCGCCGCGGCCTTCAACTTGAAAGACAAGACATATTTCTGAATAAACAACCGAGAAGAATTTGGTGAGAACGAGCAGGGAGAGGAAAGGGGCGGAAGAGACGGAAAGCAATGGCACAATCAAGGACGAGAACGAACGGGGGGGCAGAAGTGAAAGGGCGAGAGCAGAAGAGACAGAAGTGGCACTGCCAGAACTTCTCCGGATCAAGAATCCCCCCCCTCCCCGCCCCCCTCCCGCCCACCTCTTCATCAGAGGCAAAAGGGGACAAGCCGAAGCCCCAGCAAATCAGCCCCCTTTCTCCTCACCCTCGCCCCCCTCGTTCCTGCCGCCGCTGTCGTCCTCCTCCTCCTCCTTCTTCTCTTCCTTTTTCTTCTTCTTCCTCTTCTCCTCCTCCTCCTCCTGCTCCTCCTCCTTCTCTTCCTTTTTCATATTATTCTTTTCTTCCTCCTCCTCCTCCTCCACGAGGACGGCGCTCCCGAGACCCTTGCGGGGACGGCGCAGTGTCAGAGGCCCCTGCGTCGCAGGCCATCGGCAAAGAGCGGTCGCGACCACCGACCCACGAGGAGGACGCGGCGAGCAGGGAGGAAAGCGGAGGGAGACCAAACTGCAACAGTATCAACTCTCAGGGCTCCGCGCTGATTTCTGGGATCCCCGCTGGGTCCCCCCCTGGCGGCGCTTCTGGCGCCGCCCCTGGCGCGGTCCGCGAGCCAGGGAATCCAAGAACTCCGCGCGGAGCTCCGACAATTATTTCTGATTGGGCTGGGCCGTTGACTTTTCCTCGAGGGATGCCCCTGGTGGCCTGAACGGACGACCTGGGGCTCCGCTGCTCCGCTTGGCCAGCCTCGCGCTCAGCCGCGGCCCGCGCGCTGCGCGGCGACCTGAGCGCCGCCGATCGTCGAGGCCACCGGCCAGCTCGACTCCTGGGAGACAGGGGGGCCCCTCGCGTACACTAGCCAGCCTCGAACCTATCCCTATCCCTAAGATGAAAAGCGAGGACAATCTTAGGGATAGGCCCTCAAAAACTGAGGGAATCCTTAAGATCGGCATCGAGGTGAGGTGATGTCAAACACAGGGATAGGGATATGTTCCAGGCTGGTAGTACACGTCGGAAGAGGTAGGCAGGTACAAACAAATACCTACCTTTCAACGGCCGGCGTGTACATGGGCCCCTCGGACTGGCTTCCTCACCCCGAGCCGCTCTCCGCGCGCCCCGCGGTGCCCGAGGCTGGCCCCTCTGGAGGTCCGAGGCGGTGAGGGGCCGGCCGTCTCGATGTGCTGTCGAGCCGCTACCAGGGTCCAACCTTTTTTGCCGCACCGATGGCGATCGCTAGGGGGCCACATGCGAACCCTACCCCTACCCCCCACGATTTCTGGGGGGGAGGCTGGGGCTCACTTCGTGCGGAAGCCCCCGAGCGAAGTGAACCCCACCCTCCCCCTCAGAAATCGTGGGGGGTAGAGGTAGGGTTCGCATGTGGCCCCCTAGCAGGGTCCAACCTTTCTTGCCGCACCGATGGCGAGCGCACAGCGCGCTCGAGGCCTGGGCGGCGCCGCTGCTGGGCGCACTGCGCGCGCGCGACACCGCAGAACTCTGAGCTCGTGGGGGCGCGACATCGGTGGCGCAGGCGTGGCTCCCCCCCGGTCGCCTCCGCCCGCGGATCCGCCGCCGCTCTGCTCCCGCCGCCCTCCGCCGAGAGTGTCCACCTCTCGCTCCCTCGAAGGCGAGGCCCCGCCCGGAGCTCCCCACACTCCTGGCCATCGCTCGGACGTCCATTCCCTGTGTTTTTTTTGTCGGTTTCGTGCGTGGCTTTTTCGCCATATGATCAAGGATGCTCCTCGATGGTCCTCGCCGGAAGAAAATTGCACGCGTCCAAGCGATACAAAGACTCGTACGGCAAGTCCGTGTCGTGTCGACCCCGGCGCTGGCTCCCGACACCCCGGGGACCGCTCAACCTCGAACGACCGGCCGTTCCCGTAACATCAGGATCGTTCAACATCGACCGATTCTAGGCCGCCGCCGGCGTCCAACGCAGAGCGCCGGCGGCGGAGCCGCCGCCGGTCGACACGACGCGAACCTACCGTAAACACAGACATCCGAAGTCGTCATGTTTTCACACCGTGGCTTCCCAGAAGTCTGGACCCCTTCCCGAGCACAACTGTTTCACCCCGCGCTGCAAGTCATCTCACCAGTATATTGAGGCCTGGCAAGGGCCCCCCCCGAGACCCCAGAATCGCCAGAAGCCTCGCGATATGATTTGTTCAACCCGCGGTCCCAAATGTCCCGACACCTTCCACAAGGTCAATTTTTTGGACGCCTGAAATGGGTACGGAAAGAATGGGTACAACGCCCAACACCAAATGATGTCCCAAACCGACAGCGGCCGCTGTTGGGCAGGCGGCCTTCTGCCTCGAATGGGCACAGGCCGCGGCGGCGTCGACAGCGAGCCCGGTTCAACATGAACGAGCTGTTGGGCATCGTGCCCGTTCTTTCCGTGCCCATTTCGCTCGTGCAGAATTTTTTTTCGCTCCAGATCCATTCTGATAATTAGCCACCGTGCCCAGAAACTGACTACCTACCAGACCACCCCAACCCAACCCGAAGACCCGAATTTCGGGTTGGGGGGGGTAAGGGTTCCACGCGTGTTCTTTCGATGCTTCCCGACCCCCCCCAACTGGAAATCGAGGGTAAATCTGAGCCTTCGGGTTGGGTTGGGGTGGTTTGGTGGGTGGTGAGAAACGACCCCCGGAGGCCGACGTCGAGGAACAACGCCCACGCACAAGGAGAAAGCCACCCCGCCAGATCTGGGACCACGGGGTGGGGGGTGGTAAGGCGTCGGGCTGCGCACAGACAGCCGCCCCCCCCCCCCAGGCAGCCCTGGCTGGCCTCAACAGGCCCCCCCAGGTTGGCCCCCGCTGGCCTCGGCCCCCCGAGCAGTCCTGGGCGATCTCAACATCGCAACCCTGGGGCGCGCAGCGGCCCAGGGGCGGCGCCGGAGGCGGCGCCAGAGTGAGGAGATCGCCCCGGGCTGCTGGGGGGCAGGTTGAGGACATACGGGGACCAACTCGGGGGGCCTGTTGAGGACATACGGGGCTACCTGGCGGGCTGACTGAAAAGCCCGAATGCTCACCAGTGAGGAGTGGGGCGGGGACTCCTTACCCCTCAAAGTGTTGGCCCAGGCCGATCTTCACTGAACCTTGCACGATCGAGTTCTCTGTTGGACTGGAACCATGTGGACAACGCCAGTGGTAGGGCGGTGGGGGGTGCAGTAGTTCGTTTGCGCGAGCTATTCAGCGAACTGTTGCTGAGGGCACGAACTGTTGCAAGGGTCGCACACTTTTGCGATTGGAGCAGTACACGGTCCCATCCACACGCAAATATTGCGTCCAGACCACAAACCCTTAGATCCATGCAAAAACTACTGCAAATCCGCCAACCCTGTCGGCGTGTGTGAGGGTTTTTTTCTTTCGAGTCGGGCTTTTCCGTGAGAACGTCGTCTCCGTCCTCCTCTGTTCCAGCTACCTGGGCCCTCTTCCTCATACGCGCCGTCCAAAGCAAAATTGAACAACATAGGAGTGGAATCGAAGAGACGCCCCTTCCCTCTGATCCCTTCGCCGCGCTGTGGGGGGGTCCCGGGGGGGTCCTGGTGGAGTCCTGGGGGGGGTCCGGGAGGGGGGTCGCCACCCAGATATGTTTTCCCAGGGGGGTCCCGGGGGGTCCTCGGGGGGGGGGGTCGCCGTCGTCGTCGACGTCCCTCTTCAGGGTCGACGTCCCTCTTCAGGGTGGGGCCTTCGCAATACGAATCCACCTACTCTGGCTCCCACCCGAGTTACCACACCTGCTCCAGCTCACGTCCCTTTCCAGACCGAGCCCCCTACCGGGCGAGCCACCCGAAGCATCCAGGGTCGCAGAGTGCTCTGGGTGGAGGGGGGGCGGGCAAGAGCCCCTCGACGCCGGGCTTGGCGGCGCACACCAGGGGGTGGATTACCAGCCTCGAACGTATCCCTATCCCTAAGATTGACACGCCAAAAGGCGATGACAATCTTAGGGATTCGCCCTCAAAAAATAAGGGAATCCCTAAGATTGGCATCGTGATGAGGAGGTGCCCAGCATGGGGATAGGGATATGCTCCAGGCTGGTAAGTGGAAGGAGGGGAAGTGGGAAGTCGCCGGCCACACATCGACAGATCGATCGATCAGGCCCGCCCGCCTCCGAAGAGGCAGGGGTGCCTCTGAGAAGCCCTCCCCCCTCCCCCCCGCCCCCCCCTGCGCGTGGCTGAAAGGGCCCTCGACACGGGGCGCTCCGCTGGGGTCGGGGATTGCACCGAATCGCCGATGCAGCGCCGATGCATCGGCGACGTCGGCGCGGAGAAAGTCGGGCTCCGCATCGAGCCGCATCACCGATGCATCGGCGATGCGGCGCGATCCTCCGACCCCATCTACTCGAACCCCATCTTGGAGGCCTAGATCCGCCCCCCCTGCGCGTGGCTGCTTTGACCGCGAGAGAAATCCAAGGGCGCCTAGTAAACTTCGCGCCTCGCGCTGCGCGAAGAGCCAATCGCTTCGCGCTCTCGCGCCGCCCCACAAGGGAGAAGAAGAGGATGGGGAATTGGAGCCGAACCGCGAAGCGCGAATACAATGGAGGCCAGTCCACAAGAAACCTTCCAGAAGGAACCAACCTGAGACCTCAGTACGTCCACTGATTTATGAGATGTGGGAACGCCACGCTCTCCATGGCAAAACCGTCGAGACCCCAAGAAACCCAGGGCACCCTGGAGGCGAGCAGGGTGTTTCTTGGCATGGACCCCCACTGTAACTTCGTGCCCTCGAGGGCCTGCACGGTTTCTCCCGGGGCCGCAGGCGACCCGACGTGGAGGGGGGGGAGGAGGAGGAGGAGGAGGAGGAGGAGGAGGAGGAGGAGGAGGAGGAGGAGGAGGAGGAGGAGGAGGAGGAGGAGGAGGAGGAGGAGGAGGAGGAGGAGGAGGAGGAGGGGGGGGGGGGAGGAGGGGGACTTGGAGGAGAAGGAGGAGGGGGAGGAGGAGGAGGACGAGGAGGAGGAGGAGGACGGGTCGCCCAAGGCCTTCGGAGAAGCCCTCCACGAGGGCCCTCCCCTCTGCGCGTGGCCGGCAGCGCCCCCCGTCGACGCGGGGCGCTCCGCCCCCCGGCGGCGCTCCGGGCGGCGCCTCCTCGGCCGCGGGCGCGGCGGCGGCCTCGGCCGGCCTGGCCCCGGCCGCGGGCGCGGGGGCCTCGGCGGCCGGCCGTGCCTGTCGCGGCCGCTGGCTCAAGGGGGGGGGGCACTAGAGGCCTCCTCCTCCTCATCATCGCTCCCCCTCCACCTAATCGTTCCCTCCTCGTGACTACCTCGCCTGCTCCGTCCCGACCTTCGAGCCTCATACTAAGCACCCCCGTCCATCACTTCCTCCCGCCACTGCCCCTCCTGTTCCCCCCCCCCTCAGATAGGGTCGGAGTAGACGGGGTCGGAGGATCGCGCCGCACCGCCGATGCATCGGCGATGCATCGTCGAGATGCAACGCCGACGCATCGGCGATGCAACGGCGACGCATCGGCGACGTCGGCGATGCATCAGTGGCGTCGGCGTGGAAAAAAAACGGGCTCCACATCGAGCCGTATCGCCGATGCATCGGCGATGCGGCGTGATCCTCCGACCGTATCTAGGAGGCCTAGAGGCATGGGGCGGGGAGGTCGATGCCGTCAAGGCAATGGGTTCGGGAGGCGCTTCCTTCTCCTCCTCCTCCTCCGCCGCCGCCGCCGCCGCTGCCTCCGCCTCCATCTTCCTCCTCCTCCCCTTCTTCCTCCTCCTCCTCCTCCTCCTCCTCCTCCTCCTTCTCCCCCTTCGGAGGTCTAGCTCCGCCTCCTCCTCCTCCTCCTCCTCCTCCTCCTCCATGCCTTTTCCTTATAACTAACTCCTCCCTGTCGCACCACGAGGCCGGTCGAAAGGGCGGACCGGGCGTTTCGCCTGAAAGTTCCTCTCCACTTCTGACCCTGATGCTGAAGAACGGATATCCACTCCACAGATGGAGGGCCGATCGCTTCCCAAGTGTGGCTCTCGCCCTAACGCCGCGCACAGCCGTGCTAGAAGCTACACAAAGAGTTTCACGGATGGAGGGCGGGTGGTCTTCAAAATGTGGCTCTCGCCTCAGCGCCGTGCGCACTCGTGGTGAACATGTGCCAGAAATTCGCGGATAGAGGGCGGGCCGTTTTCAAAATGCGGCTCTCGCCTTAGCGCCGCGTGCACTCGTTCTGAAAAAGTTTGCACGACTTTCACGGATGGAGGGCGGATCGTTTTCAAAATGTGGCTCTCGCCTCGGCGCCGCGCACATTCGTTTCCAACATGTGGAAGGGATTCACGGGTTGGGGGCAGGTGGTTTTCGAAATGTGGTTCCCGCCGCAAGCAATGCCGCGCACATTCGTGCAAACAAATGCAAGAGCTTCTCCTCCTTCTCCTCCTCCTCCTCTTTCGGTCCTCGATCCCTCACCTCCCCCGCACTGCCCACCTCCCCTCCCCCCTTTGAAGAGGAACGGTCGGGTGGGACAGGTTCAAAGGGGGAAGCATCGACCTGGGATCGGCGGTGCATCGCCGATAGATCGGCGATGTAGAGACCCCGAATGACGAATCTGCAACCTACTGGGCGGGGTTGGGCGATCGGGTCCCTGTCGGCGATGGGTGGTCAGGCAAACGCTGACTTGAATTACGGATCCGCACAAATGTGGCTACCAAACCTATGGTAATACGGACTGATTGGGGCAAGCCTCGAGATTCCTGCAAGCCGCTTCGAATGCGGAGGGTCTCAGGGACAACCCGGAGGACCAATTGTTGGAGCCATTCCGAACCATGCAGTCAAGACGCACAGACATCGTTTTTTGGGGCTTCAAAGAGGCGCAGCTACATGGCACAACACACAGCATCGATGGGGGATGGTTGACTTGTCTGTCGGGGGAGACCGCAGAGGCGCACAGCCCTCGACTAGCGCCACTTCGAATCGAGATCATGGGAAGCATGCTCACCCTTCTGTCCGCCTGCGCCCCCCCCCCACCCACAGCGGGTACGACGTGAGCGAGGGGCAAGACTTCCATGACGACCTCCAGAACATGATCAACCCGACGACGCCCCGCAACACTACCAAGCTCGGCCCAGAAAGAAATCCAAGAACCAAGGCACACATCGGAAATCTTCATCGGAATGTTTGAGAATCTTCAGGCACCGTCCCCAAACACCATGGAATTCCGAAAACACCCAGGAACGTCCGAAGGCCTCCTTTCTATCTCTCATCCTCTTCCTCTCTCCTCCTCTTCCTACGCCTCCTCCTTCTCTTCCTTCTCCCCCTTGTCCTACTCCTGCTCCTCCTCCTCCTCCTCCGCCTCCTCCTCCTCCTTCTCTGGCCTCCTCCTCCTCCTCCTCCTCCTCCTCCTCCTCCTCTTCCTCCTGCTACTCCCACTGGAAGTCTCCATTCGCTGGAGACCTCTCCGGAGGCCCTCGGAGCTCTCGGGAAACCGAGGGGCCCTCGCACTGGGCCACAATTTGTTCGAAGCCTCGATGCTCGATCTGCGAGATTTTTATTCCACGGGGAAAAGTGGGGTAGGCGCAAAGCTGTGGTTCGAGGGGCATCGTTCTGAGCGGCTCCTGGAATGATGAAATCAGCCTCAAGCTTGGTTGGTTCCCTGATCCCACCTTGAGAACAATCCCCCTCTACGGACCCCCGATTCAGCATCTTCCGCCCCTCCCCAACGGGGCCTCCCCGACGTGCCTCCTCTCTGCCTGTCTGCGGCTCCACAAGATCCGCCTTCGCTCATGGGTGCCGTCCTGCGTCGGCCTTGCGAGCGCTGTGGAATGGGGGGGGGGCAGAGGAGGAGGAGGAGGAGGAGGAGGAGGAGGAGGAGGAGGAGGAGGAGGAGGAAAGGGAGGAGGAGAAAGAAAGTAGGATGGAGGGGAGGGGGGGGCAACTTTGGGGAACCCGCTGCGTTCAGGAACCATAATGACTGCAGGGGTTCGACAGTGCCAAAAGAATCGACCTGGGGAGCCAATCAAGTCACGGGAGACCAGGGATATTTCTACTAGGGGACATCCACACAGCGCACGGAGTCCAGGGAGTGGGTCAATGGGGCCTAGGGAGTGCAAGGAGTCGAGGAAGTCCAAGGAGTCCGGGGGGGGGGCGAAGGAGTGTAGGGAAGCCACAAAATCTTGCCAGCCTGGGGAGTCTAGGGAGTTCAGGGACTTCGGGGAGTACCAAGGGAATCCAGGAAGTTTAAGGAGTCCAGGGAGCTCGGGAGGTCTAGCGAAACCAAGGAACCCATGGATCCTGGGGGGACCTGAGTCTGCGACAAACCTTGGGGTCCCACGGGACTCGCCCAGCGGAGCGTCCCAAGTTGGTCCAGGTGGTGGGGGGTCTATGGGATCTTAGGGGTCCAGGGAGTCCAAGGAGCCCATGGCATCCAAAGAGTCTAGGAAATACATCTAGGGAGTCTAGGATCTATGATGTCCAGCGAGTCCATATGGGCAGTCCGTGCATTCCAGGGGGTCCTGGATGCCCAAGAGTGCGGAATGCTATTTGATATCGTGATATCGCATTGGCGCCGTGGCCACGTTCCACCATATATCATGCTACGTCTGTGCAGTTGGCGCTGGGCCATTGCAATTCTTCACGAGGTGCTGGAGGATGATGGGGGAAGGGGCATGAGGGAGGAGTGGAGGACGTGGAGACGTAGAAGGGGAGCGGAAACAACAATGAGGAAGAACAATTAAGTCTGACTCTGAGAAGGGCTGCTGAAACGGAAACGTAGGGCCGAACAGAGCGAAGGGGGAGGACTGCGGTGGCGACTCCGAGCAGGAGAGGGAGAGAAGAAGGAGGAATTGCAGAGCATGGAAGGGGGGATCATCGAGCAGGAGGGGATTTCGAGCGGAGGCGGAGGGAGGAAGTGGAGGCGGAGGAAGGACGAAGAGAAAGGTGACGAGAAAAACGGCAGCGACGACGATGCTCCTTGGGAGCGCGCCTTGCCTCATGTTAATCTGCAGCAGGCGCTGCGAGGCGGAACAGTAGCTCCTATAGGGGCTCAAGCATCAGCATCACTCTCCAGAACGCGGCGGAGCGCGCCAGGGGTGGCGCGCGGGGGCGCCGCCGGGGGGCCCCAGCGCCGATCCGAGAAATCCGCGCGGACCTCCGAGGTTTTATGTTTACGTCACTTTTCGTTCCCCGATGCTTACACCCTCGAACGTATCCCTATCCCTAAGATTGACACGCCAAGAGGCGATGACAATCTTAGGGATCCGCCCTCGAAAAATAAGGGAATCCTCAAGACTGGCATCGTGATGAGGAGGTGCCCAGCATAGGGATAGGGCTATGTTCCAAGCTGGTAACCTATGTTTACACCCTCGGCTTGTTATGTTTATGCCACTTTTCGTTCCCCTAAGTCTCCTCTGCGGTGGTGGTGATCCAAAACTTGAAGGTGTGGGCACGTCGTGCCCCCAATTGGGAAATCAGTTTCGAGTTTCGGTTTCTGCATTCCCCACCCCACTCTCCTTATCAGCTGTTCATTGTATTGCGCCCAAGATTGATGAGGATAGGTGGATGATGATTCTTCCGTTGGCTTCAACAAGTCCTCTCTTACACCCTCGGGTTTCTCCTTGTGCCCCCGAGGGCGCTCGAGGGCCGCGCGGGTCCTGGCGCCGCTGGGCCCGCCCGACGAGGCCTCGAGACGCCCCGGGGGCCCGCCGGTTCTGGAGGGGCGAGCGCCGCGGCGAGCCACGGCTCGCCCGCCACGGCAGACGGGGCACGAGACGACAACGACGACGACGCTGAGCGAGGAGGGAGGAGGAAGGGAGAGGGGAGCGAGGCCGAGGAGGAACGCGAGGAGGGAGGAGGAAGGGAGAGGAGAGAGAGGCCGAGCGGGAAAGCGAGGAAGAAGCGGGGAAATGGGTGCCCATACCGCTGCTCCTGGGACTTCTCCTGGGGCGCGCTCTGACCAGGATTCCGAGGCGAATCTGGCAGTGGCTGGCGTCGGTACCTCTTTTTTCTTTGGAGACGAGGAAGAAATAGCAACATCGCGAAACATCGCAACCAGAGCCCTAGAACCTTCTTCCTGCCGCACTTTTCGAGCCCGATCGATTTGTGATGATGAGGAGCGACAGCGCAAAGCATACCTCAAGATCCGGTGGTCGCCTCTCGACGCGTGCCGCCAAGGATGTGTGAAACGGAAAGGGGAAGCAGAGCAGAGGAGGGCGCGGACGGGGCCAGAAGAGCCCAAGCGTTGTGCGCGGGAGCCCCATGGTCCACACGGCCATGCATTCAAACCATATACAGCGGCCGCCAGGAGGAGACGAGGGCGACATTTCAGGGAAGGAAAGAGGTGGGAGGCGGCTGGGGGGTCTGAACTGGTTGGCACCCCAGGTGAGCGTTTTCTTATTCGGCGTCTTGACATTGGGCAGAAGGGGAGAGGGGAAAGGGGGGGTCTGGCTCTGGACCTCTGCTTCATGCGACTGCTCGGAGCCGTACGTCCTCTGGGGGGCGACTCTACCTGCTTGAAAAGAGCTCCCCAAGTAACCAAGATTTGAGCAGGGACCGACCGTCCCGGCATTCCTATAATCATACCACGAACTGTTCTTAGAACCGCAAAATGTTGTAAGAACAAAAACAATGTTCTTATAACAGAAACCCGATGTGTTAAAACAAAACAGTCCTAGCCAGAAATGTTCTAAGAACATTTCGTGGGAAACACAAAGAGTTCTTAGAACATTGTTTGGTGGGGCTATAGGCGAGCGAGGACGCTTCGCCACTGCTTGAAAGATCCACTCCACGGAGGGGGGGTAGCGGGGGTGCGAGGGCCCGCGCCGATCGGCAAAACAGCGAACCACAAAAACGAGCACCAGACCGGGGCCGAACAAGGCAAAAGCCTCCCCGAACCCTGGGCCCCACACTCTCGCACCTCGCCCCCCCACTTCCTGCTCGCCGCAACCGGTGCCGGGCCACCTCAGATTGGCGGCGCGCAGAAGGGGGGAAGAGGAGGGAGATAAGGTGTTACTGCGGCCCGTTGGTTGTTACTGCGGCCCGGTGGGTGTTAGTATGGCCAGGGGTCCTCCGGAGTGTATTAATTATCGAGTACGGTGAAGGGGGGGGGTCGAAAAAGGCTCCGCCCCCCCCCCCTTCACCGACTAGCCTCTCGGAAGAGCCTCTGGTGCTCTCCGAAGAGCCTCTAGAAGCCGCCGAAGACCTTCTTGCCGCCGCCTAAGAGCTTCTTGAGCTTTCCGAAGAGCCTCGTGGGGCCTCCGAAGAGCCTCTAGGGGCATCCGAAGCGCTTCTTGGGCTCTCCGAAGAGCTTCTTAGGCTCTCCGATGCATTATTATCACTGCTACGATTACTGCTACGACTACTGCTACTACTATTACTGCTACTACTACTACGACGACTACTACTACTGCTACTGCTATTGCTACTGCTACTGCTACTGCTACTGCTACTGCTACTGCTACTGCTACTGCTACTGCTACTGCTACTGCTACTACTACTACTACTACTACTACTATTACTACTACTACTACTACTACTACTACTACTACTATACTACTACTACTACTACTACTACTACTATACTACTACTACGTATACTCTACTACTACTACAACTACTACGTAACACTACTACTACTACTACTACTACTACTACTACTACTACTACGGTACTACTACTACTACTACTACTACTACTACTACTACTACTACTACTACTACTACTACTACTACTTACTACTACGACTACTACTACTACTACTACTAACTACTACGTACTACTACTACTACTACTACTACTTCTACTACTACTACTACTACTACTACTACTACTACTACTACTACTACTACTACTACTACTACTGCTACTACTACTACTACTACTACTACTACTACTACTACTACTACTACTACTACTACTACTACTACTACTACTACTACTACTACTACTACTACTACTACTACGTCTACTACTACTACTACTACTACTACTACTACTACTACTACTACTACTACTACTACTACTACTACTACTACTACTACTACTACTCGTCGTCCCTAGCGCCCTAGGGCTAGCACTCCCTAGCGCCAGTACTTCCTAGGGCTAGTACTCCCTAGCGCCAGTACTTCCTGGCACTCCCTCGGACTAGCACTCCCTAGGACTAGTATTCCCTAGGGCTGGTACTCCGTAGTGCGAGTACTTACTCCCTAGGACGAGTACTCCCTTGGACGAGTACGCCCTAGGGGTAGTAATTCCTAGGACTGGTACTCCCTGGGGCTAGCACTCCCTGTGGCTAGTACGCCGTAGGACTAGCACTCCCTATGAATGCTATTACCTAACACCAACACCACAGCACCATAGTACTACAACACTACAGCACCACTACCACAATACCAGTACCACAACACCACAACACCGCTACCACAACACCACAACACCGCTACCACAATACCACAACCACAACACCACAACACCGCTACCACAACACCACTACCACAGCATCACTGCCACTACCACAACACTACTACCTACTCACAACTCAACAGCACTACCAACACCAACCACTAACACAACACTACCAACACCACACCACTAACACAGCACACCACTACCAACACCACACCACTAACACAGCATACAGCACAACCAGCCACTACCAACACCACACCATTAACACAACATTACCAACACTTCATCTCTAACACAGCACAGCGACCACCACACCATTAGCACAGCACTACTACCACGTTGGTTCCAGGTGGGAGTTACTGTGGCCACTTTTGCTTGCGCGGGAGTCCATTCCCTTAAGGGTTGCGAATCTCTCCAGATCTAACATGAGATACCTTGACATATTACTTTTCATTGAGCGGCCTGCGCGGGCCACAGATACTCCCATCCCGCCGCGCGACGGGCCACACTAACACCCAACGGGCCACACTAACACCCAACGGGCCACAGTAACAACCGGTCGCGAGGAGGAGGAGGGGGAGGGGTAGGAGGAGGAGGAGGAGGAGGAGGAGGAGGAGGAGGAGGAGGAGGAGGAGGATCTCTGGAGGAGTTGTTCAGGGCGTCGGATCTCGAGGGGGTAAGGACAGGCGGGAGAGCTCCTTAGAAGGAGGCTGCTTCTCAGAAGGCGCCGGCCCTACATCTGCAGAGACGTCCCGCGCCTTCTAAGAAGCAGGGGTGCCTCGAAGAAGCCTTCCCCCTCTACCCCTACCCACCTCTGCGCGCAGCTTAGGGCCCAGACATCTGGCCGCTCCAATTTGTTCGTTGCGTGGGTCCCGGAGGTCTGGAGTACTTCCCCGGAGCCAATTTTCGTCCTGAACCGTTTCGTTTCTTGACACTCCCGAGACCTGGAGAGAGAGCCCCCAGAGGCCGAAAACTGCCAGAATCCCGCCGCTCCGATTTTTTTTTTGGAGCATCGGATCTCTGGGATGAGGAGGGGGAGGGGGGGAGAAGGGGAGGGGGAGAAGGGGGAGGAGGAGGAGGAGGAGGAGGAGGAGAGGAGGAGGAGGAGGGAGGAGGAGGAGGAGGAGGAGGAGGAGGGGGAGGAGGACGATGAGGAGGAGGAGGAGGAGGAGGTTGAGGAGGAGGAGGGGAGGAGGAGGAGGGGGAGAGAGGAGGAGGGAGGAGGAGGAGGAGGAGGAGGAGGAGGAGGAGGAGGAGGAGGAGGAGGAGGATCTCTGGAGGAGCTGTTCGGAGCGTCGGCTCTCGAGGGAGGGCCGCGCCGCCCGCGCCGAGCGCCGCGCCACGGCTGGCCCGGGCCCTCGACGGCGGGCCGCTGGTCGCGGCCGCCGCGCACGGGGCGCCAGGCCGCGCCGCGGGCGGAGACGCCCGTGGGCCGCGGGCCCTCGGCGCGGGCGGGCGGCGGGCGGGGCGTTCGCCTCCCTCCGGCTGCTCCTGCTCCCGCTCCTGCTCCCGCTCCTCCTGCTCCTCCCCCCGCTCCTCCTCCTCCTCCTCCTCCTCCTCCTCCTCCTCCTCCTCCTCCTCCTCCCCTCCTCCTCCTCCTCCTCCACTCCTCTTCCTCCTCCTCCTCCCGCTCCTCCTGCTGCTCCTGCTCCTCCCCCTCCTCCTCCTCCTCCTCCTCACTACTCCTCCTCATGCTGCTCCTCCTCCTCCTCGTCCTCCTCTTGCTCCTCCTCCTCCTCCTCCTCCTCCTCCGCCTCCGCCTCCTCCTGCTGCTCCTCCTCCGCCTCCGCCTCCGCCTGCTCCTCGTGCTCTTCCTGCTTCTCCTGTCCTGCTACTCAGCAGCCTGGGGGCGTGGGGTCGCAGCCTCCCAAGGGGAGGCAGGAGGACGTGCTCGTGCCAGGGAGATCGACCTGAACAGTGCTTTCCGCTTTCGTTCTGCTTTCGTTCTCCGCGGTGCCTCTTCGGTCCGCCTTTGCTGCCAAGCAAGACGAGAGCGAAGACGGCCCACGAAGTCGCCTAAACACCGTCTAGGTCGACCCCTGGCTTGTACTGCGTGGTGATGCTGGGGCCGTAGCCTCCCAAGTCGGGTGCGCGCAAACATGGATTAGCGATCCATGGATTTAGCGCGCGGTCGCCAAATCCATGGATCGGGGGAGGTGCCATCCCCAAAATGCGGCTGGTGCCGCCTCGTTCGGCGGCGGAAATCCGCGATTCCCAATCGAAACGGGACCCGTCGCTGATCCACGCCCCCTTGATCCATGTTTGCGATCGCCTGGCAAAGGGGGACGTGCTTGTACTGCGTGGTGATGTTTGGGGCGCGCGCCCGATACGAACATGTAGTGCACAGATCTTCTGGCACTAGAGCCACGCGCGCGCGCTTCGCGAGCGCTTGGGTTCTAGCGCAGCGCGCGTCGGCATGGTGACATAGTGCACAGCTTACACGAGTTTCCATGCATACGGCGTGTGCTTCAAACAGGTCCAAATTATATAGCACCCCGCAATTGCGGATAAGAGTGAGGGGGCGGGCGCGGGCGACGCGGGCGTCGTCAAGCCGGCGGACCTCGTGGCCCCCACCTTCCCTGTCGATGGCGCCTCTCCCCCTCCTCCTCCTCCTCCTCCTCCTCCTCCTCCTCCTCCTCCTCCTCCTCCTCCTCCTCCTCCTTCCTCGTCCTCGTCCTCGTCCTCATCGTCATCGTCGTCCTCCTCCTCCACCTCGTCCTCCTCCTCCTCCTCTTCTTCTTCCTCGTCCTCCCTCTCCCCCCCTCGTCCTTCCATCATCGTCCTCCCATTGTCGTCATGTTCCTCCTCGTCGTCCTCCTCCTCTTCCCCCCCTCCCGATCCTCCCCCCTCCTCCTTTTCGTCGTCGTCGTCGACGTCGTCGTCGTCGTCGTCGTCGTCGTCGTCGTCGTCCCCTTCCTCCCCCTCCTCCTCCTCCTCCTCCTCCTCCTCCTCCTCCTCCTCCTCCTCCTCCTCCTGCAAAAGCAGCCCGCCGCAGGCGCCGAAAAATTTGGTTTGTACACTGAACGTGGTTTGGGTCGCTGGTGGGCCGCGGGTTCTCCACCGGGAACGAATGCAAAAGATGCCCGCCGCAGGCGCCGAAAAAATTGGTTTGTACCCTGAACGTGGTCGCGGGTGGGCTGCGGTCTCTCCACCTAGAACGAATGCAAAAGATGCCCGCCGCAGGCGCCGAAAAATGTGGTTTGTACCCTGAACGTGGTTTGGGTCGCGGGTTGGTCGCGAGTTGGTCGCGGGCTCTCCACCTGGAAGGAATGCAAAAAAAGCCCGCCGCAGGCGCCGAAAATGTTGGTTTGTACCTTGAACGTGGTTTGGGTCGAAGGTGGGTCGCGGGTGGGTCGCGGGGTGGGTCGCGCGGGTGGGTCGCGGGTGGGTCGCGGGTGGGTCGCGCGGTGGGTCGCGGGTGGGTCGCGGGTGGGTCGCGGGTGGGTCGCGGGTCGCGGGGTGGGCCGCGGGCCGCGGGGTGGGTCGCGGGTGGGTCGCGGGTGGGTCGCGGGTGGGTCGCGGGGTGGGTCGCGCGGGGTGGGTCGCGGGTGGGTCGCGGGTGGGTCGCGGGTGGGTCGCGGGGTGGGTCGCGGGGTGGGTCGCGGGGTGGGTCGCGGGTGGGTCGCGGGTGGGTCGCGGGTGGGTCGCGGGGTGGGTCGCGGGGTGGGTCGCGGGTGGGTCGCGGGGCGGGTTGCGGGTGGGACGACGACAACAAACAACAACAACAACAACAACAACAACAACAAACAAACAACAACAACCAACAACCAACAACCAACAACCAACAACCAACAACCAACAACCAACAACCAACAACCAACAACCAACAACCAACAACCAACAACCAACAACAACAACAACAACCAACAACCAACAACCAACAACCAACAACCAACAACAACAACAACAACAACAACAACAACAACAACAACAACACGAATCCGCACCGCGGAATCCCACTGCAGCCACGCACCCAGGGACAGTGAATGACCGCTCGGCCCCCTCACTCTGATATTCGCGCTGCAGTGGTTGTTATCCTCCTTCATAAACTGTTCGTTTTCGCTCCTCCCTACGATGTTGTCACCTTTGCGTGTTTCCCCACCCCACAAATTGGGGTCCTGAGATTTTGAAAAACAGGCCTCCCGATCCGTCCACCCTGCACACCGCGGCCGCCAGATCCGCAAGTTTCCCGAGTGTCACCCCAGATCCCAAAGTTTCCCGAGTGTCACCGAGAGTCCCGCCTCGCGCCAATCTGCATGCCGCGGCCGCCAGATCCCCAGGTCCTCGAATATCCCGTAGAGTCCCGCCTCGCGCCACTCTGCATACCGCGGCCGCCAAATCCCCAGGTTCTCCGAATATCCCCGAGAGTCCCGCCTCGCGCCACTCTGCATACCGCGGCCGCCAAATCCACAGGTCATCCGAATACCCCCGAGAGTCCCGCCTCGCGCCACTCTGCATACCGCGGCCGCCAGATCCCCAGGCCTCCGAGTGTCCCCGAGTGTCCCGCCTCGCGCCACTCTGCAACCTGTGGCCGCCAGATCCCCAAGTCCCCCGAATGTCCCTCCTCGAGTGTCCCGGCTCGCGCCGACACATCGTAACATGACAGAGCGGTATTACACATGACGAAACATATTACAGCACAGTGCTAGAAGCTATGACAGAACAGGGCATAGCACCACTCCGCCTAGCATAACATATCCAATCATGGCATACCAAATCATGCCAACACATATCGTAACATAACACACTGACAGAGAAGCGCATACCACATCACACCGTCAGAACACATAACAAGCCATAACAAGGCACATCAAATATACCATAATAACACATGGCACAACTAACTATACCAACACAGACTATGCCACAACCTCAAATTACATGGCATACCATGATAACGCACAATACATCACAGCGAAGGCTATGACAGACTGGGTCATACATCAAATAAAAAACCATACTATACCATGGCATAGCATGACCGACCATATGCGAACCTGACACACCATAACATACCACACCACATCAAAACATATCATCAAAGCACATATAACATGACATACAACATCTCAGCATAGATGACACATCAGAGCATGACAGAGCGCGGCATACGATGCCACCCCATAGCAGAGCACAACATAGCATAACACCACTGGCGATAACAGAAATGCTCATACAGAACAGAGCATAACACCACACTTCATACCACAACATACTGAAGCATACCATGACATTCCATGCCATGACGTATCATAACATAGCAGACCCTCGCAGAGCGTATCACACCGTAGCACCATGTCAAGTCACATAACAATCCATGAACTGACACATCATACCATGACAGGAAACGGCATTACACAGTATAGCGCATCACACCATAATACATCATACCACAATAGCAGAAACGCGCCCAATATGTCCTAGCTTGCCAGAACAGGGCGTAAAAAAGGCACAGCATAATACAGCACGCAATGACATCATGGAGCATAGACAGCATAACAGAACAGCACGCATCAAAACAAAACAGGACATAACAAGCAAGAGCATCGCGTAAGAAAATACGTGACTTTTCACACACTTACATAGCATACCGTAGCATGACACAGACTCACAACATTTCATAACATGACAAAACATATCATAGCGAATGTCGGCATAGCATACTAAAACAACGCAATACATAAGAGATAATCGTATACCATGTTCTGACAAAACAGAGCATGGCCGAACGCAACACCGAACACAACATTGAATAAGAACGCAAACAATGACACAACGGAACATAATGGGGCATATCATCAACAATCATGTCATAGCGCACTGGAACTGTTGTACCGCTGGTTCCACGACTTAGCGAATGTACTCACATATCGTACAGATTACCAAATGTATTGACCAGAGAACAGAGCACACAATAACCTACATACCATAGCATAACTCTTTCACAACTGCTACCTACTCCTATGGCAAATATCCTGACATAACGCAAACCACCAGACCTTCACTGAAGAGGTATGCCATAACAGAGCAACGCATCATATATTGAATGAATTCCGCATACCGTAAACAACATCATTGAGCAACGGTATACACATCATGCACTGGCAGAACATGTCATGCCATAACACGGTGCCCGAACATAAGAGCATATCTTAGAACAGCGATAACCATAACTGAAGAGGAACGTCATGACATGCTACATCGCAGTGTAATACTATGAAACGCGACGTGCAGGCCGAGGCCAGGCTGGCCACTGGACGAAACAGACGGAGCAACGACCGATTGGACGACGTATCACGCGTGACAAGCGTCACGACGTCACGCCATACTGCTTCTACTTCTACGATTGCGCCTACTACTGCTACTACTGTCACTGTTCCTCCTCCTCATACGTATTCCTTCAAGACATGCTTTAGGGTCTCCACCATGCGTGTTTGAGGTTCGTTTTTCACCCCAGGGCTTGTTTTGGCTTTTTGCTCCAGCGAGTCTCGGGCCGTTCGGTTTCAGGAGGGCGGCAACTTGCGACTTGGTCAGACCGCCGCACTGGCCGACACCACCAGACCACGCGCACATCGTTCTGATGGGTGCGAGCACCGTCAGGCTCAAACGCCGAAGGTTTCGGTGGGGATTGTTTGAAACAAGATATTAGTTTTATTTTTTTCTTCTCTCTCTCTCGCTCTCTCTCTCTCCTCCGTCCTTACACTGTCCTCTCTTCCGTCCGCCCACTTGGGAGTGGAAGGAAGGCCGAGAATGTGCGGAGGAGAACAGGTGCCCAAAGCTCCAATCCGATTTGGCCACTTTCTCCCAACTTCGCCTATAACAACCTCAGCGTGATAGTCACAACGTAGTCAATCATGGGGAGCTCTCCTCAACCGCCTCAACATTAAGCCTTATTCCGTTTGCCACCTCATTGCTCATTCTTCGTTCTCGTCCCTCAGCTGTTCTTATCATCCTCCGCGTCATTATCTTTCTGCTCCTTCTCTTCCTCCTCCTCAACATCATCATCTTCATTATCCACCGCCTACCTTTGTCGCCATGGCCTCCTTCTTGCCCTCCCACTCATCCTCGACGTCCCTTCTTTCCAATCCGCGGCCCCCAAACTCTCGACACCTTCCGCGGGGGTGGTGTGTCGCCCTGGATCCATATTTGGTGGCCCCGGGGCCGTAAGAACTTCTTCTTTAGCCGTCAAATGTATTCCGCATCCCCTCCAAATGGCTTTGGGATGAAGCGGAAAGAACAGGGCACGGAGGGAGCAAGACAACAGTTCCGCACAAACGGAGCCAGCACGGAGAAACCCAGCACGCTGGTTCCTGCCACTGCTGAGGAGAAAGTTCGTCAGGCAGAACCGTGCGAGCGCGGAGCGATACGAAATTCACCCGCGTCGTATCGGTGAGAAGGGGTAGAGTTAAGTCGGGCCTGTCCCTCTACAGGGGGGATATTCAAAAACAGTAAATCAAGTCAGGGGACTATTTTTCGAGTATGTTTGGGTATCTTCTGAACAGTCTTTTGTATATGTTTCTTCAATTTTTCGTCCAAAGCCTCCCTGTAGGAGGACAGGCCCGACTTACGTAAGGGTAGACAAGAGGGGGCGAGGAGCCCGGGCCGCAAGAACGAGCCCCTGCAGAGCCCGAGGAACGGCGCTGGGATTGACAAGCGCATGTCGTCTCGAAGCTCGACAGAACACCCTTTAGCAACACGTCCTGTAGGGAAGGCTGCCAGGGGCCCTCCACGTGCGCACAGCACAGCATTTCGAGTGGACCCCGGCGGGGTAGGCAGTCGACGTCCAAAAACAACTGAATGTATTCGGCGAAACGCACGTCGATTGGCGAAACCGACTGGCGCCTGCACCAGCACAGTCGATCGCCAATGTCGAGAGAACCCGTATATATTTCCCCTGGGTCGGCATTCTCGCAATGCCCAGTCGGCGGACATCTGGGATCGGTACCGCGGTGCCTCCAGCGTCGATGTGGGAGGTTTTAGAGAAGGATGCCTTCGATAAGGCACCCAGGGTCTCGCGACCGATGGGCGGCCAAGCGTCGGCCACCCACCTCGCCTTGTAACGATAAGGAATGCGCCAGGGTCGGGGCCCCAGGAAGACATTCCCCATCCAATGCCGCCGCCGTAGAACGTTTCTCCAACCTCGCGATCCCTTGGCCCTGCAAGACTCTGCGACGCCTGCAAGCGGCCTCCCTCGCCGAGCGCTCTGGGTCCAAACGGCCCCGTGCGCGACGAATCTCGCAACCCACGGGCCAAAAAATCACGGGTCCCCTCTCAAGGGCCGACGCCGCAGAAACATGCCGGGATGGCAGAAACCACGCTCCAGGAGGAGGAGGGTGAGGAGGAGGAGGAGGAGGAGGAGGAGGAGGAGGAGGAGGGGGAGGTGAAGGAGGAGGAGGAGGAGGAGGAGGAGAAGGAGGAGGAGGGGGAGGAGGAGGAGGAGGAGGTGGAGGGAGGAGGAGGAGGAGGAGGAGGGGAGGAGGGAGGAGGGGGAGGAGGCGGAGGAGGGGGAGGAGGCGGAGGAGGGGGAGGAGGGGGGAGGAGGAGGTGGCGTCCAGCGAGCCCCCCCACCCCGCGCGCCGCATGCTCGGCGGGCGGCCGCTCGTGCCAGCGCCAGGTGCCCATGTGGCCCGCGAGGCGCGGCATTCGGCGCCCCAGCGGCCGCGGGCGGCGCGGCGCGGGCGGCGGGGAGGCTCGCGGGAGGCGGAGCGCGGCGCCGTGGCGGCGGCGGCGGCGGCGGTGCCACGACTCAGCCTGGCTCCCCTGAGGTCTGTTCCTCCTCCTCCTCTTCCTCGTCCTCCTCCTCCCCCTCGCTCGTCCTCCTCGTCCTCCTCGTCCCTCCGCCTCCTCTCCTCCTCCTCTTCTCCTGTTCCTCCTGCTCCTCCTCTCCTCCTCCTCCTCCTCCTCCTCTCCTCCTCCTCATCCTCCTCCTCCTCCTCCTCCTCCTCTTCCTCCTGCTCCTCCTCCTCCGCCTCCGCCTCCGCCTCCTCCTCCCTCCTTCCCTCCTCCTCCTCCTCCTCCTCCTCCTCCTCCTCCTCCTCCTCCTCCCTCCTCCTCTCCTCCTCCTATCCTCCTCCTCCTCCTCCTCCTCCTCCTCCTCCTCCTCCCCCTCCTCCTCATCCTCCTCATCCTCCTCCTGCTATTTCTTCACGCATGGCGCTTTCGCCCTGTTGCGGGCCCGGGGGCCATCACGGATCGATCGCCTCGAGAAAAGCACGGCAGACAGATGGGGTCTAGTTACCAGCCTGGACCATATCCCTATCCCTATGCTGGGCACCTCCTCATCACGATGCCAATCTTACGGATTGCCTTTTTTTTTGAGGGCGAATCCCTAAGATTGTCATCGCCTTTTGGCGTGTCAATCTTAAGGATAGGGATACGTTCGAGGCTGGTAATCTAGGGCGCCTGTGTTGATGTTTTCGCGAGTTCGCAACTTTGTTCGCAACGTCGGATCTCAGGGTCGACGGATCACGCGCACGGCCCTGCTTGCTTTTGTCCGTCCACGCCACGCGGGATTGGGCCCCCAAGCGTGGGGTGGCAAAGGCCTGCCCGACCGTGTCCCAGCAACGTGGGCGAAAAGCTCGGGCCACGGTCGCGGCGGTCGCGACGCGCCCGCGGCGCTCGCATGAGGCGTTCTATCTTGCACGAGAGCCGAATCGAGGCACTTCTCATCATTCTCCACGACATTGCGTGTTTGCATGCATGGCGATGGCAAAAGGGGTATGGTGGGCCCGCCCGTGTCCCTGCCCCAGACTTCCCTCCCCCCCCATCCAGCCTTTGTCCTCTTCCTCCTCAGAAGAAATTCGCCAGCCGCACGGGCCAAAGGCGTGCTAAATTCTCGGGCAACTGGTTAACAATATTTCTAATTCGCGCGCGCGGGGCCGCCCATGGGCTTCCCCAGACGACAAGTACCCCCGCAGGTCTCGGTAAGGTCCCGGCAAGATCCCGTGCAGGTCCCAGGCAGGTCCCGGCCAGATCCCAGCAGGCTCCCAAAAGCGTTCCCGGAGCGCTTCAAGTGGCCTCCAAGAGAGCTCAACATGGTCCGAGACGGTCCTAGAGCGATCCAGGACGCCAAAGATTGCCTCCAGACAACCCAAAGCGCCTTCAAGACGCCCCAAAAAGCCTTCAAGAGACCTCCCGAGAGGGCACACAGAGGCAGAAAAATATGTTTGTCCTTCAGTTTCTGACGGTTCTTGGCGTTCTCGCCTTTTCGGCTTCCCGGCGCTCCAAGACGGCCCAAGAGGCTTCCAAGACCGCCCCAAGACGGCCCAAGAAGCCTCCAAGAGGGCCCCAAGAGGGCCCAAGATGGCCCCGAGACAGCCCAAGAGGCGCCCAAGATGGCCCAAGAGAGCCCCAAACCGGCCCCAAGAGGGGCCCAAGAAGGGGACCAGGAACCGAAACGTCCATCCTTCAGCCGCAAGAGGCCCCCAGGAGGTCCCAAGAGGTCCCCAAGAGGCCCCCAAGAGGTCCCCAGGAGGCCCCAAAAAGGCATCAAAATTGCCTCCCAAAGGCCCCTGAGAGGCCAACAACGAGAGCCCAACCAACATCCGTGAGGCCTCTGACCCGCCACCCACCGCCTCCGAAAAATGGCAGCCGCCCAACCGCACCGCATTGACAACCGCACCGCGACAAACGACAGCGGCGAGGCAATATGGGCCGGCGGAATGAGCGAAACGATCAAATAGGGCGAATACCGTGATCTTGGACGTTGTTGGCAACTGCTTTCACTTCCGGAAGACCGGTACATTTGTCGGCCTCTGGAGACATGTGTGGCCATCTTCTCCAGCCCCCGACCCCTCGCAGGCCGTCCACCAGCCCTCCTCCAATAGAGGATGAAACAACTGCATAAACATAACCTGTTGGAGGTCCGCGCGGGTTTCTTGGATCTGCGCTGAACCCCACTCCCTGGCAAGCGGAGCGCGCCAGGGGTGGCGCTGGAGTCGCCGCCCGGGGATTCCAGCGCGGATCCAAACAATCCGAGAGGACCGTCGAAAGTTTCAGTGTATGCCGTTTTGTAGTCTTAAGCCCTCGGCGCGGTTTTGAACGTGGGCGACAGTGCCCGCAAGACGCGGGTCACCTTTGCAGCTCGTGCTGCCCGCGGTGCCTGCCCTCGTCAGGGCGATGGCCCAGATGCCGAGCAGTCCGTTTCGGTGTGCCTTGCGCGGTGCGGAACCCCGTCGGGGAGGGACAGACAGAGGCTGAACTGGCGCCGCTGTCGGGCAGTCCTACGACCCGACGTCGTGAAACAACACAACGCCCTGAACAAATGATTCGACGCGAAGGTCCTCAAATGTACGCCTCAGTTCCTGGTACTTCCGTCTGTGCGTGGCACAGTGGGAATATTAGCCTGCTTCGCCCGGGTGATCTTGAGACTCTGATCGGCGAGAGGTCGGGTGTGCCAAAACCAGCGCTTCCCCTGAGAGGTCCCACGATCTAGGTCCCTGGGTGTGCCAAAACCAGCGCTCCATTGGGGGGGGCGCACGAGATATGCCTACTGCATCGCGGTGATCATGGGCCTCTGAACGGAGAGGAGTCGGGAGCGCCCAAACCAGTGAGCCGCTCGAGGCATCCCTAGAATCCAAGTGCGAGACGAAAGTGCAACACCTCTTGGCGGCTCCTCCTTGAAATGCCCGAGTGCTGCACCTGCTACGCTATGTCGAAGTGATCATGAGGTCCACAAAAGTGAGGGGGCCGGGGGCGACATACGAGCAAACCTCTCGAGACCTTCCCAGAATCCGCAATCCGGGCGCGAACAGGCAGGAGTCCCCCTCCCTGCTGGCTCCCCCTGCAGGGCTCCCAAATGCAACGCGTGCGTTGTCGCGGTGGTCAGGGGGCCCTGAAGAGGATGGGGTCCGAGCCACCCAGCGGGCAAACCGCCTCAGAAAGTCCAACAATCTGGGAGTGAACGGGCAAGTGCCCCCCTCCCTGGCGGCTCCCCCTTGGGATGTCCCGGTGCCACGCCTGCTTGCCGCGGTGATCAGGGGGCTCTCAACAGAGACGGGCCCGAACCACCACTCGAGCAGACCGCCTGAGACGTGACCACCACCAGGGAGCGAACGGGCAAACGTTCCCGCCATCGGCGGCTCCTCCTTGAGGGGCCAACATGACACGCTCGCGGTGCCGCAGTGGCCATGGGGCTCTCGAAGGAGAGGGGTCTGAGACAATCAGTGAGCAGACCGCCTGAGACATCACCACAATCTGTGCGCGAACGAGCAAATGTCCTACTCCTGAACGGCTTCTCCTTGGGGTGCTTAAGTGCCAAGCCTGCCACATCGCGATGAGCATGTGGCTCTGATCAACCAAACAGGCAAACCGCGTGAGACATCCTCATAAACGAGGCGCGAACTGGCAGATGTCCTACCCCCTGGCGGTTCCCCCTTGGGATGCTCAATTGTCACGCCTGCTGCATCACGATACGCTTGGGGCCCTGAAACGAAGTCGGATCAACAAAACAGGCACACTGCCCGAGACATCCCTGTAATCTGTGCGCGACCTGGCAAATGTCCTACCCCCTGGCGGCTTCTCTTTGGGGCGCCCAAGTGCCACGCCTTTACATCGCGATGCACATGGGGCTCTGACAAGAGAGACTTCCTATTGACCAAGCAGGCAAGCCGCCTGAGACCCTACAACCTGGGCCCGACTGGGCCAATGCCCTACCCTCTGGCGGCTTCTCCTTGAGATATTCAAATGCCACGCCTGCAACATCGCGCTCAGCATGTGGCTCTGAAGACAGATAAATCGGATCAACCGAACACACACACACAGCATGAGACATACCCGCAATATGTGCGCGACAGGGCAAATGTCCTGCCCCCTGGCTGCTTTTCCGTGGGGGGGCCCACGTGCCACGCCTGCTACATCGCGATGAGGATGTAGCGAGTGGGTCTGAGTGAGGATGAGTGGGAGCATCAACGAATCTGAGTGTGAGTGAGTCGGATAATCAGTGCATCTGAACGCCAGTGAACCCAAGTGTGAGGGCATCTGACAATTAGTCAGTCTGAGTATGATGGATCTGAATGTGGTGAGTCAGAGTGTGAGCGTATCTGAATGCGAGTGGGTCTCATTAAAAGTGATCTAAGTGTGGCACGAGAGAAGGGAAGCGCGATGGAGTGAAGAACGGGATGCGTCCCAGCAGTGACAAAAACCGCATCTTACGATGTGGGGAACGATGAACCAAGCCTCTCGATCCTACCTTTCTGCAAGATTTCTCGAGCCCCATCAATCCGTGAGTCCTTGGACCCAGGAAGCACCAGAAAAACGTGTCAAGGTCTTCTTCGTCAGCGGTCTGTCAAAGACCCGAACCAGATTCGCACGCCGCTGGGCCCGCCGCTGTCGCGCCCGACAGCCCGGATGGTCCACGGCAAAGCCTGCGGCGGCGAACGTCGCCGAAGCGCCAGATGCCGACGATGCCCACGCGAGAAAGGACACGCAGCGGCCGGGCCGTCGAACACACAGGCCAGCTGGGAAATGGAAGGCGGGTATCCTTCTTTTCCCTCGGCCGCGTCCCTCCTCCCTCCTCCTCCTGCATGGAGGCACAATTCTGCCCAACGGTGCCCCCGTTCATGCTTCATCGCCAGCGCACACACCCTCTGCCTAGCCGCCGACGCTAAAATGAAAGGCAGGCATCCGTCTTCGACATGGTCGGACGTCTCAAGATGGCGAGCCTCGGATCGGATCGGATCAGGCTGCGCTAGCCTCGGACCACATCTTTGCCTCGGCTTGGATGGCGCAAGCGACACGCTTGGCACGTCAGAAATGGCGACAGAAAATATGAATGGTGGTTGCCGCGCTGCCCTTTTGTCTTGGTGGCGACACACCACCCCCATCATCCCTCCTCCTCCTAAGTATCTTCCCTCATCCATCCGTTTCGCTTGCCCGTCACCTCCCCCGTCCCCTTCTCCTCCTCCTCCCTTCCATGCCTTAGCTTTTTGAATATTGTCATCGTCGCTGTCATCGTCGTCGTCCCCCTTCAGGGTCGGCAGCACCGGCCGTAAGGCCTCTGCAATAGGAATGCCGCAACAGCACATGTGATGTGCAGTCGGCAGCGGCCGATGTGGGGCAGGCAACATGCTGATTAAAATGGACAAGGTCTGCGGTGGCACCGGCAGCGAGTCCTTCCCAAAGCGAACAGGAACCCCGTTCTCGCGGTACCCATGTCGGTCGTGCAGGCGAGCAGCCTGCAGCGGTAGCGCTCGTCTCCAACACGCTAAACTGTGTCGCCCTTTCCTGCATCCGCGCCGCACGCCCACTCCGCTGCACTCCGGAGGGAGGGGCGGGGGCGCCCAGCTGCACGAGGTGGTGTGGGGGTGGGGGGGCAGGGCCCTCACTCGAGCGAGGGGATGTCGCGCACCAGCTCGTGGCGCAGCAGCTCGGAGGCGCTCCAGCGCAGCTCGGGGTCGCGCACGACGCAGTGGCCGATGAGGTCGCGACAAGCGTCGGAGAGGCCCTCTGGGATGGGAGGGGTCTCCTGCGGTATCAAAAACGGGGGGAGGCCCCTTCGGAGTTCAAGGCTTGCCCCCACACCCTGCAGTCATCGCGCCAGCAGAAGGAACGCTGAATGAGGAACGAAGGGGCTTGCCTGGCCACGGCGAACCTCGGCCACGACCAGATCCTCCAACCTAGATCCACGGAACGAGCCGAAAACCGAGCCCAAAGTGGTCCTTTCTGCCAGCGCCTGGACTGTAGGTCGAGAGCCCTCCTGGATGGGGTCCGGGTAGATGGGGTCGAGGGATCGCGCCGCACAGCCGATGCATCGCCGATGCATCGGCGACGACGGCGGTACATCGGCGACACCAGCGCGGAGCAAAGCAGGCTCCGCATCGAGCCGCACCGCCGACGCATCGGGGTGGCGGAGGAGGAGGCGGAGGAGGCGGAGGAGGCGGAGGAGGCGGATAGCGGCGCAGTCTGGGGGGGGGGGAGGTGGGGGTGCGGCGCCATCCTCCAATCCAAGCTGCTCGGACCCCACTTGGGAGGCCTGTATTGGCTGCGGGTCACCTCTTCGCGCGTCGCGCTCCAGCGGTGCGCGGCCGACTCACCAGAGGGCGGATGGAACGGGCGGCGCCCCCCCCCCGCTCCCGTCAGGTCGGGCATGTCCCCTCACAGGCGGATTCTGAGAGAAAAACAAAACGTCATCCAAACATGCTCAAAACAGTCCAACCATAACTTCAAAACAAACTGCCCCCGGCCTATTTTTTGACTGCATTCGAACCTTGCTCCTGTAGAGAGGCAGGCCCGACTTCACGCTCCTGCCCTCGCTCTCGGGGATCTGCTGACCCGGGTCAGTCCAGACCCGGGTCACTCAGGCCGTGCAGGATCCTCCAGGATCCTGCAAGATCCTGCGCCCAAGCCCGGGTCAATGCGAAGGCTCCTGCAGGATCCTGCAGGGACTTGCGCCCAAACCCGGGTCAAATGCGACCCTGCCCCTGCGGGATCCTGCAAGACCGGGCGCTCTGGCTGACCCCCGTTTGCAATGACCCCCGTCTCAAGGCTCCCGACCCTTTCCCGGGCATGCCGCGGGGGCGAGCGCTCGGGGCGGCAGGCGGCGGGCCTCACGGCCCGCTCGCTCACCCGCCGAAGGCGAGACCCGCTGCGCGAGGGAAGCAGCAGGGGCGCAGGATGCCTCCTCCTCTTCCTCCTCCTCCTCCTCCTCCTCCTCCTCCTCCTCCTTCCCCCCGTCCTCTTCCTCCTCTTTCTTCGGCAGGCCATTTAGCGCACGCACCCGAAGCGTAAGCTGGGCCTGCGTCTGCAGGCAGGCAAGACAAAGCCTTCCCGTCAGAGGGGCTGCAACACAGGCGCCACGAAAGCGTGGCCAAGACAGCGTCAGACAACCCGCTCGAGGATGAGGAAGGGAACAGGAATGAGGTAATACGTAGTCGAAGGAGTCGAACGGGGAGTAGACGGCGCCATCGAAACTGGCGCTGTCGAAAGAGAACAGGCGGGACAGGCTGCCTGCGACCCCTGGGGCGGGGGCGGCTGGGAGGTACTAGCGGGGTATTTCACCCACCTACACCCTCCTGTGCCCCCAGCCAACCCGCACCCCAGGGCAGCAGACCACGTTCCCCGAACTCGACCTGCCTCTGGAACGGACCATGGAAAGCACGAGAACCTTGGACATGTGGGAAACGAACATCTGAGGCTTGAGGTCGAGCTCGAGCCAGCAAGCAAAGACTGCGGACGGGGATGAGGGGGGGACGACATGATGATGGAGGGAGGTATGAAGCGAGCGCGCTGCCTAGTCTCCTGGGTGTGGGGCGGCTGGGAGGTACTAGCGGGGTATTTCGCCCACCTAAACCCTCTTGTGCCTCCAGCCACCCCACCACCCAGAACAGCACGCCAAGCTCCCCCGCACCTAGTCCACCTCCTGAGCCACTCCTCCATCTCTTACCAGGGGTCCCATCCGTACAGGATGGCCGTCGCCAGCATGCGTTTCATGGCCAGAGGCCAGCAGGCAGCTGCGCCGACTGAGCCTGGCCCAGGTCAGCGGGCAAACACGCGGCTACCCTCTGCAAGACTCTCAACCTCGCTGCAAAGCGGAGTGTGCCATTCTATCCATGCCAGTGAGGTGCCCTCGCCAGCCGACGTGGTAGCATGCACCACCCGGACAGGCCGCGTGCATGACCGCACACGGTCAAGACAGAGAACAAGCTGAGAGGACACACCACTCTCGCAATGAAAGGCACAGGGCGCTCCAAGGAGGCCAGACATCCCAAACGTCCCCCCCCCCGGCAAAAACCTGCAACTTATCATTATCAGGCTTCACCTGACCTCGCTTCTCGGACGACGGCTGTGTTCACGTGAGGGGGGGGTCAGCGTCACGAAGTATCATGCTGGACACATCGCCCACACCACAAAAGCATTGTGCACGCCAGATAGGAAGCCGAAGCTCAAGAATAACTGCCAAGACCTTTACATTAGACAAATCGTCGATCAAATCAAAGAGGTGCTCCTACCAAATCTGTCCATCACATCGCCCGACTGCAGTCTCATAATTGTAGCCTGTTCTCTGCGCGGCTGCCGAATCCAACTACCAAGATCTCCGGGATGAGAAGCTGACGCGCCCATGTGGTAGAAGGTGGGATTGCCGGGCAGCCCAACTCTCTCCCTAAACAACGACGACTGCGTCGGTTCAAGAGCCAAGCGGACTGCGGGAGGCGCAAACGGGCGGCGCGGTTCTCCTCGATGTCCCCAATGTTCTTGTCGTTCACCACGCGCCGCTCCGGTCGGGGGTCGCCCTGTCGAAGCGTCTCAGCCTCCTCTGCAGTCAGCGGACTATCATTCTCCATCAACCAGTTGAGACATGTATTCCCTGGGTGTCTGAGATGACGCACCAGATTAGAACGGTCGCCGAACAGCGTCCCGCACGCTCCGCACTGAGTGCCTCGAGCCAGCAACTGAGCGTCGTCAATCGGATCATGCATTGTGGCACGGCGTCGCCACGCGCCCCTCAGCTCGAAGTTGGCCCCACATTCGTGACGCACATAGCGCGTGACCTCCTCGTCCGACATGCGTGCGTTCCCCGCCCATGATTGCAAGGTACTCCCCCATGCTTGGCGCTGCGTCTGCTCGAGCTCCGCGATCAAGAACTCGCCCCGCGCCGCCTGTATCTCACGCCGAAGTCTAGGACCATCAGCTTGTGCAAACCCGAACCAACGCCTCAACGTCCAATCTGCCCTAAGAGATGGATACGCATCACACTTGCTAAGCCACACAAAGTCCTCTGATGCCAATACAGACCGCGGCCCATGCTGCCCCGCTACCTGACGCGCAAAAAGATGAGCGCAATGGGGGCGTTCACGAAAAGCTAGCTGAAATATACCAGCCTGCGCCGTCGAAGAACCAGCGCGATTGGAAGCCGGCGGGCAGCTGCAAGCACCTCCAGGTCCGAGTAGTGGCGGCCAGATCCCTTGCGGTGAGCACGCCCTTGCACGACGCGGTGCGACTAGATGCTAGAGCCATCGAATTTCTTGAGCTGGGTGGCCGAAAGCCCCCCCCCCCATGTCTCGGCCCGATAGAAAAGCTGGACGTTGGCTAGGACGCCCGCAAGACAGATTCGCGATGGAAGTGACATCCGATAAAACTTTGACACCACGCGCCTGACAGGTTCAACAGATAACCGCTGCTTCTGCGTAGACCGAGCAATCCTGGGACCGAGGCCCCCGAGAGCATCACGGCACGCCCAAGTACTGATGCTCGGGAGCAACGTGAACCCGAATGCCCCACTTGGGACTGCTCGACATGCTGCATTAACTTCAAGCGCTGTTGGCCTCCAGGAATCAAGATACTATCAGTCTTGTTCTTCTCGTAATTCACTCGAAAACAATAACGCAGCATAGCTTCGCACATCATGCCCGCCATGTGTCCAGCTGCTTCAAGAACATCATCATCGGGATCAGGAGACTGCAGGGATAAGGCATCGTCAACAAGGCGAGCATCCACTAACGCAGGCACTTGAAAACCTACTGATATGCCCTGCTGCACTAGATCCAGCGCGAGCGGTAACTCACGCCCAAGATGAGCAAACTTTTCGTGGAGATCTCGAAATGGACAGCTGGAGGATAATAGAAAATAGCGTCAGCCAGAGAGGCACCAGGCCGGGGGCCTCTCCGTGATCGGGCAACCTCTGCACATCCAGGGATGCCAAAGCGTGTACCACGGCGTCCCTCAATAAGCAGAGCCACCATGTGAGGGGGCGCGTCGAGTCCCCCAAGTGCAGCTGGACTCGAAAGAATGAAAGACATCAAGGGGACCGTGCTCAAGGGAATGTCGTGCTCGCGTAGAATCTGCTCGTCG
Source organism: Prorocentrum cordatum (assembly GCA_963575745.1). Classification (NCBI taxonomy): domain Eukaryota; class Dinophyceae; order Prorocentrales; family Prorocentraceae; genus Prorocentrum; species Prorocentrum cordatum. The sequence goes on from CAUYUJ010004446.1 coordinate 2,066,466, forward strand.
TCTTCGTCGTCGCCAATCCTTGGTAAAGTCAGAGTCCTCACCGCTGTGCAGAAAGCTGCGACCAAATCTACAAAGAAAACTGCCGCCCGATCTTGCGCTCGTGTGCATTGTATGTAAGCTGTCGCCAAATGCGCCGACATCGAGGGTCCTCGGGCTTCTCGGCCTCCACGTTGAGTATCCTGCAACAAGACGCCCATGTATGCGCTAAGTTGAGTCCTCAGAAACTTGTGCCATATGTGGCTTACCGTGCTATTCAGCAATATAGATCGGTAGAACTCAAAACTCGAATCGTCGCCAGTGCCCTTGAATAGAGGAAAGACAATGCCGCGATTCCACGTGAACTGCTCTTGCTGGTGAATCGCCGTTTTGACAAAAATAAATGGAAAGTGCCGGCCCAGAGCAGACGGTGAGGCCCTCAACAGGTCACCACCGATGCCATCGATGCCGGCCGCCCGCCCTCCCTTGGCCAAGGAAAAAAAAATCGCCGCAGCCAGAGGGTGGAGTAGATACTCAGGCTCGACCGCGACGCGAACCACCACGTGGAGCATGCGATTGTTGTCCTTGTCGATGAGAGCGTCCTCGAGCATGGTCTCACCGTCCTCAGCCCTGGAGAAGTGCTCGATCACCATGGAGCCCGCTTCCTTCACTGACTCTGCAACTTTGCCCTCAGTATTGCGTAGTATCGAATATCGTCCTGTCTCAGTTAGCAACACGGCCACGTATCGAAGCCTGGCATTAAGTAGCCGCCACTCGCCGTGACTACCCCCACGTAGCGCACACTCCTCCATCTCCCTTCCCAAGCTGTCCACATGCTGTGTGCGGTCCAGTGTGACCATCCTCCTCACCGTGCGAGAGGTCGAAATAAGGAATACTTCCAGCTCTTTCGAAAACTCCTCCGCAGTTAAACTTCCCGTTCGGATACAGTCGCTGGCCATCCTGAGCCTAGACGCCGCGTTGCACCAACCAGCCTTCAGTGGCGGGTTAAAGAGAGGGTCCGTGGTGTGGTTGATCAAGTCATTCCAAGAAGGTCGCTGGGCAGTGTGGTGAGGAAGCCATCTCCACGCTCTAAAGACGTATCTCCTCAAGCGGACAAGCTCCACAGCAGCGGGGGCGACATACCCCCGGACTGGATTAAAACGGTCCCCGGAAACGCATGCTGAGGCCGCCGACCTGATCAACGTATTGATGGCCTCAACGTGGTCGTTCACATCCGTCGTCCAATCTGGGAGCACAACTCCCTCAATGAGCTGGTCGAACCTGCGGATCTGGTCCACATCCCGAAGCTTGTTCCTATCAAATACGTGAGCACTTCTACGCCGATGTGGAGCTTTCACCGTAGTCAGCTTTACCTCTGCAACCACTGGGTAATGGTCCTCGCCGTCCTGCCAGCAAGCTTTGGGACGGAGCTTCTCTTCCAACATCGTCTTGTGAGCTCTCAACGCATTCGGCTGCCCTGAGCTGGGCACGAACAGATGGTGTCGTTGGGCGAACTCCGTAGTACACAACATGGTTTTGTCAATCATAGTCTTGATCTTTTTGTCCAGGCTGGCCTGATGTTCGCGCTGTCGTCGTGCCTCTGCCTGCTGCTGCCGTTGCCTGTTCATCGAGTGGTTGCAATGAGATCCACGCCAATGCCAGTCACGCTCTCCATTCTTTGTCCCACACAGATTACAAGTCCACTTCGACATCTTCTGAACAAAAAACTGCTCGAGTGAAACAACTTCTTCGGCGATTGGCCGTCGGCCTCGCCCTCTCGCCGCTCGCCACTGGGCAGGCGCGCCGCCAGGCAAACCCACCGCTGCCCGCCGCGGGCAGCCGCCGCCAGAGACCGCCGCAGCGGCGGGGGGTGTGGTGGGGTCCCCCCCCCGCGCGGTCTCTATGGCGGGCCTCGCTGCCGCCGCCCGCGCGTGGGCCAGCGCGGGGCCGTCCCACCCCGAGCGGGTAGACGGCTCTTCCTCCTCGTCCTCGTCCTCGTCCTCCTCGTCTTCCTCCTCCTCCTCCTCCTCCTCCTCCTCCTCCTCCTCCTCCTCCTCCTCCTCCTCCTCCTACGGGGACACGCGGCAGCGAGAGCGAGAGAGGAGCAACCCCCCCTCACCGTCGACCCCACACGTCCTCCAGGAGCGGCGAGGACATGGAAGGCTCCCTCTCTCTCTCCCCCCCTCTCTCTGTCGCTCCATCCCTCCCTCCCTCGGAGGAGGAGGAGGAGGAGAAGGGGGAGGGGGAGGAGGAGAAGGAGGAGGAGGAGGAGGAGGAGTCTGTCTGTCTGTCTTACCCATTCGAGCTCCACAAGTCTGAACTACTGACTACTCGCTCTGGGCCACGGCTCTTCTCGCCAGATCTCTCTCTTTGGGGGTGCGCACGCTCCCGAGAGGCCCTGAAAAGGTGAACGAGGACACTCTCCCTAGCCCCCTTCGGGCCACCCTCCCCGCCCCCGCTCCCTCCCGCCGCTGCCGCTGCCGCTCGCCCCATCCCTGCCTCGAGGGTGGAGCAGCGAACGGCCGTCCCGGCATCCCCGTGGACCTGACACGGCATGTTCGCGGATGCTGTGATAATAACACCACGGTTCGTAGAGAGCAGAACATCCAGAGAGCAGAACATAATATAGAGCAGAAGCTCCAGTTCTGATGGTGTGATAATATAGAGAGCAGACAATCCACCCCATAATAAGCGCCCCGGCAAGCGAACCAATTTAGTAAACTCATCCGTGGAAGGAATCGAACATGGCAGGGCTGTTTAGTAAACGCCCAGGGCTGTTTAGTTAACGCGAATTGTCGGGGCCGGGGATGGTTTTTCCACCCTTCATAGTAACAACACTGTTCGTAGTGCATGGAGCCGATGTCTTGAAACAGGACGGTCACCGCCAGAAACGTTCAGTTTTTGCCGTTCTGCCAACAATTCAGTTGAGCACACCACAGCCGGTTCTTTTATACACACATATATATATAACACAGAAG
>CAUYUJ010004446.1:2074419-2094419 GCA_963575745.1 Prorocentrum cordatum
CACACACCTGCACACACCCGCACACACCCGCACACCGATCTCCCCCGCCATCCTCCCCCAAGTGTTCCCAGAAGGGCTTCTACAACGGCTCGGGGAACACATGGCCAGACAGCTTGGCAGAGCTCGTGCCACAACGCTCGGCCACATGAGCGACTCCAAAAGGCAAGGGGCGACGGTGATTCGCAGTAGGCGTCTTCGATACAGGATGAGAGCTTGGGGAATGGTGATGGATGATAGATGACGAAGGAGGAGGAAGAGGATGGGGGAAGGGGTGAGGGAGGCTGGAGGGGGAGGGAAGCATTGAGGAGGTACCATAAGGATGATGGTAAGTAAGACGAGGATTCGGAGAAGGGGGCGATGAAGAAACTTAGCGAAGAAGTTGAGGAAGATGAAGACGATAAAGACGCACAACCATGAGCAGGAGAAGGAGGAGGCGCCAGACGGAGGATGAGGAGTCAGAGAAGAAGGATTCAATGCTACAGACGCAGTGGACCCAGCTTGATGCACGCGCCAGGCATTGCAAGAGGAAGGGGAGTAGGGGGTGTCGTTAACGCTTGTCATCTGAGGCGGCTCTGAACGCCAGGGGGAGGGGGGCCCCGGCTTGGATGGCAGCGTCCCGACGCAGCCGAAGCTCCAGATGTCGGCCGCAAGACCATGCCGCGAGTGCGCGATGACCTCGGGCGCCATCCACGGGATCGAGCCTCGCATGGTGTGCGTCAGCGTCCTCCCAGGGGGGAGGGGGGGAGGGAACAACCGAAGCTGTTCATGCTTTCCTCGTCTGGAGGGCGCCGTGAGCGGATTCCAGGACCTTGCGACAAAGGGGCCCACGGAGAAAAATTATGTTGGAGGACGGTTGCGTGAGAATCGCCGCCTAGCAACGAACAGCAGGACTGCTCATGCTGGACATAAATCGGCAGCTCTCTGTCACTACATTGTTAACTCTTGGCCACGTCTACATCGCAGAGGGCAAAGGGCGGAAGGGAAAAACCATTCCTTGACGAAAGCCTTGCCCCGACTTGTGACCGCCGCGATCGCCTCGGCGACCTCCAAAACAGACACGGAGGCTTGGTTCGGGGTCGGATATCACGCAACGAGAGGATGGGGTCACGACCCCTGGGGAGTCAAAACATTCGAAAACGACGACGGAGGTCTTGCCATCCTCGTGCATTGTTTTGCTTCGTGCGCGTACTTTTTCAACAGATGGTCCAAGATGCTCCTCGATGGCCCCCGCCGAGAAAAAATGCACACGTCCGAGCGATGCCATGAGGTTCAAGCATACGCCGCCATGTCCCCGCACGCCCAATTAGTGCCAAGACCTTCTTGGACATTGCATCCCAACCTTCGTGGCCAGAAATGAATACGAGGAGGCTAGGTGGCAGCCTTAGAAAAGTCCAAGATTTGCCGGGGCCTGGTTTCTCCTCCAAGCCCTTCCCGAAACCCTCCGACCCCCCCCGCGAAGGGTTCCGGGATGCTTTTCGGAGGGTTCTGGGAGGGTGTCGGAAGGGTTTTGTTCGTTTTGGGGGGGAAATGGTCCCTAGCGAACCCTGGATCTTCTAATTAGAACAATGATCCTGGCGATAGAGAATCTCTTCTTCGGTGGAGCTCCCTATGGGAACACGAAGCGCTGCACTGGGTGGGGGGGACGCATGCGGGCGATAGCACTGGGGCCGTCGGTGGAGCTCCGTATGGGGCCAAGAAGCGCTGTACTGGGTGGGGGGGGGGTGGGGGGGGCGTGTGGCGGGCGGTAGCAGGTAGCACTGGGGCCGTCGGTGGAGCTCCCTATGTGGCCACAAGCGCTGTACTGGTGGGGGGGACACATGCGGGCGGTAGAACTGGGACCCTCGGTGGAGTTCCCAATGGGGCCACGAAGCGCTGTACTGGGTGGGGGGGACGCATGCGGGCGGTAGAGGCGCCGGGACCTTCGGTGAGCTGTCCGTTATGGGGCCACGACACGCTGTACGGGGTGGGGGGGACGCATGCGGGCGGTAACGCTGGGACCTTAGGTGGAGCCTGTATGGGGCCACGAGGCACTGTACTGGGTGGGCAGGGGGACGCATGCGGGCGGTAGAACTGAGACCTTCGGTGGAGCCTGTATGGGGCCACGAAGCGATGTACTGGGAGGGGGGGGACGCAGGCGGGTGATAGCACAAGGCCGTCGGTGGAGCTCCCTATGAGGCCACGCAGCGCTGTACTGGGTGGGGGGGGCGCATGCGGGCGGTAACTGGGACCTTCGGTGGAGCTCCCTACGGGGCCACGGAGCGCTGTACTGGGTTGGGGGGAAGCATGCGGGCGGTAGCACTGTGGCCGTCGGTGGAGCTCCCTATGGGGCCACGGAGCGCAGCTGGGTGGGGGGGACGCATGCGGGCGGTAGCACTGGGGCTGTCGGTGGAGCCTGTATGGGGCCATGAAACGCTGTACTCTGGGTGGGGGGAACGCATGCGGGCGGTAACACAAGGACCTTCGGTGGAGCTCCCTATGGGGCCACGAAGCGCTGTACTGGGTGGGGGGGCGCATGCAGGCGATAGCGCTGGGACCTTCGGTGGAGCTCCGTATGGGGCCACGAGACGCTGTACGGGGTGGGGGGGACGCATTCGGGCGGTAGCGCTGGGAACCTAGATGGAGCCTGTATGGGGCCACGAAACGCTGTACTGGGTGGGGGGAGACGCATGCGGGCGGTAGAACTGGGACCTTCGGTGGAGCTCCCTACGGGCCACGAAACGTGTGAGTGGTGTGCTGAAACGGGTGAGGACGATGATGTTGCAGGGAGGAGAAGAGGAAGGAAGGAGGAACAGGGGAGGGAACGCGGGGACCGTCTCTTCAAAACGAGGACCTAACACCACAGGGTGGTTAGGAAAAAGAAAACGCCATAAACATAAACTGTTGGCACTCCGCGTGGATTTCCTGGATCTGCGCTGGACCCTCCTCCCTGGAGCGCGGAGCGCGCCAGGGGCGGCGCTGGAGGCGGCGCCAGGGGGGCCCAGCGCGGATCCAAGAAATCCACGCGGAGCGCCAACAGATTATATTTATGGCGTTTTTTCTTCTTCGACTGGCGAACCCTGGACGTTCTAATGCCGGCCCGTCCCCTCGTCGCCGTCGTCGTCAACGTCGTCGTCGTCATCGTCATCGTCCCAAGGTTCGTCGTCGTCGTGCGAGCCCTGTACTTTCTAATGGTAATTGTTGGTTTCCTTCCCTCCCATCCTGTTCGCCCGCTTCGAGCAACCGAAGTCTGCCAGCTTCGCCCTCCCGTCAATGGCTATGATCGGCGGCGAGCGAGGTGGGGAAGTGAGAAGGAGAAGGCCTTCTTAGAAGTTTCGGGAGTCCCACGGCCTTCTGAGAAATTGTTTACGTCTGAACCTTCCCCGACAACAGAAAAAACCTCTCAGAAGGCGCGAGGGCTTCTGAGAAGTCCGGCCGAACTGAGAAGACCTTCTCCTTCTCATTCACCCCCTCGCTCGCCGCCGATATGAGTATGTTGCTGCCTTTGATATCCCTGTGCACGATCGAGGGGGAGAGCGTGTGCATGTACTCCAGCCCGTCGAGCAGTTGCTTCGAGTACCGCGCCATCAGCGACTCCTCTAGAGCAACAGCACGCGGCATAAACATACACTCTGTGAAGTCCGCGCGGACTTCTTGGATCGGCGCTGCACCCCCTCCATGGCGCGCGGAGCGCACAAGGGCGGCGCCGGCGGCGCTGCCAGGTGGCCCCTCAGGCGCCAAACCCAGAAAGAAATCTGCCCAGAACTCCGCCGGTCTCTTTATGTTTTCTCGATTGGTTTCTTCTTCGATCCTCGAACGGCCCGTACTGCTGCAGCGCCTGCGTCAGGGTGCCTCGTGGGCGAAAAATATATCTGTATCCGCGGCATCGCAGGCCAGGCCCAGGGAGCCCGACCCCGCGAATACGGAGCGTTATGTCGCCGATGCCCCGCGCGGAACGTATGCGTGCGACCGCGTATCCGCGGGGTCGCGCCCCGGAATCCAGACCGCGAGGGCGTAGATATGGATACGTTCGCCGCTCGTGAGTGCCCCCCGGCATGTGCTCCAGGTAGATGTAGACGGAGCCGTTCAGGTAGTCGTGCCCGAGGTAGCCAAGAACCCGTCGCCCGCGCCTGTTGCGCGCCGTCGGGCGTTCGAGAAAATGCCTATAGCGGCGCTGTGGGGGGCTGCTGTCGGCGGATGATTGAGCCCCTTTCGCCACGACCGCCTCCCCAGATCTCCAGCGGCGTGTTTTGCCGATCCCAGCTTTTCCTCTGATGTCGGCATCCAGGGCCATCTGCCAGGCCCTGGTACCATCCAAATGGATCCGGGGCGAAAAAAGGGACCCCAGGGAAGAGGTCGGGCCCTCTCGGTTGTCGGCTTGAAAGAAGATCATATCCGCGGATGTCAGTGATGAGCAATGAGGGTACTTTTAACTCTTTGGGGGGACCTAAGGTAATCATTAGGAGGGTCCAAAACACTAGGGGAAAAAGGTGGTCTCTTCTGCAGATGTATCAAACCAAAACGCCCAGAGCTGTTTCCCTAATGCGAAGACGGGGACCTGAGTGCGGCCACGTCTTCATCGTGTTATTCAAGTTAGGGGTTCTTTAGTTCGCGATAAGTCAGGATTCGTGGATCTCCCGTCTCGGGCACAGACAGCTCCCCGAGAATCCCCACCGCCGCCCAACCCCAGCGAGGTCGCGGATATGCGCAGCAGCGCACCCAGATGTGCGGGTGCTTCAGGTCCCGCATAATCTCGATTTCGTTCTCGAGCGCCTCCCGATACTCTTGGTCGTCGGCGTCGTTCGAATCAATGGGCACCTCCTTGACAGCGATGGTCCGGCCCGTGGCCTTGTCCTAGGGGAGACAAAGAGGTACCGATATCGTTGCTCGCCAGACCTCTCCCGGAGTGCGTTCTGACTAAACTTCCGAGGATAATCCAGCGGTGGCGACGAGGGCTCTTCAGGACGAGCAGCGATATCGGTGCCTTTTCCCTCCCCTGATGTCCAGCGCTCGGAACACCTTCCCCAACGATCCTCTGCCGATCATCTCGTTCCGCACCTTGGACGCCCGAATTATTTCGAAAACTCTGGGCGGGGCAACCCAGGTGTTAGCCCCCAGCGTGCGAACATAACAACTATCTGGATGAAGGACCCAACCATATGTAGTTGTGAATAACGCGTTGTGGGTGCCGCTTCCGGTGGACCACGCAACGCGTGATGGGGCGTGCCGAAATTGGTGGGGGGGACGCATGGGGGCAGTCCCACTGGGGCCTTGGGTGGAGCTCCCTGTGGGGCCACGACGCGCTGTTGTGGGTTGTGGAGACGCATGCGGGCGGTGCAATTGGGGTCTTCGGTGGAGCCCCCATTTGGGGCCACGCAACGCTGTATTGGGTGGGGGGGGCGCATGCGGGCGGTCCCATTGGGATCTTCGCTGGAGTTCCCTCTGGGGTCACGAAGCGCTGTACTGGGTGTGGCGGACGCATGCGGGCACCCCCACTGGGGCCTTCGGTGGAGCTCCCCGTGGGCCCACGAAACGCTGTACTGGGTGTGGCGGACGCATGCGGGCACCCCCACTGGGGCCTTCGCTGGGGCTCTTTTTTTGCAGAGGATGGCGGGGGGGTCGATACCGGTTCGGCTGGGATATTATGAATTCACAAGTCGGATGGACGATGGGGCAGAATCATATGTAAATTGCACTACGAAAAAGTGTCCCGTTAACTCGGGGGGGCGGTAGAGTCTATTCTTCTTTTAGAAAGGAGAATCGATGTTGTGCCATCTCTGTGGTGCAGTCTAGGTGGCCCAGACTACAGGCGGCGACGAGGCGGCGACGGGGCGACGATGGCGACAACATAGCCGCCAGACAAACGGTCAGGCACAGACGGCGGGCGTCGACGAGGCGGCGACGGGGCGGCGACGGCGACAATAGAGCAGCCTCACCGACGGTCAGGCTCAGTTCGCTTAGAGCAACAAGTAAGGACCCCAACGAGCAACCAGACCCCAACATTCTGCGTCATCTTTCGAGCCGGATCGAACAAGCAGGGCCACGCCAGTTGTGAAACAATGGCACCGCTAGCCTCTCAGAGTGACCACCTCCAGCCCCGATGACTTGGGGCTCTGAGCACCCACGTCAGCTGCGAGCCCACCACCACGTCCTCCGCCCTCTCCGCGCACCCCGGCGAGAGGGCGGCCCCCTCGGTGCTTGGAGCCGCGTCCGTGGCCTCCACCTGCAGCGATGCCACGCGCTGCAGCGGGCCGCGCTCGGCCACGACCGAGCCCGACCTGCTCCACGCCCGCCCGCTGGACACCGCCACGTCGGGGACCTCACGAGCGGCGAACGTACGGTCGGAGGAGGAGGAGGAGGAGGAGGAGGGGGGGGAGGAGGAGGAGGAGGAGGAGGAGGAGGAGGAGGAGGAGGAGGAGGAGGGCAGGAGGAGGAGGAGGAAGGCAGGAGGAGGAGGAGGCGGCGGCGGCGGGTCGGGAACTTTCGCGTAGCGCGTCGGGGCGGCGGCCCCAGCAACACGCCGTGCGATCTGCCCTGCGAGCGGACAGCGCGCCGCTCCGCTGCGCGGGGCGGGAGGCTCGGGAGAGCTTGGGACGGTGACCTCTGGGGAACTTGCCGTCGCTCGGACGTTCATTTCCCGTGCATGTTTCGATTTCGTGCGTGTTTTTGTTGTTGCTCGATGGTCCAGGATGGTCCTCGATGGTTCTCGCCGAAAAAACACACACCCACACACACACACGCACACGCACACGCACACGCACACGCACACACACACACACACACACACACACACACACACACACACACACACACACACGCACGCACGCACGCACGCACACACACACACACATACACACACACACACGCACACACACACATACACGTCCGAGCGATGCCAAGGGAAGGGGTGCGACGTGCGTAGCGCGTCGCGCCGCAGCGTGGAAATGGGCCGGAACAGTCGGAGCGGCACGCGAAGCCAACGTTCCTGACCGCAGATCCATATCCACAACCTCGGGGGGCGCGATCCCGTGGATGCCCGGTCGTGCGGGCACAGTCGGCGCGGGGCGCCCGCGCGGAAAAACGCCTCGTGTCCACGGGGCCGCGGCTGAAAGGGCCCTGCCGCAAGGCCGCAGATACAGATCGTCTTGCATATTTCGGCGATGGCCTGGGTGACCTGGCGGGGGGGAAAGGGGGGAGGGGAGATGCTTCAGACCTGTGCAGACGATAAGGGCAGGTCATCCCGGGGGGGCAGACGGTCCAGATGACCCGGGCTCTCGCTGGACCCATACTGTGGAAACCAAAACGTACCACTCCTCCTCCTCCTCCTCCTTCTCCTCCTTCTCCTCTTCCTCCTCCTCCTGCTACTCCCTGCTCTGTTGACTTCTCCTCCCCCTGGCCCTCCCTGTCCTCCAACTCCCCTCTTTTCCCTCCTCCCCCTTTGCCTCCGCCTCCTCCAGGGACCCTCGCCCTTCAGGAGGGCGCGGGAAGGTACCGATGCCGCCACTCCCTAGACCTCCTCTGGGGTGCGTCCCGACCCCGAATTCCGAGGCGAACCCGGCGGTGGCGACGAGGGCCTCTCAGGAGGCCCCGATCGGAGGCGAATACGCGGGAAGGGCATCGGTATCCGTACCGCTTCCTCCTCTGCCCTCACGCATCAGTTCTCCAGGATCTCCGCCCACGAAGACCCGCTCGACGGCGGCGTCCCCGAAGGCGTCGTCCCGGTAGTCGTGCTTCGGCAGGTCCTCCTGCGGTTAAGTCGGGCCTGTCCCCCTACAGGGGGATTTTCGACGAAAAATTAAAAATACCCCCAGAATACCCCAAAAAGATCCATTGGACGATTCTTCGATTATTTTTGGGGTATTTTTTTATTTCTCGTCGAAAATCCCCCTGTAGGGGGACGCGCCCGACTTACTCCTGCGGCGAGGCGGCCGCCGGCCCCCCCGCCGCCGCGACGGGCGCCGCGGGTCGGGCCGGGCCTCCCGCGGGCGGGGGGAGGGCTGGGGGGCGGGGCGTGGCCGCCGCGGGGGGGGGGCGCGGGGGACCTGGCGGGGCCTCCGACCGGGGGCGTCCCATGCTGCCGGGGGCGGGCGCCACGCCGCCCCGGGGGCGGGGCCCCGGCGCCCGGGGGCCGCGCCGGGGGCGGGGCCCCCGGGCCCCGCCCCCCCCCCGGGGCGGGCGGGGGCTCGGCGCGGGCGGCGACGCGGCGCCCCACGGCGCCCGTGGGCCCCCCCCCGCCCCGCGCCGCCGGGGGGGGGGGGGGGGGGGTGGGGGGGGGTGGTGGGGGGTGGGGGGGTGTTCGGGGGTTGGGTGTGGTGGGGGGGTGGGGGGGTCCCTCCGCCGGCGGGCCCGCCTTGCAGAGAAGGGGTAGTTTCTCGCCGGGGTCTGGCCGTTGTTTTTTTTTGACGTAGTAGGAACCGCCCGGCAAATTGGAGCGGGGGCTTCCTCCGGCGCGAGGAGGAAGGAGGAGGAGGAGGAGGACGAGGAGGAGGAGGAGGGGGGTGAGGAGGATGGGAGGGAGCGGAGGAGAAGGAGGAGGAGGAGGAGGAGGAGGGGGGGGGCCACGGCACCGAGGGCGCATGGCTCCGAGGGCGCCGAGGAGCGAGCCGGGGCGGAGGCCCCACGCTCGGGAGCGAGTCGAGAAAGCGCAGTTGGCCCGCCCGCGTGCCGTTGGACACTGCACGGGGAGGGAGCCCAGTCCGTGCCGAGGAAGCAGCGAGAAAGCCTTCGCAGAAGGCCTTCTCCTTCTCGCTCCTCCCCCGGGCTCACCGCCGACTCCGTGATCTGTGGCAGGTCATGGGAGCCTGTCCCGGCATCGTGTTGGCTCTTGCGGATCGGCGCTGCGCGACGCTGAACCGACGCGAATCGACGCTACATCGACGCTGACAAAGGCTGAATCGTCGCATGGCCCATCGAGCACCAGGCTCTGGCGCACTCGAGTAAACTCCAAAGACGGAACTGCACGAGGACGCACAGGGCTCCCACGATGCACCAAGGAGCGCAAGCAGTGAATAAGAAGTTCTGTCGGCTACACGCAGGAGTGACCCTGGGTAAGAGTGACCTTTGGTGCGCGGCTTGGGGGGCCGCGGGGGACCAATCACAAGCGCACAAGAGTCACAAGACGCTACTATTGCAGCGCGCTCGGCGATCGGGGGGCCCCTGTGGGCCCGCACCAAAGGTCACTTCGGCGAAAGGGTCACTCTTACATGTAGTCGACTCTGGGGCGGACGATTCAACAAATCATTTCGCTGGCCTGGTTGCCTCCGCAAGGGGGGGGGGAGCAGGCCGACGGAGGGCGGTCAGTCCTGGGCTGTCTGGGGGGCCCAGGGGGGCTCACGGGCTGATAATTCAGAGCCGGGGGGGGGGGATGTCTTTAAGCGCTTGCTTTGGGTCGGGCATGTCCCCCTGCACGCGGATGTTGGACGAAAAGCTTCAAACAGTTAAACAAGAAACTCCAACATGGTCAAGCATAGATGAAAAAAACATCAAAACAAAAACGTCCCCATCAATTTTTTTGATTATTACCTAAGAGCTCTTGCTGATTGGTTTCTAGTGGTCTCAAAAGAAAGCATCATGACTCCTCAGGGGGGTCGGGGCGGGACCCGGGGCGGGACCCGGCGCGGCTGCCGCCGCATTCGTTTTTCGCAAACCGTCACACACTTCGTGCTCTTCGACCTCCCAGAACTCCATTCCCGGGCCACATTCTGAATGCCCGGAGCCAACTGTAGGCCACTTCGTGCGCTTCGACTTCCCAGAACTCCATTCCCGGGCCACATTTTGGATGCCCGGAGCCAACCGTAGGCCACTTCGTGCTCTTCGACTTCCCAGAACTCCATTCCCGGGCCACATTTTGGATGCCCGGAGCCAACTGTAGGCCACTTCGTGCTCTTTTAGTTCCCAGAACTCCATTCCTGGGCATGATTTTGAATGCCCGGAGCCAACTGTAGGCCACTTCGTGCTCTTCTAGTTCCCAGAACTCCATTCCTGGGCCACATTTTGAATGCTGAGGCAGGCTGATGCTGCGGCCGAGGCAGGCTGAGGCTGAGGCAGGCTGAGGCTGAGGCCGAGGCTGAAGGCAGACTGAGGATGAGGCTGAAGCAGACTGAGGCTGAGGCTGAGGCAGGCTGAGGCTGAGGCTGAAGCAGGCTGATGCTGAGGCAGGCTGAGGCTGAGGCTGAGGCTGATGCAGGCTGAGGCTGAGGCAGGCTGAGGCTGAGGGAGGCTGAAGGCAGACTGAGGCTGAGGCTGAAGCAGGCTGAGGCTGAGGCTGAGGCAGGCTGAGGCTGAGGCAGGCTGAGGCTGAGGCTGAGGCAGGCTGAGGTTGAGGCTGTGACTGCGACTGCCGTTGCCGCTGCGACTGTCATCGCGAATGCGACTACGACTGCGAGAACAGCAGAATGCTACAACTGGATTTTCATCTGAATCTTAAGGGAAATGCTTTCAGATATGCTTCTACACATCGCTGTTAGGTTGCTTTGCCGGGATAATTGTTTTGAACATTATTATGTGGAGGGACGTGCACGACTTTAACGCTTGCCTTACGTTGCTCCCATCGTACTTAAAGACCACATCCCAGAAATAATTTCGAGCACCCAGAAAAGTGTAGAAACAATATTGAACGATCATCGCCTCCCAGGGCCCGACACGTGAGAGCCCTCCAGTGTCGGTGCTGTCTTGGTGCTCGAGATTTGTTCTGGTGGCCGAGGCTGAAGTAGGTCGGAACATCACTAGGGAACCAACAAGTGACATAAACATAAAAACGCGGAGGTCCGCGCGGATTTCTCGGATCGGCGCTGGACCCCCCTCCCTGGCGCGCGGAGCGCGCCGGACCGGAGGCGCCGCCGGGGGGCCCCAACGCCGATCCGAGACATCCGCGCGGACCTCCGAGTTTTTCTGCTTATGTCACTTCCTGTTCCCCTAATCACAGCGCTTGCCCCCTCTGCCCGAGGCCGCCCTGGCATGGAGTGGCAGACTTTCCCGGCGCCTCCCGGCGCCGGAGGCGGCGACGTATCGGGGAATGGGCCCCTCGGTGAGGCCGAAGCCAGCTGCATGCCGCAGATTTCGTACCCCCCCCCTTTCCCTATCCCCCCCTTTCGTCCGGCCCGACCCCTCTGCCCGAGGCCGCCCTGGTATGGAGCGGCTCTCCTTGGTCATCCACGGGTAGGGCAGCTGCTCCGCCGCGGCGGCCGCCGCCTCCGCCGCGGCGGAGGCCCGGGCGGCGGAGACCCGGGCGGCGGCGGCTGGGCGCGCGCGCTGGCGCTCCGCCTCCAGGACCAGCTCCTGGTGGGGGGGGGGGAGGGCACACTCCTCTTCCTCCTCCTCCTCCTCCTCCTCCTCCGCCTCCTCCTCCTCCTCGACCTCCTCCTCCTCCTCCTCCTCCTCCTCCTCCTCCTCCTCCTCCTCGACCTCCTCCCCCTCCTCCTCCTCGACCTCCTCCTCCTCCTCCGCCTCCTCATCTTCCTCCTCCTCCTCCTCTTCCTCCTTTCTCATCCTCCTCCTCGACCTCCTCCTTCTCCTCCTCCTCCTCCTCCTCCTCCTCCTCCTCCTCCTCCTCCTGAAGGGGGGCGACCAGCAGGGGGACTCGCGAATCATGGCCCGAGGCACGTGCGCGGACGAGGGGGGGGGGCATGACCGAACTGGAAGCGGGAGGGACGCCACGAAGTCCAGGGAAATGTCATGGCCGCGGCCATGAGATTCCCCCCCCCTTTTCAGCGTCCCTCTCACGTGGACTCCACCAACGGGCACTTTGGCCAGTAACCCAGCGAACCCAACCCTCCCCGATGTGGGCAACGCTGCACTGCCACAAAGGTGCCCTGAAGTGGCAACTTCCGGCAATTTTCCAAAGCACCCGTTAGGGAGTACCCGATACGGCGCCGCTGACCTTTGGTCATCACCGCCGTCTTGGTGCCGGTACCGCTGCTCCCCAGACCTCCCCCGGGGCGCGCTCTGACAAGACGCCCGCGAAGAGCCCAGCCGCGGCGACGAGAGCAGGGGCAGCGGGGTCGGCGTCTCCTCCTCTGGGCTCCTGCAGCTCGCTCTTCTCGACGATCGTGGTGGGCACCTCCAGGTTCAGCTCCCGCAGCCGCGCCTTCAGCTCCGCCACGGTGTGCGACCGGCTGGCGCCCGCCCGCGGCGCCCCAGCGGCCCCCGAGGGCGTGGGCGCGGCGCCACTGCCGGCGGCCCCGCGGGCGTGCTGCTCGGCGGCCTCCACGAGGCGCACGAGCTCGCCCTTTTCGAAGAGGTCGGCGGGTATCTCCTGAGCACGGCCGCAGGTAGGGGAGCAAAACGTGGCATAAAAACATATAAAAAAAAACTCGGAGGTCCGCGCGGACTTCTCGGATCGGCGCTGGACCCCCCTCCCTGGCGCGCGGAGCGCGCCAGCGGTGGCGCCGGAGGCGCCGCCAGGGGGCCCCAGCGCCGATCCGAGAAATCCGCGCGGAACTCCGAGCTTTTATGTTTATGTCACTTGTTGTTCCCCTAGCAAGGGGTACAGGCAGCGTGCTGACGCAAGGGAGCGCACCGGGAGTGGAGAGGCTCTCCTGGCCGCGGCGAGCTTCGGCCACGCAGAGGGATCCCGACCTGGGCACGGAGCGCCCCCCGAGCCCCGAGTGGTCCTTCTTTTTCAGCGCCTGGACTGTACGGAACAGAGGAGCGACGAAGACGAGAGGCTCCTACGCGAGACGACGTAGCGACCTTACGCAGTGGCTTACGCGGGCCGCCAGCGCGGCACGCCACAGCGGAAATAGGGACGCTGTCGCGCCAATGTCGGTGAAGAGTCCGTTTCTCTGCGTCGCTCAACTGGGTACGATGCCCAACAGTGTGCCGTGCAAAACTGGTAGCGGCCGCTGTTGGGGCAAGGGAGCTGCTGTCTCGGAGGGGCAACGCCCGCGGCGACACAGACAGCGAGTTCAGCTCCAGACGGAGAGGAGATCTGCTGCTGGTCTTCGCCCCCACTCTGTCCATACCCAGACATGCAAAGTCCTGACTTTTTCAGGCTGGCGTCCCTGGAAGCCCCGACCCATCCCCCAGGACTGGTTCTTCCTTCCGAGTCGTTGTTTGACGGCCCCGAGGCCCGGTGGGGGCCGCCCGAGGCCGAACACTAGCAAAAGCCTCCCGTCCTGATCTTTTCCCGACGCGATCATGTCTGTAGGGGGCCACATGCGAACCCTACCCCTACCCCCCACGACTTCTGAGGGGGACGGTGGGGTTCACTTCGCTCGAGAGTTCCCCAACGAAATGAACCCCACCCTCCCCCTCAGAAATCGTGGGGGGTAGGGGTAGGGTTCGCATGTGGCCCCCTAGTCTGGCTACCCGTTTCGGCCGTGCCGCTCTCCACGTGAAGCTCCCGCGCCCGCCGCTTCAGCTCCGCCACGGAAGCGCCGCCGTACGGCGACTGCATCCGCCCCGCGCCGGCCTCGCCCCCGCCGCGAGGGGGGCGCGCGCGCCCCGCGCGGGCGCCATGCGCGGCCCCCGCGAGCGCGCGCCCCGCGCCCGTCGGGGCGCGGCTCGGGGCTCCGATCGCTGGCTGCGGCTCCTCCTGCTCGCTCTTGGGGCCGGGCTCCTCCTCCTCCTCCTCCTCCTCCTCCTCCTCCTCCTCTTCCTCCTCTCTCCTCCTCCTCCTCCTCCTCCTCCTCCTGCTGCTCCTCCCCCTCCTCCTCTTCCTCTTGCGCTTCAGCTGTACAGAATCCCCCCTTTTGCTGGAGAACCCCCCCAAAAAACGGAACGTGCCACAGTCACCCCGTCGGCCCCCGCACGAACAGCAGCTGGTGCTTTCGTGCGCCGCCCCCCCTCAGTTTTGCAACGTTCCGTACGGTGCAGGTGTGTTTTCCGACCCTTCCCGGTCGCGCGCTCAACACTGAGATGGGGGGGCCAGGGGGCTCACCGAATTTGGCGGCGCGCAAAAGGGGGTGGGGGGAGTGGGGAGGGCTTCTTAGAAGCCCCCCTGCTTCGAAGGTGCGGGCCTTATCTGTAGATGTAAGGCCAGCGCCTTCTAAGAAGCAGCCTCCTTCTAAGAAGCCCTCCCCCCTCCCTCCCCATCAGCCTGTCGGGAATGTGGCCGCGCGCTGCCTGGAACCAGTGAGTTCTGAAGACCAACCGCCTCGTATCTCCCACCTTTGGCGTAAAGGGGTATGGTGCCACTCGTGGAAATGGTGATACCATCTGCGGTAAATAACAGCGCCAGATTCCCCTTTACATGAAATTCGCACCACACCCGTTTATACCATACCCCTTTCCACTGGCTGCCCATCCGTTGGAGCTCCGCGACGCGGCCGAGCGTTGACCGCCCGGTGGCCTCTGCAACAGCCCACGGAAAGCGTCGCCACGGAGATGAGCGCAGCCAGTGGGCGGATTCTGATCCTGAAGTGGGGCCTTGGGCTCGGATAGGGGTCTCGCCGAAACCTGCAGCCAACGTCCCAAAAGCGTCGAGCTAGCCGCCCATGTTGGACGCCGCCGCGACGTGTGCGAACCCCACTCCGGGCCTGGACACTGCACCCCCCCCTGCGACGGCGGGGGGGACCTGGTCCGTCTGCGACGGCACTTGCCGGGCAGTGCCCGCGCGCCGAAGCGCGCCATCGGCGGGGGCATCGTCCACCCCCCCTTCGCGGCGGCAGGCGCTCCGCTGCGAAATTTCGAGCTATCCGCAAATGATTTTGGGATTATTTTCGTAATATTGCTTAAAGTATTTTTTTTATTTTTCGTCGAAAATCACCCCCTAGCGGGGCAGTCCTGGACACGCGGGGCCAGCGGGGCCAGCGGCGACCCCCCCCCGCGGGGGCCCTGCGAGAGCACGCTCTGTCGCGTCCCCTCCTGGCTGGCGGGCCCCCCCGCAAGCAGAGCCTGGGCCGACGGGGGCATCGGCCGCCTCCCTCGCGGGGGCCCCGTGCAACACCGCCCCGGCGTCGCTACTCCCGACCGGGCCGAGGTCGCCGTCGCCAGCGGGGGCAACTACAGTCGGGGCGTTGGTCTAATGAACCCAAAATAAGGAACGAAGCCCCTTTTCTCCAGAAATTACACTTCGATTTCCCATCGAAAACCTCAGGAACCCCTGCGGCAAGCTGTGAAACACTTGAGGAACACGGAGCCCCTCCCCAACGAAAAGGGTTCCTTCTTCAAGGCCCCGACTGTACCACCACCCTCGCGGGAGCCCCGTGGGCAGCAGCGCCGCCACTGCCGCTCCCGACTGGGGCCTTCGCAAAGCCAAGGCCTTGCGCTTGCGCCCTGCCAGCGGCGCTCGCTGTGTCGCGCCGCTTCGGACTTGCCCCATCCACTCTGGAATCCCACCAGCCCTTTGGGCGACAGGTGGTCTAACGAGATTCCCCTTCCCTCTTCCAAAAAAACCCTCTTCCCCTACGGGGAGGGGTTTACCCCTCCCCTTACCCCCCCCTCCCCGGGTTTTTTTTCGGAGGGGCCCCGCGAGGTGTCAGGGCGTCCAGAACGGCCTCGGCGAGGAAGCCAAAATGATTGGTTGACTAAGGTTTTGGCACAATTTGGATTTTTTTTGGGGGGGGGGGGGGGGGGGGCGAACGTTGCACCACCAGCCCTCTGGGCGCCCCAAACCGCTGGTTTTACCAGGTTTTTGGCCCCATGTTGGCCTCGTTAGAGGGGGGGGGGGGGGGGGGGGGGCTGAACGTTGTCCCACCAGCCCTCCGGGCGCCAATATCATTATGGTTTTGGCCCCACTTGGGCCTCTTTAGGGGGGCCGAACGTCATCCCAGCTCCTCCTTTGATCGATGGCCTTCAAGATGGCCCCAAAAGGCTTTCCAGGGCTCCCAAGCGGGAAGAGGGCCCAATGAGGGCCCCAAGACGGCCCAGAGGCCTCCAAAACGTCCAAGATGGCCTCCAAGACGGCCAAGATGGCCCCAATACGCCTCCAAGACAGCCCAAGATGCACCCAAGACGGCCTGAAATGGCTTCCAGATGACCCAAGACGGCCCAAGAAACCCCCAGGAGGCCTCCAAGACGGCCCAAGAGGCCTCCAAAAAGTCTCCCAAGAGGGCCCGAAGAAGTCAAAATCATTGATTGTCCTTCGTTTTGTTTTGACAGATGTTGGCATTTACTTCTTTTCAGCATTCCGACGGCTCAAGACGTCCCAAGAAGCCCCCAAGATCGCCCACGAGACCCCAAAATGGCCCCATGACGGCCCAAGAAGTCCCCAAGACGGCGACAAGAGGGCCCAAGAGGCTTCCAAGACGGCTAAGATGGCCCCAGGATGCCTCCAAGACGGCCCAAGATGCACCCAAGACGGCCTAAGATGGCCTCGGGATGGCGCAAGGCGGCCCGAGAGGCCCCCAAGGGGCCTCCAGGACGGCCCAACAGGCGTCCAGGAGGCCTTCCACGAAGAGGCCAAACGTATTGATGTTCCTTAGATTTTCGAGCGATTTTGGCATGTGCTTCTTTTCGGCATTCCGATGGCTCAAGACGGCGCAAGAAGCCCTCCAGATCGCCCAAGAGGCATCCAAGATGACCCCATGACGGCCGAAAAGGCCCCCACGACGGCCCCAAAACGGCCCAAGAGGCCTCCAAGACGCCCAAGATGACCTCTAAGAGCCCCTGATATGCCTCAAGAGGGCCCCGAGGCGACCCAAACAGGCCTCCCAGGAAGGTTCTGGGAGGCCCCAAGAGTGCCCCAAGAGGCGCCCAAGAGGCCTCCTCCTCCTCCTCCTCCTCCTCTTCATTTTCCTCCTCCTCTTCCCTTCGCCCCCGCGCGGTACCTAGGGATGGCCCGAAGAGGCCTTTCCGAGGCCACCCCGTTGCTCCCAGAGATCTCTCGGTTCATCCGGTTGTTCGCTTTGATTCCCTAGATGTGTCCCTTCGTCCCTTTTCCCGGAAGCTCTCGTGGTCAGGCTGGCGGGGGTACTTGTTTGATCTCAAGCGATACGGAGGTGCCGCACGCCGTCAAAGTCATTAGCTGCGGCCTAAATTGCGAAAGAGAGGGGAAGGGGAGAGACAGCCTGGTGGGGATACTTTTTGCTCGCGAACGCAAGCGGAGGAGCCGCGCGCCGTCAGGATATTGCCGACTAGCAACGACCTAAATTACAGCGGCTTAAAACGGAGCCGAACGCGCGCAGCAGGCAAGCGGCGGGTAAACATGCAATCTAAGCAGCGGGGGCGGGCTCAACCGCAGCTCAGAAGCACCAGGCGAGGACCCGGTAGCAGGCCAGAATGGCTGAATTCGACTGCGCCCGCAGTGCGATGACGTCACTCACTGATATCATCAAGCGTTCCCTCGGCGTTGGGTCTGCAGGTGCCAACCGTAGAGCCAGCAATCCACGCAGTCGTGAGGCACGGTGCCGTGTGACCCCTTCCACGTAGGCAAGCGGGCCTACAAGGATGGCGTGGGACCAGCGCTGGGGGTGACGGTGTGCATCCAGGGGACGCCAGCCTGGTGGGGATGCTTTTTGGTCGACGGCCTCGTGAAGCGGGTCAAAAGGCGTCCAAACTCTAGCCGGGCCACGACTGGGCAGCGAAAAGCGGAAAGCAAGACAGGCGCAGCAGCCGGGCGGCAGCTCAGAAGGGCGAAGGTGGGGATACGCGAAGCGTGAAGACTTGAGGCCGTGCGTTTCGGAAATATCTCCATCCCGCGCTCCACTACGCGCTCCACGGAACGCCTGCGCGCTGGATCTCGCCGCGCTGGGAGTCGGCGACGCTCCTGCAGAGGCCCCGCTTGCTACCGAAAGAGGCCTCGCATCAGCGCTCGGAGCCCTCCCGAACGACGGCCCCGCGATTTTCTATGGGTGCCTGGCCCAGCCCACGGAGTGCCAATCCTTCAGAGCTCCGCGGAGCTGCCGAATGTTGTTTTCTCGGGAAGCTTCTGCGCCCTGTGTAATCACGGGGGCGGCTGGAAGTCCCTCTCGGGTAGACCCTTTTCGCCCTTGCTGATCGTCGAGCGCCCCCCTGTGGATCACTTCTTCTCCACTGTGCCCCCTGTTTTGCAACCTTGTGTCTAGGACAACGCCTTTACGCTCGAGCTGACATTGGCCATTGTGTCCTCAGCAGCTGCCCCATCACCTTTGCTATCAGCCGCCGAAGGAGCTGCACCTGCTGCGCTAGATGAGCCAGCTGCTGGCAACGCAAACTCTGGGGATGCGGCCTCACCTGCTTCTTCTTTCCGTATGTTGGCAAACCTTTCGGTATGCTTAGTATCAAAGTCGCGAAGTTGTCCTACATCCTTTGCGGCCTGGCCAACGAGCTCCTTCGCCATAGCGGGAATATTTTTTCAGACATGTCCTTCTGCCTCTACTCCACCTCATCCAACTCAGCTTGCTGCACGGCAACATCCTCGGGGAAGGTGGACGCATCGCCCATGCCCATAACAACTTACGTATCGCATTGTCCCCGGCAAGAGCGAACTGAAATCCACCGTCGGGCGCACCTAAGACTGTGCGGCAAACTGCTGCTGCGGTGCGTGAAGCTTGGCGACCACACCGCCATGCTCAGCCGTGTACCCGTCGAATTAGAGATTTACTAACGATCCACTCCCTGTGTTCCTGCATCGCTTGTTCCTGGCGATCCAGATTGCCCAATGCTGTCTGCAGCTTCCCGGCATGGCGGTTCCTTTCACATGAGACGTCAGCGAGCTGGAGCTCCAGGGGCCTGGGCTTGGGATGTGCCGGCTCATTGGCTGATTGACGCCGCTTCTCCGAAATGAGCTGCCAGGACCTGTGATTGTTTGACCTCTTCGGCTCCTAACGTGCGGGGCTGCCATCTTCAATAGCAAGAGAAGACAGTGCTTCGCCAACCTTTTGCGACTACCCCATTTCCCCGAAGAAACTCTGGGTGTCGCATCCGTCGGCTGGTCACTGCGAGGCGCATAGCAGTGCTTGCACAAACTCCACGTTCACACGTTTCGTGCGCGCGCGACCAACCTACAATTCCACTGTCCCCCTCCCCCGCCGTGCCCGCAGCCTCGCGGAAGCCGGCGGCGTTCCTCGGGCTGCTGCGGCGCCGCATGCCGGCCCGGGTCCTGCCCTGGCGGGGGGCAGCCGCCTGGCGCCCGCCCTGCAGCGGAGGCTCCGTCTTGGGTTCGCCCTGCGCTCTGCGCTGAGCAAGCGCCTCGAGCACTGTGCCCACGTTAACGTGGACGATGGTGTTGGCGGCGGCGCCGGCTTAGGCGTCCACGCCCTCGCCCCTGGATGCTCCGCCTTCGCGTGATCCTCTTCGTCCTTTGCTTCGTCCCTGCTGGGTGTTGAACCTGCGCAGTCTAGCGAGAGCCGTCGCGTTTTTCACCATCCCATTTGTCATACTTGTCCTCGTCGCCCTCTCTATCCCTTCTCCTGCTCTCTCTCTCTTCGCCCTCGCGCCCATCCCACAAGCTCTTCCCAAATACTTATCCCAATCCTCCTCTTCCATTATCCTTCTGGCGCCCTCCTCCTCCTCGACCCCTCCGAACCGATCCAGAATCCCTTTTCTCTGATGGTTGCGTGGCTCGCGGCGTCCGCGGACGAGGCGCCTCCAGCCGAGCATGGTCACGTCGCGTCGGGGCACGGCCGCGTAGACGGCGCCATCACACCTTTGCGGGGGAGGCCCACGGTGTGGTGTAAACTGCTCGTCGTGGGGGTCCACACGGGTGCAGCTCTTTCCTGGCTCTTCCGTTTCAGAGCGCCTGGCGGGTATGAGCGCGTCTGGGTATCTGAGCACCTGGCCAAACATCTGGGCGGGAACGGACCCGTGACACAACCCCCTGGCGGGCCCCCCTTGGGAGGCGCCGCCGTGCTGCTTGCTGCATCGCGATGCTCACGGGCTCTGGCAAGAGACGCGCCTACCCCGCCAAAACAATAAATCCACCCGAACGGTCCCGACAAGCTGGGCACGAACGGACCCGTGACATACCCACTGGCATGTCCCCCGTTGGAGGCCCAAATGTCAGGACTGCTACATCGCCGTGACAACGGGGCTCTGAATATAGAGACGCGTCTGCTACGCCGCCAAAGCGGCTGGTCGACCCGAGACCCGAGAGGCCGCGGAAACATGAGGACACACGGGCCCGTAATGTACCCTCTGGTGGGTCCCCCTTGGGGTGTCCAAGT
>CAUYUJ010004446.1:2099419-2250584 GCA_963575745.1 Prorocentrum cordatum
CAGCGCCTGTGTACACCGCGATGCTTGCGTGCACCGCAGCGCCTGTGCACGCCACAGCGCCTGCCTACACCACAACCATCCGCGTGCAACGCAGCGCTGGTGTACACCACAATGCCTGCGTGCATAAGACAAATAGAAGGAGCATGTACGTGAGGATCTGCTGCGGACAACTAAACGCCACGCCAGGAAAGCGTCCCTCCTCCCCCACTTCCACCTCCTCCGTTTCCTCCTCCTCCTCCTCCTCCTCCTCCTCCTCCTCCTCCTCCTCCTCCTCCTCTTCCTCCTCCTCCTCCTCACCCCCTGTCGTGCGGGTTGGCGCTGCAGCGCGCGTGCGCATCTTAGCGTGCACCGCAGAATGCTCTATTGAAACGGTCCATTTGGTTCTCGGACGGCCAATTTACCTGGAGCCCCCTGGACGCACATCGTAGGAGTTAGTGTGATGCGGGCGGACTCCGGAGGACTCGTAGATTCCAGCGGCGCTCCTTTGTCCATGAGGATTCCTTTCTATTGTTTTCTGTGGAATCCACAAATGCTTCATTTTGTCATAAGGATCTACTCTATCATTCAGAATACAACAGGGGTGCTGTGTTGCACACGGTTGCTGTGGCGCACACATGCGCCGAGGTGTACACAAGCACTGCAATACACGCAGGCATTGTGGTGTACACTGGTGTTGTGCTGCACACGGCTGATGTGGTGTACGCAGGCACTGTGGTGTACACAAGAGCTGTTGTGCCCGCAGGCACGGTGGCACAAACTGACACTGTGCTGCACGCAGGCACTGTGGTGTACACAGTCGTTGTGGTGCAGATCGCCACCTACATGCTGGTGCTACCCGTCCTCCATCATTCCTAAGCATTCCCTGACGCCGCCTGCACGAAACGTAATGACATCGCCCCCCTTCCACCCCCACCCCGATGATTACCGTCATCGGCCCGGAATGAAAAACAGGTTCTCGCCGCGTCCACGCGCACGACGACGATGAGCGACGAGCGACGAGCCACGAACCACAAGCGACGACGACGACGACGACGACGACGGCGACGACGACGACGACGACGACGACAACGACGACGACGACGACGACGACGACGACGACGACGACGACGACGACGACGACGACGACGACGACGACGACGACTGCGGACCAGACTCCTAATTATGCGGATTCCTACGCGGTCACCTACGCGGATCCCAATACGCACGGCGGCAGTGCCCGGAGCGCACTGGGGGGGGAGCGTTACGTCATAGGGTGGGGGGGGAGCGGGGGCCATGACGGCCGTCATGCCCCAAGCAATAAGGAAACGGGCTCGTAGAATGCGCCCGTCAGCCTGCGGACGGAAGAACTGGAATATCTGAACGCCCTGCCCAAACGTGTCTTCTATCATTACCCTGCCGTGGCCCTGTCAACCGGCATGGGAAGGCCCGTGGAGAAAAAGACGGAGCGACACGCCAAGGAGGACATCAAGACCGAGACGCCCCAGCCCAGGAGCCCTGTCGCAGGGAGTCCCTCAAGGGCTCCCCCGACGCGCTCAGGTCCAACCATGTTGCCAAGTTCTCCCGAGCCGGTGCCAGCCCCTACGACCGTCGGAGGAAGCAAATCCCAACCAATCCACTCACTCAACACTCTCGGGTCGGGCGAAAGGGGGGATAGCAAAGGGGGGGGGTTGAGAATCAGCTCACGTAGCTGACTTTCCCGGCGCCTCCCGGCGCCGGAGGCGGCTATGTATCGAGGAATGGGCCCCTCGGTGAGGCCGAAACCAGCTGCATGCAACAAATTTCGTAACCCCCCCTTTCCCAATCTCCCCCTTTCGCCCGGCCCGAGAAGCGAATCCCAACCAATCCACTCACTCAACACTCGACACCTCCGCCCGTTGCTTTGCGGCCCATCCCGGCCACCCCTCGGTATCGGGCTCCGCTGCTGGCTCCGCCGAGCGGCGGTCTCTGTAGGGCACCGTGTGCTCAACGGGTGGCGGTGCGCCCTCGAGCCGCGGATCTCCCCGGACACTCGTCAAGCCTGAGCTTGGCGCTGGGTAGCCGCTCTGCGACCTGGTGATAGGTGCAACCGCCCCAGTCCACCATAATAGCACTTCTGGTCGTCAGAGAGACCACGACCTCCCCGTCACGTCGCCGATCGAAGCGAACTGCGGCTTCTCGGAGTCGGTGTCGAATGGCCTGGGACCTGTCATCTCCCTAGGGCCCGCAACACATCCATCACTCCCTCGGCTCTTTGCAAATCAGCGAACGCGTTTATGACCACATCCAGCTGGTAACGAATGACTTGAACATCCATGGATATGCCCATCTCCATGTGGTTATAGCCGCGACGGGTGCACATGCGCGTCATACAATCGATTAGTTGTTTTCGCTTCTGGAAGGACAGGGCGGCTGGACTGATCGCAGTTCGGCTGGACTGTATCGCTAGTGCATCTGCTGTGCCAATCTGTCCGTCTGCATCTTCCCCGCGACCGCGGTGCCTGTTGCCGCCGTAGAGGCTCGGGCCGCCTCGCTCGAATAGTGTCGCCGAGACCAGCACTGGCGCTTGGACGAAAGACTCAAGCATCACTTGCTGCTTACGGTCTGGGATGGGCGAGACTGCTGGCTGCGGCTGCCGCGGTGCTCATTGCTGTTTGCAGTGCTGTCGGCGTTCCATGCCGTGCGCTTCAGACGAGGACCCCAGGCGGCGCAGGAGGCCCCGAGGACATCGGCACCCCGCTCGGCCAGTGTGGCTCGTCTGGAGGGGCCGGTACTCTCAAGATTTGGTGTGACATCGCAGTGGTCTGCGTGCCAGCGGCCAAGGAGATCCGTCGCTGGTCGTTCGGCGCATGGGCGACTCTGCCATCGTCAGGCCACGGCGATTCTGCCTTCGCTGCGCCTGCCGCTCCACTGTGCGCTCCAGCTCCGCTTTGGATCCGCAGCCGCTGCTGCCACGCAGAATCACAATGGCATGTCGCAGCTGATGGGGTCGGAATGCATCTAGCTAGGTCAAGACCTCTTCCTCGACCATCTAGTCGGCCAAGGCCAGGAGTAGGAGTAGGAGTAGGAGTAGGAGGAGGAGGAGGAGGAGGAGGAGGAGGAGGAGGAGGAGCAGGAGGAGGAGGAGGAAGGAGGAGGAGGAAGGAGGAGGAGGAGGAGGAACGAGGAGGACGAGGGTGATGTAGGCCTAGCTCACTCTGCTGGACTTGACGTGCCCTGGGGCGGTTTTTGAAAGACGTTCTAGGGCTTTCTGGGGGTCCTAGGGGGAGAGGGCGAGGAGGGGAAGGAGTGAGATGGCTAGGTGGGAGAGAGCATGATCCACCGCCGCTTTACTGTGGAAAATTGACGCCCTTTTCCTCCGGAGCCCGGGGGTGTCCCCCCCCCCCTCACCCTCCGAAAATCCCCCCCCCCCCCCTGCTGGACCCCCCCCCTCTCCCCCGGCAAAACCCCCCTCCTCCCCTAACCCTTCACCCCCCCCCCTTTGGAAAACCGGGGGGGTCACTACCGGTGGTTCGACCCCCCCCCCCTCGAAAACCGGAGGTTCTACCGCTGCTGGCGGAAAACCGGGGGGGGTCACTACCGGTTAAACCCCTTCCCCCCCCCTCGGGAAAAAACGATGGGGGGGTCACTACGCGTTTGAAACCACCCCCCTTCGTGAAACTGTCTAGAGGGGGAGTCAGGGGGGGTCGAAACCCTCGCCCCCCCCCTCTCACCGCCAGCAAACGACTCCCGGTCCCTACCACCGTCCTCACTACATCCCCCACTGTTGTTCCCAGCACCACTGTCCTCACCACCACTGTCCCCACTGGTTCCACCACCGCCCCTTCTGTCCCCACCAGTGCTACCACCGCTGTCGCACTGTCCCCAGTCCCCACCACTGTTCCCACAACGGTTCCACTCTCCCAACTTTCTCCACGGCCCCAACCACTGCCCCGACTATCCCCACTGTCCCCACTGTCCCACTGACTCCTCCGCTGTCCCACTGAGCTGTCCCACTGTTCCCACCACTGTCCCCACTGTCCCCACCACTGTCCCCACTGCACCTTGTCCCATTGTCCCACCGCCGTCCTCGCCACCGCCTTCACCACTGTCCCCACCACCACTGTACCCTCCACTGTCCTACTGTTTCCACCACATTTCCACTGTCCCCACACCACTGTCCCCACCACCACCGTCCCCACCACTGTCCCACTGTCCCCACTGTTCCCACCATTGTCCTCACCATTGTCCCCACCACTACCGCCCCCACCACTGTCCCACTGTCACCACTGTCCCGCTGTCCCCTCACCACTGTCCCCACCACCACCGTCCCCACCACTGCCCGCACCCCCCCTCGGTTTTCGAGGGGGGGGGGGGAGGGTTCGAACCGGTAGTGACCCCCCCGGTTTTCGTTTCGAGTTCGAGGGGGGGGGCCCGGGGGGGGGGGGTTCGAACCGGTAATGACCCCACCCCTTTTCATGATGAACTGGGGGGGGGGGAGGGTTCGAACCGGTAATGACCCCCTCGGTTTTCCGGAGAGGGGGAGGGGGGGGAGGGGTTCGAACCGGTAGTGACCCCCCCAGGTTTTCCGCCAGCAGCGGTAGAACACGCTCTTTCCTAGGTGGGGATGATGCTGTTCCCTTAGAGTTCCGCGACACTTAGGACCTAATTATCCTATCCCAGCCTGGGTGTGTGTATGTGTGTGCGCTGGTGGGGCTGAGACGCCATGGCCCAATAGACGTGGGGACCGATCAGACGATGCTGACTCCACCGGCCCTGTCTGCGACCGTCCCCGTCCTGGGGCCTGGCCCGCTTTCCGCCCCTGATCTTTGAGATCCGACGTTGCGGAAGAAGATGCGCTGCAGAAAATCACCAACGCCCGGGCCCCATCTTTCTGCGACGCGTTTCGAGCCGGATCGATCTGTGATGGGCCCAGGGCCTTTGGGCGCGCATGAATGGGGGGTGATCAACAAGTGGGGGCAGAGAAAGGTGTCCCTTTTCGAGCCCTAGAGCCCCCCTTCTTGGTCCGAAAGGGCCCCTTTAGGGGCCCTAGAGGGCCCATTTTCGGCAGCCCTCGCTGCCCCTCTGTTTATCCCCCGCCCCCCATCTTTATCGCCCCCCCCACCACGCGCCCTCAAGGCCCGAACACAAGCGAAAATGCGGGCTGCCGACTTTCCTGCTGGCTGCCGACCTCCTCACTCGCCGGCCGCGCCCGCGACCGTCCCCGCTCGGAGCCCCAGTCAGCTCCCCCCCGTGCCCATACTTGAGGGGGCAACGATGGGGTCGGGGGCGCGCAAACATGGATTAGCGATCCATGGATTTGGCGCGCGGTCGCCAAATCCATGGATCGGGGGAGGTGCCCTCCCCAAAATGGGGCCGGTGCCGCCTCGCTCGGCGGCGGAAATCCGCGATTTTCCATGGAAGCGGGAGCCGTCGCTAATCCACGCCCCCTCGATCCATGTTTGCGATCGCCTGATAGGGGGGGATAGGCATAGTGGAGGATGAATCGACTTGGAATCGGCGATGCATCGTCGATAGATGATAGATCGGCGATAGGCCCCCGATAGTGAGTCCGCACCTTCCTGGGCGGGGTGGG
This sequence comes from Prorocentrum cordatum, assembly GCA_963575745.1. Taxonomy (NCBI): domain Eukaryota; class Dinophyceae; order Prorocentrales; family Prorocentraceae; genus Prorocentrum; species Prorocentrum cordatum. The sequence continues at coordinate 2,104,971 of CAUYUJ010004446.1, forward strand.
GTATCGGGTGCGTATTGGCGATCAATGGGCGATTGGGGGTCGATGCGTCCCCCCAAATGCCTACCCCCCCAAATCGTTGCCCCCGAATGCTTCACAACCCAGGTCCCCGCGCCCCGCCTCGCCCAGCGTCGCCCGGAGGGCACTGGCGGGGAGCCCAGGCGGATCCCGAGGCGCCCAGCTGAGCGACGAAACGAAACGGGTCCTGCAGATGACATGGCGACCTGGCTTTGGAAGCCCGACATGGGTACCGAAAAAATGGGTACGATGCCCAACAGCAAATGTTGTCCCAAACCAACAGCGGCCGCTGTTGGGCAGGCGGCCTCCTGTCTCGAATGGACAGAGGCCGCGGCGGCGTGGACAGCGAGGCCTGTTCAAAATGAACAGGATCCACTGTTGGGCATTGTACCCATTCTTTCCGTGCCCATCTCGTGCGTGCAGAGACATGGCGACCTGGCGCGGTGGCTCACGCGGCCGCCAGCCCGGCCTGGTATGTTGGAAGCGAGGTCGCTCACGCCCCACCTTGCACAAGGAAGCTCACGCGCGAAGGCCCGCGCAGTCGACCCCAGATTATATCCGTCGCCCAGCTGGGGACAACCCTGCGATCCGGAGGAGGAGGAGGAGGAGGAGGAGGAGGAGGAGGAGGAGGAGGAGGGTGAGGAGGATGATGAGGAGGGGAGGAGGAGGAGGGGGAGGAGGAGGAGGAAGGAGGGAGGAGGAGGAGGAGGGGATGAGGACCCCCCCCATCCTACTTACGGTGGTGGTGGTGGTGGTGGTTGTGGTGGTGGTGAAAGCAAGCCCAACAGCTCGTGCAGTGTTTCTTCTTCGATCTCCTGGAGCTCCAGACCCCATCACGCCGCGTCACTCTTCTCGGGGGCGTCCAAGGAGGGGGGGAGGGGGGGTGCCAAGTCACGGCCCGAGGCACGTGCGCGGCCCAGGGGGCGGCCGCGGACGCATCGAGACAGGAAGAGGCGCCATGCAATCGGAGACATCACGACTCGTGGCCCCCGCCATGATGTCCCCCCCCCGTAGTCATCCCCCCCCTCTTGGCCGCCCCCGATGTTCGAGCCAGATCCATCTGCGAGGGCCCCGGGGCCCGAAGCTGGCGGGATCGCCCGGCTGAGGAAACTGCGACGCCGAGATCCCCAGGCCAGGGGAACGAAAAATGGCATAAACATAAACATTCGGAGGTCCGCGCGGATTTCTGGGATCGGCGCTGGACCCCCCTCCGCGCGCCACGGGCGGCGCCGGAGGCTCCGCCAGGGGAGTCCAGCGCCGATCCGAGAAATCCGCGCGGACCTCCGAGTTTTTATGTTTATGTCATTCTTCGTTCCCTTGACGTAAGACTCGGGCTCCGGGGACTCGGATTGGCCCGACGGGGCCATGAATGAAAATGACGAGACCCAGCCTGAAATTTGACGCGAGCTCCCGCTGCCGACTTCCCACGAAAACTGGACCTTCAAAATCCCGGACGCGCTCGTCAAGAAACGTCGGCAAACCCAAGTTCCGGCGTACTCGAGTCTTACGTTCCCCCAAGACTGGATTGGCGGCGCGCACAAGGGGGTGGAGGGAGGGGGAGGGCTTCTTAGAAGGAGACTGCTTCTTAGAAGAAGGCGGCCCTGCATCTACGGGTAAGGCCCGTGCCTTCTGAGAAGCAGGGGTGCCTCCAAGGAGCCCTCCCCCCTCCCCCCACACCCCTTCTGCGAGTGGCTGACTGGAGGAGGGACACCCGGGAGAGCCTGCGCGGGCATCCCCGCGGGCCCGTCGTCAAGGTCCTCCCGCGGCGGCATGGGCGCGTTCGCCTTCGCGGCGAAGGAGACCGCCCACGCCAGCAGGGCCGAGCCGCAGAGGTCGGGGTCCACGTTGGGGCTCAGCCGGCCCCCGGCCCCCAGCACGAGGAGCACGCCGGTGACCACCTCCGCAGGCCAGCGGCCACTGCTGAAGGGGCCCTGAGACACACAAATGAATAGACACAAATAAAAGGATTCCCTATATTTTCGCATATCTTCTGGATTTTTGTTTTCCCCCCCCCTTCCCATATTTTCCTATGCTTTCCTGGGAGTCGGCGATTACTTGTGTCTGTGTATGTTTGTTCCTCTCCTGAGCTGCATCCAGACACCCGCGCCGGCCCTGGCAAGCAAGAAGAGTCCGAACCGAACTGGTAACCGTGAACCGGCGGCTCCTGCAACCGAACCGCCCGAACCGGAGCCCGAACCGGCCCGGCTGAAACCGGACCGGGCGGTTCGAACCGGACCGGACGGCGGTTCGAACCGAACCGGACGGTCCGGGTGGGGTGGAACCGAAGCCCGAACCGGGTGGAACCGCCGGCCCAAGCCCGGTGCCGGCACCCCCCCCCCGGCGCCCGCCGGCACCCCCCCCCCCGGTGGCCGGCACCCCCCCCCTCCCGCCGGGCCCCCTCCCCCGGTGCCGGCACCCCCCCCCCTGCCGGCACCCCCCCCCCCGTGCCGCAAAGCCCCCCCCCCCCCCCCCGGTGCCGGCCCCCCCCCCCCGGTGCCGGCCCCCCCCCCCCCGCCCCGGCACCCCCCCCCCCCCACCCCCCCCCCCCCCCCCCCCCGTCCAGGCACCCCCCCCCCCGGCAGTCCAACCCTCCGTCGGGCACAGCCCTGGGCAGGGGCAGGCGCGGTGGGGGAGGCCCCCTCCTCCCTCCTCCTCCTCCTTCCTCCTCCTCCTCCTCCTCCTCCTCCTCCTCCTCCTCCTCCCTCCCTCCTCCTCCTCCTCCTCCTCCTCCTCCCCCCCCCTCCTCCTCCAGGCGGCAAAGCGCTCCAGGCGGCCGAACCCCGCCCTCTCCGGGCCCCCGGAGGCCCGCGTTTTCCGGCCCCGGGGCCGCGGAGACGAAGGGAAGAGCGGCATGAGGGAAGGGGCCGAGAGGTCCGGGGGCGCCCGATGACGACGGGCCCGGCCCCCCATCGTCGCCGTGGCCTTTCCATGGCGCCCAGATAGCGCGCGCGATAAGTGCGAGAAGGCGCCTCGGGAAGGCGCTATTCCCATCGGCGCCGCGCGCGACCCGTGCGCGCGCGGCGCGCTGCGACGAGGTCCCCCGTCGTGCATTCCGGTGGCGAGAGCCAGAGACTTCCGCCATATCCTATTCCTGAAGCTAGTAGTCCGCCCCGTCGAGGCCGCGCACCACGTTAGCGTGGCCGAAGATCAAGTCGGCCGACGTGGACTTGTGCAGGCGGGGCCGGCGCCGGTGGACGCCGCGCCCCGCAGCGGAAAAAAGTCGCTCGTTGGCGGCGCTGCTCGGCGGGACGCCGAGCACCCACATCGCCACCGTCGCCAAGAAGGGCAGGTCCTTCCGGTGCGACCTCCACCACTGAAGCGGGCACGCCTGCACGTCCTGCTGCGCCGGGACGTCCTGCCACCGGGCGAGCTCGGCCTCGACCTCCGCCCGCGGGTCCACGTCCGCGGCGTGCTGCAGCTCGCGGTGGGGGCGGTCCTCGGCGCCGAACATGAACTCATTCATCTCGTTCTCGATAGTCATGTGGCGGGCGCTCCTCCTGAGCGGCGACGCCGCAGAGGCGCGCGGGCTCGCGGCAGCGACGGCCGCCGCCGCCGCCCCGGCGCCCACAGGGGGGGTGCCTGGCTGCGCGGCGCCAGCAGGCCCAGCGCCCGGCGCAGAGCCGGCGGGAAAGTACAACGACCCCGTCGCCCGCCGCTTGGCCTTCGCGCGGCCGCGAAGCCCGCGGCCGCGGCCGCGGCCGGCGGCGCCCGCGTTGGCCAAGGCGAAGAGGGAGATGTCGGCGGCGCCCGCTGCCGAGAAGGACTCGATCAGGCCCTTGTGGGTCTCGGCAGCCTTCACCGCCCACTCGCAAATCTCGGACCGGGCTGCATCACGAAGGCTCTTCTGCATCGTCAAGCAGGGGTGGCTCTTGAACCGGATGTCGAGGAAGGTGGCCATGGCGCACAGCTTTTCGGACCCAGCCACCGCCAGGTGCTTCTCCTGGACCTTCTGCACGTCGTCGTGATAGAACGCGGCCAGCCGCCTCGCTGTATCGCAAAGGCGTGCCTTGGGGATCTTCTGGCCGCACTTCTCACGGAGTTCCTCGGGCACGGAGAAATGGGAGCTCTTGCGGCTGTCGTGCGCGGCACGGACCTGATGCACCGCAGGAAGGTACCGCGACAACGTGGCCTTCTCCCCGTCCGCCTCCAAAAAGCGGGTGGCCTTCAGCATCGGATTCATGACGGCGACGAGGTGCACCGCCTCCCGCACCTCATCCTCGGAGAACGCTGCTGGGTACGTCCTGGACATGCCAGATCGCAAGCCGACAGTGACGTTGTGGGCCTTAGCGTTGCGGACCAGGCCGCACCACGCATTGTGCGTGGCCGACCACCTTCCCAGACTCTCGAAATCTATAGATTTTTAAAGATTTCCCGTTTCGCTAAACATAATATGTGAGGATCTGTATAAAAAGGTGCGAATATTGAACAGAGGATGTTTAAAGATTGGGCCATCAATTGGTCTGGATCTGTCTAACTTCCGTGTTTTGTTTCGCAATGTTGTCTTGCATTTATCGTGGCCACCACGTGTGCATCCGTAACCATTTTTGCTCAAGCCCACTAGCTGCCAACCCATCAGTTTTGTTACTGTATGTCTCAGAAGCAGAGGACACCGAATGACCATTTCGATATATGTTCCATGACCGCTGCTCTTGCAAAATATGCGAAGTTTAAAACTTGCGGGTGGGATTGGGAGCTGTCGTATTACGCTAAAACCCGTAGAAGCCAAGGCCCTGATCATGCTGGGATACTAAGGTATGTAAAGCTCCTGGGTGCGATGATGCCTTTCCTGCCGAATGCAGCGCCGTTGCCTTTGCAAATCAAGGAAGTGTGGCTGTACTTGGAGAGGCACCATCAGATCATGTCGTCAGCATTGAAGGCCACGGGGAAATCTCAAGATGCCTGGGCCACGGATGCGGGGAACACCATCGGCATAATGTTTTACCATCTTCGTTCGTATCGAAGTTCCAACACGAGTTTCCTGAGCCCAGAAGTATTGCAGCTCGTCCAGCAGATCCCTGCCCAGAAGGCCCCTTCAGAGGGAACCCAACAGCAGTCGTTGCCCAAAGATCGCCCTCGAAAACTTGCCAAGACAGAGTCTGGGTCAAGTTGCCAGATTTGCTCGGTGGCATGCAAATGCCCCGATTGTTGCCCCCCCATTCCCGTCCAGATCAGCAGCGACGACGACGGTATGTCAGAGACGTCGAAGGCTGCCGCAGAGAATGGAGCAACTGCAGAGCTGAGAAGGTTCGTCGGGAAGCGACCTGCTGCAGCCAAGAAGCGACCTGCTGGTGCCGAGGAGCGACCAGATGGTGATGAAGGCCCACCTGAGGTTCATGGCGTGGCGATCGGTATCGTGAAGCGGGCGAACCCCGAAAGCAAGGCATGCACCTACATCATGCAGGACAAAAAATACCTAATCGGTCTCAGCTGCAAGCAGCGGGATGACCATGAGAATGTCATCACAACTTTGGCCGAGGAGATCAAATCGATTGGCAAGGCGTGGTCTAAAGATGATGCTGCCCAATGGATCAACGAGCATTGAGCGTGGCCTGCGCAAAACAAGAACCAATTACATATGTACATGTATAATTTGGGCAACGGCTCGGCGTAGAAAAAAACAGTTGGGCTGAAGCTCGACCGCAAAACAACATCCATCAACGAATCAACACTGAATTAGACAAACACCATCCCGCAACACATGATTTCATCAACCACTCAATTAATTAAAACCATTCAATCACTCAATCAAGCAATTGGAAATGGAAAATTCAATAACCCATTCAACCACGCATGCAATCAATCCATCAATCATTCAATCACTCATTCAATCAGTCATCCCATCAATCAATCAATTAATTCCCAAATCCACCAATCAATGAACCATTCAACCAATCACTCAAGTCAATACGGCGATCACTATCTGAATAATCTTGTATCCGCGTGTCCGTGTAGTCGGATGTACGCGTTGTTGTCAGGTGCGGTCGAGCGGGCCCTACAGTTATTGAGCTGGTTTTCTCTGTAGCCACTCTGGCTCGAGTTCATGCAATTGGCATGGAGTGCACGCGCATGTCGCCTTTGTTGGATGACAGCCGCGAGGAGGGAGAGGCCTTCAATAGGACAGATGCAGCGTTGAGGGGGCTCGCTGCTCAAGGGCATCAGCAACAACACCAACAACAGCCGCAGCAGAAGCCTGTAGCAGATGGATCATCAAGTAACCCCCACCATTGGGATACTTGGGCATACGTGCTGCACGAGATGCAGGAGGAGGAGAAGCAGCATGGCAGCCAGCAGCAGATGCACGAGATGCAGGAGGAGCTGCAGCGTGGCAGCCAGCAGCAGCAGCCTCTCGAGCAGCAGCAGCAGCCATCGAATGCTGAGTGGCGGTCGTTGCAACGGCGTGCTGCTGAGCGTGGGCTCGGTACTGAGACTGGCGGTCAGGAGGGGGCCTCATGGCAAAGATCGAGCAGGAGGGCTGACGGCAGGACGCGGACGCACAAACGGGCTTTGCTTCCTAGCGACCATCCTTTGCTGAACAGTAGGAAGAAAGCCATGAAGAAGTGGTAGTTCAAAAAAATACCACAATCAGTTGGGCTTCATCTCGACTTGTATGGTTAGTTGGGCCTCATATAAACCTGTGTTACTAGTTGGGCTTCAGCTCCACCCATATGACAGTTGGGCTTCAGATCGACCCATATACCCATCATATGATATAATATCGCACCAACCCTCATACAGTATGAGCCCACGTTCTCTCATGTAAAACCGACCATGTCGTTATACCCACTTGCTGGCTTAAGCGCCAGATTCAAATTTGGATACCAACTCTGTGTTCCCATTCTCTCACATCGAATTTCAGTTTTTTAACATGCTTTCCTGGGCTCGGGTTTCGGGGATCGAAGGTGGCCGCTCCTCCTCCGCGCGATGTCAGCCTGTAAAGTGCAGTCTTCAAACAGCCTCGGGTGTTTGCTAATCGCGCCCGGCGCTGGCGCGATTAGCAAAAACCCGAGGGTTTTGCCATGGTTCACCTCGCATATGTATGCTCGTAGCCCGCACCTTATACGTCATGTCTTATATTATGTCATATGGCATGGTCTTACGTTGCCTCCCCATGTCTTCTCTTGCATCCATGCGATACCACTGCAGCGAGCCAGTCTTGCTGCAACTCGGTCCAACATTTTTATACATGCCTAGCTGGGGCTTAGGATCGACCTGGAAATACGGTGTATGCTGCCCCCTGCCCACTTATCAATGTATGCGCATGTGTTGTATCACTAGCCTTTTCGGTTCAGGCGCAAAACAAGTCAGCGTTTACAGTCCCAGCTGGACTTCCGCGCACGCAGGCATGGCGAAGAAAGGAGTTGTGAAACAGGAGAAAGACAGCACCGCAGGCTCATTGTGCGTGAAAGGACTGGAAGGCAAACAACTATCAAATGCTGTCAGCTATAAGTTGAAGTCGGCACCAGAATGGATCAAGCTTTATTGGGATAGCAAAATTAAATATGAAAAGGGCAGCAGATCTGAGGAGAAGAAGAATTGCATAGAAGCTATATTGAGCGATGATGGTTGGGACAACCCTTTCTTTCAGAGGATCCGCAATCTTAACAAGGTTGACGAGGACAAGACCGAGGCAACTTGGATGAGTTGGAAAAAACTTTTGGAAAATGAAGATGAGGCGGTAGCGAAGTTAATGATATCGCAGCAAAAGATTTTGACCAGGCCCCATGCAAACTTGGACCCAGATGCTGAGGAGACCAAAAGTCTCCCTGAACAACTTCGCTTTCAGTACAAGTATGTGGTGGAGTCCGAGAAAGAGGCGATCGAGAATACCGAAGGTTTTCACAAGCACACGGATGGTCTTCCTTCTGAGAGTGCAGCCACGGAAGAGGATAGTGGACAGAATTTGAAGGTTGTGATGGCGTCAATTCGCAAAGCTCGTGCCCATTGGAACAACAACAAAATCGACATGGAGTGTCGGTTGGCCACCTTCAAAGGGAACGAGTACCCCTGGGGGGAGGAGGAGGAGGAGGAGGAGGAGGAGGAGGAGGAGGAGGAGGAGGAGGAGGAGGAGGAGGAGGGGGGGGAGGAGGAGGGAGGAGGAGGAGGAGGAGGAGGGGGAGGAGGAGGAGGAGGAGTAGGAGGAGGAGGGGGTCGGGAGAAAAAACAACCGTCGACGGTTGTCGTCAGACTTGCCCTGACTTTTTCAGATTTTTTTCAGACTTTTCAAAAAGTCTGAAAACATTGGTTTTATCAATAAAAAACAAGGTATTCAGACTTTTTGGGGAAGTCTGAAAAAGTCTGAAAAAGTCTGAACAAGTCTGAGCCGATTTGAAAGAAGCCTGAAACGTCTGAAAAAGTCTGAACCAGTCTGACAAAAGTCCCTCCTCCCTCGTTCTCTCTGTATCCTATCTCTCTCTCTCTCCCTCTCTCTCTCTCTCTCTCTCTCTCTCTCTCTCTCTCTCTATCTCTCTCTCTCTCTCTCTCTTCCCTCGCTCTCCTCTTCTCTCTCTTCTCTTCTCTCTCCTCATGCAGCTTATCCCAGAGGAGGGAGGGGGGGGCGGGGGGGGGGCGAGAGAGAGAGAGAAGGGGGGGGTAGAGACAGAGAGAGAGGGCGAGGGGGGCATTGTTAAGGTACGTGGGCAAAATGTACCAAGAGTGCGACAAGGCCATGAAAGAGATCAAGAAAATCCAGAAGTTCTTGGATACCACGGTGGAGCAGCATTGCAACGGTGAGGTGTTTGGGGCTTCAGATGCAACAGAAATGAAGGAGCAATGTGACACTTATGATTCACGGGTCAAGACAATCAGGACAAAGTTGATGGGCATGGACAAGTTCATTTCTTCTTGCCTGGATTCCAAGTGAGATGTGTGGATGGCAATCATTGCGGTGCGTTTGGCCCGACCATTTCAAATACGAAGCACTAGATGTGACTAGCATGTTGACCTGGGGGAAAAGGTCGACCAAGTCAGAGCTGGCTCAAGCTCGACTGAACGCGTTAGTCTGGAGCCTGTTCGACTGAAGAAAACGAGTTGGGCTCCAGCTCGACCCAAACAAATAAAACAGATATTAGCGCCGCATTTCTTTTGGATTGGATCGAATTGGAGAGGATAAAGTGACTTATCATAATATGAGGCGGCACGATATTAATTGTGATGAAGTTCGGATCCTGTATTTTATGGCAGTGTATCATGTTACTTCGCTTGGGCTGTCGTTGTTTCCCCTCGGCCTCGCATTCCCCCCTCGTTCCCTCGTCGTCCTCCGTGGCCGACTGCGGCAAGACAAACACGTTACAGTTTGCATGCCGCGGCGTAAAAACGTATCATGGTGTGTCTGATGGTAGCCCAACGTATCGTGCACGATCGTACCGTATGCTATCTTATCTTATCCGATTACCCAGTCTCAAGGTAGCTTACCCTATCATACCTTATCCTGTTTTACTGTAGCTTGTCTCGCCATATATTTTATCGCCTCGTATGCAATCATGTAGTGTATGGTCCTATTGTACATTGCATCATCCCTGCATTTAGTATCCTATGTTAACATGCTCTAGCTTATAGCATAACATAGTGCCATATGTCATCATACGATACCGCATTATGTCACATCATATGTTACCTTAGCATGTGCCATCATGTCTCACCGTACCTTTGTTTACCGTATTCCACATCACACAATCTTGCATTGCCTTACCGTGCCTTATCTTATCGCAAGTTGAATCAATAAATTCACTCATCTATCTCCAAACAATCAGTCGTTCAAACAGCCGTCCAATCAATCAGTTCAACATGCCATGGGCATTGACGTTTCGTGCGTATCGTGCCAGTATGATCTGGCTTCGTATCATATCAAGTTATATTGTCTCGTTGCATCGCGCAGCCATTTTGGCAAACTTTTCACGTAGATCTGCCGAACGTGCTCTGTAACATGCCTGGGTGGCGTCAGAGATTGGACGCCCCTGACAGACGTCGGTCCAGGACGCCAGTTCGTGATGAGCTGTCTGGTATCTCCCCGATGCTTCTGAGTTGGTTGAAAGACTGGGGTTGGGGCAAAACAGATGCTGCGACTATCGCCCGACACGCTCAGAATTACGTCGAGGAGCACGACCGTCGTCAGATCAACCAGCATTTATTGAGGCTCGCAAAATGTTGCAAACAAATCAGGAATGCTCAGCGAGTTGTGGCATCGATTGTGCCTGATTCGGCATTGCCCCCAGCTCCTGTAGTGATCGATGGGAGTTTTATGTCTTCAGTGTGCTTGCCTAGCAGATTGTTTCATTGGTTGTGGGGGACGAACGCCAGGAGGTTCGAACAGCATCTCGGGGCAACTGCAGGAGGCATCCAAGACTTTTGGGAACGTTTTTTAGAAAGGCCATCGTGTTTGGAGTTTTGGTCGAAACACCCTTGGCTCAAGGATCGCAGTGCTGCTGATTTAAGATACCATTTGCCATTGGCTATATTTGATGATGGTGCCCCAGTGTCGGCGCATGCCTCTTCATATTGTCGGCTTTGGTACTCGTTACTTGGGCAGGGCACCGAGAAGGACACTCGGTTTCTAATGGGCACAGCAATTGAGACTGGCGATGATAAGCCTGATCTTTCTTGGGAAATGATCATGGATGATTTTGCTAGGTTGGCAGGCCCAGTCGAACCAGGGAGCTGGGGCGCAAAATTGCTATTCTTGGGTGCTGATCTGGATTATGCATGCAATAAGGTCGGCATACCGCACTACAACGGTACGGTCATGTGTTCTCAATGCGAAGCAACTGCCAGAGATGTTCCGTTTCATGATTTTCATGATGATGCACTGTGGCGACATACTTTAGTCTCAAACGATCGATTCTTACAGCGGTTACGCAGGCCCTTGCATCCTCTTGCAAACCATTCGTGGTTCAATAAGTGGACTTACAGGTATTGCACGCTGCACATGTTAGACCACCACGGTTGCACCTCAGTTGTTATTGGCAGCATCTTGAACGAACATGTGTGCCCAGATCATGAGACAAACGTTTTGCCAGGGGACACGATTGATGAAAGGATTGAGTTCTTGAGTTCAGATGTGCGTGGATTCTATTCATGCCATGCAGTTGCGAATCGCATTCCCCGAATCAAGCATAGCAACATCAATGAGGGCGAGTTAAAAGGCAACGGCGTCAAAGGGGCGAACACAAAGGCGTTGGTGCCTTTTGTTTTCGAGCCGCAAAAACGTGCGGTCAACATGTGTGGTTCACGAAAGCAGAAACACATGTTCAAATGTATCGAACCATTAAAAACGATTTACGATGTGCTTGCACAAGGAGAGGTTATCATGACAGACCCTGAGCTGCAGATATTACATAAGCATTGCACTCGGATGGGCCAGCATTTTCAATATCTTGGGGTTATGCATGCGCACTTGGGAAGGTGGCAGAGCGAACCGAAGTTGCATTATGTAGCAGGCCATCTTGCCGAACAGTGTGAACTCATCAATGCTCGGTTCGTGTCAGGCTATTACAGCGAATCCAGATGTGGCGAAATAGCTCAGGTTTATTCGAAGAGTCAGAATGGCCCATTCCATGCGACAGTGCAGGACACAATGCTACTCAAAGATAGAACTCATTTGGCATTGCTTTGGCGTGACCGTTAAATGTAAAAAAAGCGAAGATGAAGTTGGGCTGCTGCTCGACCATACGAAATGCAATATGTTTAACGAGCTCTTGAAGCAACATGTCTTCCTAGACCAGGAAAAAATGTTGCTAGTCTGAATCCTAAGGGAAACACGCGGTTTCCCGATTTTTTGTCGAGCTTATTAAGCAGAACCTGTTCGTTGATCTCCTTAGACATGTGTTGCTTGCCGAGATCATTTGCCATGGTTTATGTATCGAGCTCCCCAGTGCAGCGTGTGCCGACCTCATGAAAATTATATGTTGTTTGCCGACCTCCGCAGCGGTTCGAAAAATATGTTTCGCAAACCTGGCATTATGTATTAGGGTTTGGGGCCCTCGCAGCGGTTCGAACAATATGTTTCGCCGACAAATACCTTCAATGCGCAGTGTTTTTCGTGCTGGGTGGGGTTAGGGTATAGGTGGAGGTTTTAAGGGTTAAGGAGATATCATACATGGCGAAAGAATTGCTGCGAACAACCAACGACTGGTAGCAATAAACCAGTACATAGATATCTGATTTTCACGATTGGTGAGTGGACGATCTTTAAATTATACGTCACAGGCGCACCGCGCCTTGAAATTCAGAATCTTCACTTTTTTAAAGATTTTGAAAGTCTGGGTTGTCTCGCACTCCTGGCGCCACGACACGGTGGCCACCGGAGGCTTCTGCTGCTGGGCGTCCGCCTCCACGTCGTGCACGGCGTCGGGGTTGTGTTTGTGCCAGCGGATCACCGATCTGAACCGCTTGCACGGCCTCTGCATCTCATCCTGGATGGCGGTGATCGCCGGGTCCACCTGGCGCTTGGGCGCCGCCGCCGCCGCCGCTGCCGCCGGGGCGGTGCCGGTGCCCGCCGCCGGGGCGGGCGGCGCCGCCGGTGCCGGTGGCGCCGCGGGCGGGGCGGCCGCAGACCCGCCGGTGCCACGTGGCGCCGGCGGGACCGAGTCCGAGCTGCTGGAGGACGAGCTGCTGGAGGACGAGCTGCTGGAAACCGCCGCCGGGGGCGCGCCTGGCGCCGCTGGGGGCACGGCGGGCTTCTGGCCCAGCGCCTGGCTGACGAGCAAGTCGCCCCGGCCCGTCTGCGCCGACGCTGCCATCGGGGCCTGCCCCTTCGCCGCCGCCGCCGCCTTCTTAGCCGGCTGCATCGCCGCCGGCTTCGAGGCCTGCCCCTTCGCCGCCGGCTTCGCCGCAGGCCCAGCGGGCCTCCTGGTCCGGCGGGCCCGCTTGCGCCCCCGCGCGGGCGGGAGGGAATGTTTCACGGCCAATTGAACGAAATGGCAGGCACATCCAACGATGTTCGCTGGCACCTCCTGTAGACCCGCGCGGACCGCGCTTTCGTGGTCCGAGACGCCCGCCGCGACGTCGGCGGCCTCGAGCCCGGCATCCGTGAGGCAGGCCCGGACGAGAGCAGCGTACGCCGCGCCGTCCCGCACGCCCAACATGGGCCGGACGCCAATGCACAGGCTGTGCCTCTCGAAGTTCGTGTCGCAGTACTCCAACAAGACGGCGCCATAGTGAACAGGAGTAAAAGACTTAGTCTTCCAGGCGTCGACGGACAGAGCGAACCTGCACCCGTCCTCCTTCGCCTGCCGCACATGGTCCGCGACCTGGGCGCGGATGGCCAAGATGCGCCGGCGCAGGACAGATCGCTGCACCTTCTGGCCCCCCAGGCCCCGCAGCGCCGCAATGTGCTGCCTCGCGGCCTCGCCCAGACGCAAGGGGGCCATTTCCTTCGAAACCACCGACAGCACCCATTGCTCTGTCAGCTCGTTGTCAACAGGAACAGGCGCCGTGCTGATGCCGGCGCTGGCCAAGAAAGCCGGCCGGTCGATGTCGCCAGCTTTCGCGTGTGTTTTGACGTGGTTCCCCATGGCCGCTGTGCTTCCGTCCTCCGCCCTGACGCATCCCGGGAAGACGGCGCTCGGCAGCCAGCTGTTCTGGATCACCAAGGCCACCTGGTCGGGGGTCGGCTGCTCGTCCTCGTAGCATAGCTTGCAGAATCGGTAATCCCCGCAGTGGCCTCGCTTAGGCCAAAAATAATCGTGCACGGCGGCGCGGGCGCGCGGCGCCATGTGAATTAAGCGCAAATCGATTTTGCGCAAACCGATTGAGCCAAGAAGCTGATGATGATGACGATGATGATGATGACGATGATGATGACGATGCCGCTGATGATGAGGATGACGGCAGGGCGCGGGGGAGATGGTAGTCAGGGAACTTAATGCTCGGGTTCTGGACGATCCCACACCAAATAACAAGAGGAGGCGGGGACCAGACTTCAACCTTGAACGCCCGGGGGCGCCCGCCTTCAGCCTTGAACGCCCAGAAGGGGGGGAGGGGAGGCGAGCTGGGCAGACCGCGGGTGGGCGGGCCCCTTTGGCGGCCCCCCCGCGCGAGGGCAGGGGGCCGCCTCCGGGGCGCCCGGGTCCGTGACGGACCACCCCACCAGCAGTCGGCCGCCAGCCCCCCCACCGGCCCAAGAGAGCCCCCGGAGGAGCCCGGCACCCCCCCCCCCGGTGCCGGCACCCCCCCCCCGGTGCCGGCACACCCCCCCCCCCGAGGTTGGCGGCACCCCCCCCCCGGTGCCGGCACCTCCCCCCCCCGGTGCCACCCCCCCCCCCCGACCGGCACCCCCCCGGTGCCGCCGGCACCCCCCCCCCCCCGACCCCCCGGTGCCGGCCCCCCCCCCCCGGTGCCGGCACCCCCCCCCCCGGTGCCGGCACCCCCCCCCGGTGCCGGCACCCACCCCCCGGCACCCCCCCCCCCCGTGCCGGCACCCCCCCCTTGCCGGCACCCCCCCCCCGATACCCTCCGGCCGAAAACCGGCCCCCCCAAAACCGGACCGTCCCGCGACCGCCGAACCGAACCGGCATAACCGACCCGGACTGGCAAAACCGGACCGACCAAAACCGGACCCCGCGCCGAAATCGAACCGCTGCAACCGAACCGGTCCGCCGCCAAACCGACCCGAACCGGCCCGAACCGGACGCTTCCTGGCTGAGGGCGGCGCGCTTGGCGAGCGCTGCCTCGAGCTGCTTCTCGGCGTTGGCGAGGGCCTCCTTCCGCTTGGCCACCTGCTCCTGCTTCGCCACGCACCGCTTGTCTAGCTCGCCGATCTTGCTGTCGATGGCCCGCAGCTGCTCGCGCGGTGGCTTGGCCAGGCGCTGCTCCTCCTGGATGCGGGCCATCTCGCTGCGGTAGGACGCCAGGAGCGACGCCGTGGCCTCGTCTTCGCTAGCCAAGGCCTCCAGCTCCGCGACGAGGCCCCGCAGCTCGGCCACCCTGTCGCTGCCGCGCGTCTCCTCTGCGACAGCGGCGCCTCGCGAGGCCGAGCGCTGCAGCGCCTGGTTCTCCTTGCTGGGGCCGTCGAGCTCGCGCCGCAGAGCCTCGACCTCCTGGCCGGCGCCAGCCGTGGTGCCGCCGCGACCCCGCGCCGACGCCGAAGCGGAGCGCGGCCTCGCCCGCGGCGGCCGCTCGGCGCCGCATGCGCGGCAGGCGGCCCGCGTGGCCCAGTTGCCCCTGGCCCCGCAGGGCCAGTCCCAGGTCGCCTTGCTGCCGCCGCCCGCGCCGCCGCCGCGGTTGGCGAGGGGCCGCGGCGGGCGGCGAAGAGGCCTGCGCCCGCCGCCAGGCGCTCGCGGAGGCGCACGCTGCTCCTGCCTGCCCAGGCCGACAGCAGCAGGCGCGCCCGCTGGCGACCGCGGCGAGCTCATTGGTGGGACGCCGACTCGCGCGCCGTATTTGCGCGAGTCTCAGCGCGAGGGTTCGCGTCAGCCTGGGTGACGCACCTGAAACCCTCGAGCCACAACTCATATGAGGATTATGGTGATGCCTGTGATGCTGATGACGGTGGTGATTAGGATTATGCTCAAACAGATAGTGCTGATACTGATGGTGATGATTGCGATGGTGACTGTGGTGGTGATGCGGATGGTCACGATAATGATGATGTCGCTGATGATGATGGAGCTGCACATCACGATACATATGCCTATGACAATGCGAATGCTGATGCTACTGCAAGTGATGATGATGATGGTGCTGCTGGTGTTGATGATGATGATGGTGGTGCGGATGCTGATGAAAATGCTGATGATGATGGTGATGCTGATGATGCTGGTGTCGGTTCTGATAGCACGGATGATGCGGATGATGATGATGATGATGATGATGCGGCTGGTTTTGTTGATGATGATGATAATTTTGCTGATCGTGATGATGGTGATGCTGCTCATGATGATCATGATGAACACGGCGACGATGACGATGATGAGGCTGCGGTTTATGATGAGCCCGAGGGAGGGGGAAGAGGAGGAATAGGAGGAGGACGAGGACAAGCTAGGTGCGTTTGCGTCATATATGACCTCCTACCCTCCCTCCCATCCCTTACCATGGCGTAGATCTCTTCTGTATTCGCACAGTCGGATGTCTTGGCAGGGCATAGCGTTACAAGGCGCAGCATGGTGTTGAACACCAACGCGTAGCCTGACATAGCACGACGTGGGTTCAGCGGCCCAGAAAATCAAAGAACCGGCACCGAATGTCTAATCACTTCCGATGGTTTTTCGGGGGGGGGGGGGTTCTAGATATTGGGGTTTATTTGGAAGGACCGAAAACCATGCTGCGGCATGGCGCTGGAAATATTGACGCCAACGCTGCGGCGGGAGCACGATTCGGTACGAGCGGACGCGCGGAAATGAGGCCAGCGCTGCGGCGGGAGCACGATTCGGAGGACGCGTCGCCTGACATAGCATGGCGTGGCGACGCCCCGAACAAAGGGCTTCTGCGACGCAACGAATCCACGAATCGATCGACACCGAATGTGTAATCACCTCCGATGGTTTTTCGGGGGGGCATTTTCTAGATTTTGGGGCCTATTTGGACGGACCAGAAACCATGCCGTGGCATGGCGCTGGAAATCATGACGCCAACGCTGCAGCGGGAGAACGATTCGGTACGAGCGGAAGCGCGAACATGAGGACAGCGCTTCAGCGGGAGCAACGACTCGTGAGGAGATCGTCGAGACCGCCTGTGAAGGCGGTTCGCCGTGTGGGATACGCGGTCAGAACAGGAAGGCGCGTAAGTATGCGAGACTGGACAAATATTGCCATCCAACTCCGTAGCGAGCAGCAGGCAGTTGTTCAGAAAGATCCGTGCGATTCTCAGCTGCGGGCCGAGGCACCCGCATACACGCCAGGTGAATCTTTTTCTCGAATTTCGGACATCGATACTGCGGCCCACACAAGCTGCGAGCTTCACGAATTCGGACAAGACTTCTGCTGGCCGTGGCAACTTCCAGATATCATCACATACACCGCGTTGTGCGAGAATCGTGGGCAGTGGGATGGCCCGGCTCGTTCAGCGAGTGCGAGAAGAGGCAGTGGCAGTAGACAGTGGTGCGAAGCTGGGACCCGACATCATCAGCTACAGCCAGGGCGTGTGGGCACGCGACGGCTCCACGGCGGGAGTCGCATACCCCACGGTTGCCCGCCTGCAGGAGGCGGCGGCTGGGGCATTGCGAGCAGCTGCCGCTCGCCACGCCGCCGCGACGGAGCACAGAAGCAGTGGCAGCGGGCAGTGGTGCCAAGAGGCAGAGGAGACAAGAGACAGTGGCAGCGGGCAGTGGTGCCAAGATGCAGTGGCAGCGGGCAGTGGTGCGAGCCTGCGAGAACAGGCGGTGGCGGGCAGTGGCGCGAGCAGTGGCAGCGCTGCGACCAGTGCAGCCCTCGACGACCCCCCTTCGACGACCCTCGACCACACCCCTCGACGACGCCCCTCGACGACGCCCCCCGACGACTTCCCTCGACGCCCCCCGACGACCCCGTGCCCATCGACGCCCCTCGACGACCCTCGACGCCCCTCGGCGCCCCCCGACGACGACCCTCGACGCCCCTCGACGCCCCTCGACGATCCCGTGCCCTTTGAAGCAATCCCAGGAGACCGCGAAACCACGGACCCAGAGGGCGAGCTCACGAACCCAGATGCGGGTCAAGCAACATCTTGGCTCAGACAAATCTCGGCTCCAAGCAAGATCCCCGCGAGGGTGCGCGAGAAGAGGAAGGCGAATATAGAGCCCCATACTATCTCTAACCGCAGTTCTGGGGTCAGCGCCCGCGAGAAGCGGGAGGAGAAGATAGCGCCCCAGGCGAACTGCGACAATGTTGCGAATGGGCGCCAAGGGGCAGTGGCAGCGGGCAGTGGCGCGAGCCTGCGAGAACAGGCGTTTGCGGGCAGTGGTGCGGGCAATGGCAGCGGGCAGTGGCAGCCGGCAGCGGAGGTCGCCCCTCGACGACGCCCCTCGACGACGCCCCGTGCCCATCGAGGACCCTCGACGACCCTTTGCCTATCGACGACCCCGGACGACCCTCGACGCCCCCCAACGCCCCTCGACGGCCCTCGGCGTCCCTCGTCGCCCCCGTGCCCCTCGGCGACCCCCGACGACCCTCGACTACCTCCTACGACCCTCGACGACCCTTGACGTCCCTTGACGACCCTCGACGTCCTGCAACGGCGTCACCCCAATGGCGTGCTGCAGCCATCGCAGTGCTCCAGGCGGCAGGATCACCCCCCCCCAACGCTTGCTGCCTCGTCGACATGGTTCTCAACAGCGGCCCCGTTCCAGCCTGCGTCAAGGAGACTCTCGCAGGCCCTGGCAGCCCATGGCCCCAGGACCACTCTCACAGGAAGGACTCCGACGGCCGTCCCAACGACAACGTCCCAGCGAGCCAGAACGACACAGCGAGAACCATCCGCGTGCACTCCATCCCCATCTACGCAGAGTGCATCGACGCGAATTTCCCATGGCAGAAACAAATCCTCGGGGAGCACAGAACCAACGCAAACTTCATCGAGAGCGAGACGGGCGTGAAGATACGGCTTACTGGCATAGGTACTGGGCACACCAGTTCGAACCTGACGCTGTCCATCACCGCCACGGACGAGGTCGACGACTCCAGCTTCGATAGGGCCGTGGTCATGTGCGCGGATCTCGCCGAGTGCATCATCGGCGAGGCCATGAAGAGCACCCCCCACGAGTCAGAGGAAGAGGACGAGCTCGTAGAGGACAACGAAGCGGGGGAAGCTGGCAGGCAGTGGCAGCAGTCCGAGGCGCGTCTGCGAGAAGAGGCAGTGGCAGCAGTCAGAGGCGCGAAGCTGGGAGGCAACACGTCATCAGCTACAAACACCGTGAGGCGGGAAGTCGAGCCGCCAACCTGGCGGCCAAGCCTCCGGACGTCCCCGACCCGGAGGGCGCCGACGCCGAACCCGACGCCGAGGAAGCCCAACTGAACGGCGAGTTCCTCACCGCCATCGCCCCCTCGGGTGGTGAGCGTGCCGCCCTCCTCAGGCGGAGGAGGCTGGCGGCGACCGAGGGGGGCAAGACCTTCGTGTTCGGCTACCACAGGGAGTACTTCTACTGAGAGGGGGGGAGGAGGTGAACCCCCCTCGACGGCTACACCCTTTCCGGAGGATTCAGCGCCGCTATCTGAAGGATCTGAAGGAGGAGGAGGGCGAGGATGAGGATAAGGAGGGTGGGAAGGAGGAGGAGGAGAACGAATATGGCCACGGAGTAAATTTGGTCCTGTGGGCGAAATATCTGCGCGAACAAAAGAAAATCACGACCCACAAGGTGAGGAAACACGCGAACGGGAAGTCGTACCTCTCCATGTGCATCGAGGCCTCTCGCCAGGGCGTGGGTAGGGTGCTGTTGTATCCTCCTCCTCATCCTCCTTCTCCTCCTCCTCCATCTCCCTTGCTTCTCCTCCTCCTCCCCCGCTTTCTCCTCCCCCTCCTCCTCGTCCTCCTCCTCCTCCTCCTCTTCGACTCCTCACCATCTCTCTCCTTGAGCTCCTCCTTTTTCACCTCCTCCATCTTTCACCCTCCCTTCCTTCCTCCCTTCGTCCCTTCCTCGTCCTCCCTTCGACCTTCTCCTCCTGCTCGTCCTCCTCCTCCTCCTCCTCGGTCCTCCTCCTCTTTGCTCCTCCTCGCCTCCCTTCTCCTGATCGCCCTTCTCCTGCTCGTCCTCATCTTCCTCCCCCTCCTCTCCTCTCGCCCTGATCCTCGGGTTGCGAGACCGCCGCCGGCCGCTCGTCGTCGCTCCCGAAGCGGCGGAGGCCGTTATTCCCGAACGGCCTTCTCGCACGGTCCGTCACCGCACGGTTAGGGGATCCTGGAGACCCCAATCGAGACATCCCCGGAAAACGGCCCGTCCTAAACCCGTGCGGTCACCCCGACTCCCAACTGACTCATCACGCGGTGTGGCCATCGCGCTGTTTGGGGTTTCCCAGTTTTCTCTTCCCCGCAAGCGGACAAGCGGACAAGCGGCCTGCAGTCAAAGTGCCGCGGGGGCACTGCAGGGTGGCGCCGGGGCGCCGCCATTGGTGAAACAGTGCGACAACAAGATTCGATACATCACACTGTCTGGAAGGAGGACAAAGAGGGGGGGGAGGAGGCAGACGGCGATGACGGCACTAGAATATTAGCCGCGTAACCATGGACACTCACTGTTGTGTGTACCCAGACTCCAAATTGTCCCATGTGTCCGTCCCCGCTAGTCGTAGTAACCCTGCAACATGTTGTGGCGCGTCTTCGACACACCGTTTAATGTAGGATAATATGTCGTCCCACCACCTGGTCTTTTGCCGTCCAACACGGCATTGTGTATGTATGTGTGTATCATTTTGTGGCTCCCATTGTAACACTCGCTGTGCCCATTCTTTCGTACTGTTAGTACACATTTCTTGCAACCATTTCCATTTACGCTTTTTGATTGTGGTAATCCAATCTGCGACCCCCAAATTTGAAATACTATGTTCGGCGTGTTGCGTTGCACGACGGATCCAATTCGGCCAAGGCTCAAGGGTATCTTCTTCCTGGAATTGGTCTGCATCCGCGGCTGGAAGTGGTTGACCGCTGTGAACATCCCCTCCGCTGCCTGTGGTAATTGAAGAATCGTCGTTTTCCGGGTAGTCGCCGTCGTTGTCGCCATCGGGATTGCGTCGGGGATCTGCTTCTGATGACTCCAGCTTCTTTCTTCGAGGCGTTCTGATGATCATGCGAAGCATCTGTCTCTGCGTTCTGCGAATTCTGTTTTCCAACTCCTGAGTAACCGTCCATGCCTCACATCCATACAGCATTGTCGGCGTAATTGTTCCCTGGAAAAGCCGAATTCGGTTATTTATAGAATAGATTCTTCCCGTAAGCTCCTGTTTGAGTAAATGGAACTTTCTCCACGCTCCAGAAATTCGGTTTTCCACTTCGGTCTTGTGGTGCTCGCTGAATTGCAGCTTTCGGCCGAGGTACTTGGTGGAGCGGTATGGCGGCAACACTTCGATCTTCATGTCGTGCACTAATACGTGGCTCGGTGGTTATATCGTTCGTTTGTGCCCGTGTCCATTGTGCACAATTTTGGTCTTGTCTGGATGAAGGTGGAGGCCTGTCTTCGCCGCTTCTGTGCTGAGGTCGGAGAGCATAGTTGCAATGTCGCTGCTGGAGTGCGCGATTAAGAGGATGTCGTCGGCGAAACGTAAGTTATTCAAGAGCTCGCAAGAGGTCTCAATTCTTCCGTGCTTGCCTGGCATCTTCGCGTCGTGTGGCCCTCGCCTGGCCCTAAGAACGTCACAATAGCTCGGGATGAAAAGCCGATCCGGGGGAAAAAGAGCGCGAGACTTGCCGTCGCTCGAACGTCCATCGCCTGCGCACTTATCGGTTTCGTCTGTTTGGCCCGATGGTCGAGGATGCTCCTCGAAGGTCCTCGCCCAGAAGACATGCACACGTCCGAGCGATGCAAAAGAGAAGGCCCCGCGCCTTCTGGTTGCAGCCCTGGCGGACGCTCGTCGCAATCGGAGCGGCACTCCGAGCACCGGGCTCGCGAGCGGGGCACCAAGCGGAGAGGCGCCGCGGGGCCCTGACCTCTTCTTGCCTCCGACGACCGAGGGGGTGTCAGCGCAGCGGGGGCCAGCGTGAGCCTGCGAGCGGGCTGAACACCACCCCGCCATCGCTCGGACGTCCATACCCCCTTGTGTATTGTTCGGCTTCGTGCGCGTGTTTGTCCGCAAGATGGCCCAAGATGTTCCTCGAAGATCCTCGCCGAGGAAAAAATGCACACGTCCGAGCGATGCCAAGCCTCACGGCGTAGCGTTAGGTCAGGCATGTCCCCCTCAAGGCGGATTTAAAAGAAAACGCAAGGAATAACATAATCCAACATAGTCAGAAGACCACGAAAAACTGTCACCATACCATTTTTACAATTCTTGAATATTCCTCCTGTAGAGGAACATGCCCGACTTACGCGTAGCGAGTGGGCGGCCGCGTCAGGGTGACCGCGGGCATGGGAGAGCACTCGCGGTGGACGGGCGGACCGCGCGTGCAGCAAGAGGCCCACCCCCGCCAACACTCGGCGGCGTCCACGAGGGTGGTCTCGCAAACCATGGCCCGAGGCATGTGCGCGGCCCAAGGGCCAGGGGTCGAAGATGGAACAACGGCATAAAAGAAACTTTCGACGCTCCGCGCGGATTTCTTGGATCAGCGCCTGGGCGCCCCTGGCGGCGCCTCCGGCGCCGCCCCTGGCGCGCTCCGCGCGCCAGGGAGGAGGGCCCAGCGCGGATCCCAGAAATCCGCGCGGACCGCTGACAATATATGCGTAGGCCTTTTCTTGTTCCTGCAAAAAGGGACGCATTCAAACAGGAAGGGACGCCATGACGTCCGGGGAGATGTCATGGCCCTGGCCGTGAGATCACCCCCTCGTGGCCGCCCCGGCACAGACACGAGGGCGCGTCGGCCCTCTACGCGACGACCAGTGTCTGCGGGCCGGCGGACAGAGAACGGGCGCGCCCTGCGCGTGGCCAGCGCGCGCGAGGTGGCCCCCGTGCAGCGTCGCCCCTGGTGGGCCCGGGGCGGTCCTTCGCGAGCTGTGTGTGGAGGGGGGGGTCACACGAAAGGGGTGGCTAAGGGCGAGCGCGGGGGGGGGGAGGCTGTGTACCGCCTGGCCGGGGGGGGTCAGTTCGGTGTGGGCGGGGGGCGGCGGAACGGGCGGTTGGCCTCTCTCTCTCTCTCGCGCGCTCTCCTGCTGCCCCGGGGAATGTGAGGGGGGATGTCTCGCTAGCGCTGGCGAACTGCGAACTGTCTGCAGCAGATTCGCGTGCGCGGCGCTCACAAATCCACCGTACTGCGCACATGTAAGTCTGCTCCCGTTCGGACGCGCCGCGTGTTTTTTACTCATCCGTGGTGGGGTCACGCACCATCGCCAGGCGAGCGTGATTTGAAGCTGCTTCGCCGCCCGCGGGGCCTATCAACTGGTCAACCACTTGTTAATCACGAGCTGACGCTAGATTCTGCCATTCTCGCCCACCGCTGTCATCGACGTGGCAGTCGGGGAAAGGACACAGAGGGAGGAATTGGGACTGGGGGGATTGAGAGTAAGGACTGTGGACTGGGAGGAACGGACCGCCTGACGGTGAGCGGGGGTAGCATGAGGCAGATGTGGATGGAGGCAACGATATTTGGGAGGCAGAAAAGGCAAATGCAACAAATAAGCGGACGGGCCCCTGGGTCAGGAGAGGCTACGTCCAAACATAATAAGCCCAAGCGGAGGCCGAACACTCCGTGCCGGAATAAGACCAAACTGAGACCGAACGCTTCGAACTGGCATCCTCCGGCTGGGTGAGGGCAACGATAAGGGGGAAAAGGGGGAAACATCGACCTGGAATCGGCGATACATCGCCGATTGATCGGCGATAGGCCCCCGATAGCGAGTCCGCACGTTTCTGGGCGGGGTGGGGCTATCAGACCCCTATCGGCCGTCGATGGGCGACCGGGGGTCGCTGCAACACCCCCATGCCTATCCCCCCTATCGTTGCCCTTGCCTGGCGGGGACGCGCACCAGCGGCGGCACGGCAGCCTTGCATGTGGATCCGTGGGCGCAGGGCACGGGGAGCGAGCACAACCCAAACACCGGGAGGGGCAGCATGGGCCACGGCTCTCCGAACGGGAACTCCTTGCGCGGCGCCCCGCCCTCGCTCTCGCCCTCGCACTCGTCGCGGCCACGACCAGTCACCGACATCTCTGACTCTCCGGCGCGTGGATCGTTTCGCATCTCCGACCTCTGGGCCTTCCCCGGGGCAATGCTCTGACGGTCCCAGGGCCTGAAAGTGGACCCCCAAGCCCTGTGAATGCCGAATGTTGAACAAATCGGTGGCTCGATCTTTTATATGTTGAGTCTCCAGAGGTATGGCGTTGATTGTGATATTGGTGCAATATCGTTGATTGTTGGGCAATATTGATGTTGCCGTCAAATCTTGGTGCAATATTCGTTGATTGTGTTTGCCTCGGTCCCCCTCCTCCCTTCCCCTCCTCCCTCCCTCCCTTCCCCTCCCCCCTTCCCCCCTCCCGGATTGTCTGCAGGTTTTCGCGTCGTGCCCCTATGGGGTACAAAGTCTTCCCATGGTCTGCCACCGACCCGCCTGCAGTGCAATCGATTATTCAATGTACTATTCATTTGTATGTTTTGCTTGTGCCTGCACGCCGCCACCTGCCACAATTTTCCTTGCCAATGCGCCGTCTGGGCGCGGCTTCTCTCAGTCAGTCCAGAGGTCTGGGTCGCCGTCGTCAGCGTCGTCATCCTCGTGGTCGTGAACGGCACTGCCTCCAAGAACCAGAATATGCTGCGCGTGTGCTGCTGAACTTACCGCCGCGATGATCGCCATCACGGACATCGCCATCGCCGTCGTCGGCGTCGTCGCCATCCTTACCTTCGTGGCCATGAACGGTACTGCCACGAATGGGCTGCTGGATTGAAGGCGAAGCCACGGCCAAAACAGAATCGGATCGGGGCAAATCGGGGACCTCTGAGATCCGGCGGTTCTACAGGGCGCAAAGGGTGCCGCAGCCGTTCCAAAACGCTCCCAATCGCCCTCAGGGCGTTCCGGAACGTCTGGAACGATTTATCCTGGGACCTTCCTGACGTCCGCTGATGTGATTTTTCAACCCACAGCCCGAAAAATCACGACGGCTTCCCCAAGGCGTAGGTCCTACTCCCAAATCCGTGTTTGATGGGCCCGGCGTCTCATGGCCGAAATCGAAAAAAAGCTGATTGAACAGATCACGTGGTCGGAGATCTGGGCTTGCCTCCAAGCCTCCTGGGGCCGCAACCGAAGAAAACCGCCGGTTGAACAGATCACATCGTGGGAGATCAGGGCTTGGCCGCGCCCGCTGACCCAAAAAGAAACGCTAAACCACTGGCCCGCGGGCCTGTCCACAAGCTGCAGGGCTGCCCGCCCCCTCACCACACGAGCACCAATGGCCCGTCGACCACGAGCAGCGGGGCCGCCCTAACGAAGACCGCTTCGGGCTTCCCGTCGTAGGATAGATCCTTCTCTGGCTGCCGCTGGCTCTTTCGCTTGATCCGTGGATACCTGTCGCTCGCGAAGCGGATCCCTCCATGGATCTCGCTGTCGTAGGATGGATCCCCGCTGGACCAAAATTAAATGGGTGCCTCGATGGAGCGATTTAGCCAGGTCCTGCCGCCGCTCGAGGGGGGCCTTTCGGCGACTCCGATGGGTGTGGTTTGCAGATGGTGTGGTTTGCAACGCCCGCATTGGCGGGGCAGGCGAGCACCTCGAGAGAGTACTCCGCCGCTCACCGAGGAGGCCCGACGGGGGCAGCGTGGCGCCCCCCAAACCCCAACGACGGATCGCAAACCACACTCCGGCGTAACCACATCCTGTGCAGCTGCCGAGCCGTTTCCGCGCCGTGCGCAGGCCACGCCCGCCGGCAGGCAGCTCGCCCGTCGACGCTGCTACGCCCACAGGCGCTGGGCTCGGCAGGCCCGGGCGCGCGCTCGCCATGCCCCGAACGCCAACGTCTCGAAAAACTCAACGCGGATTGTTTTCTCAATTCTTCGGGGGTTGCCACCGTTGACCTTTACCCAACGTGCCCCCAGCTTGTCGCTCCACCTTGGAGCCCCTGGGGCCTTCTGGGCCTCGTAATGGGGTTCTCGGGAGGCCGTGGGGGCCTCCCTGGGGGGGCCCCGCCGGCCCCGGGACCATCGGAAAACGACTCAGGCGTCGATTTTTCAGATATGCGCCAGGCCCCTCCCCCCTGGCGCGCGGAGCGCGCTAGGGGCGGCGCCGGAAGCGCCGCCCGGGGGCCCCAGCACGGATCCAAGAAATCCGCGCGGAGCGCCGAGAGTTTATGTTTATGTGTATTTTTCGTTTCCAAAGGAGGAAAAGCTGGCATTGGGGAGGAGCTCCTGACCTTTGAGGGCCCCGGACGACGCGGACGAAGCGGACGACGACGACGATGACGACGACGACGATGACGACGACAACGAAGACGGCGACGACGACGGCGACGGCGAGTCGATAAACGGGAGCACCACCAGCTGCACGACCAGCCTGCTCCGCCACGTCCCAGACCAACTCCCACGAACTCTGAGGGCCCCCCCGGGCCGCGCAAAGGCCACTTCCTGCTGTTGCCTCTGCCTCTGCTTCCTCCTCCTCCTCCTCTTCCTGCTCCTCGTCCTCCTCCTCCTCCTCCTCCTCCTCTTCCTCCTCCTCCTCCTCCTCCTCGTCCTCCTCGTCCTCCTCAGTCGAGAAGCCTTGCTTCCCGACGCTGGCGCCACAGCCACACCAACTCTCTCCGATGTCCGCGCCCTCGGGCGCAGGCCCGCGCCGCCGCGCGCCGGCCTCAGTCGCTCAACCTTGAGCCAGAGCAGCCGCAGCGGGTCGCCATGCTCGCCCGCGCTGCCCTTGCTCCCCACGTCCCACCCCAGTTTTCGACTTTGGTGGTGAACATGTTCAGGTCGTTGATCTCCAACAGGCACAGGAGCCTGCCCGCCGGAGAATACGATCACCCCAAATCGATACGTATATGAAGAGGCCCTCTATGTCGTCGCAGGTGCCCAACTCGAAACCGGACTTGGTATCTGGAGCATTCGGCCTGTCGGCTTCCAAGCCATGACGGGGTGTTGAACGTTCCACCATCGTCGTACGACGCACCTCTGTGCTTCGAAGACCACGAAGTGGCCTACAGTTGGCTCCGGGCATTCAAAATCATGCCCAGGAATGGAGTTCTGGGACCTCGAAGACCACGAAGTGTGTAACTGTTTGCTTAAAACGACTTCCGCGGCTTCTCCCCGGCACCCGCCCAGACCCCCCTGGGGAGTCAAGATGCCCCCTTTTGACACTACTAGAAACCTATCAGTCTTCGCTTTTAGGTAATAATACTCACAAACATATGAAGAAGAGAAGAGAAGAAGAAAAACAAATAATAGTCATAGTGTTAATAATAAGAAGAAGGACGCCCGCTCGGAGGAGGCCAAGCTGGGCTTGAAGGAGTGGCCGCTGGCACTCCAGCCGGCGGAGGCTGCCTCGAGTAGCGCTGCGGCGTCGGTGCCGCCGCCACCTCTGCTGGCACGTCTAGTGCGCACCCCGCCCTGGATGAGGTGAAGATTTTGGAGTTCTTCATCCGGTGACCGTACGCGCCGGCGGAGGAAACATAAGAAGAAGAAGAAGGATTCCGCAGAATCTTCAATTGCAGGATTGGCTGAACCTCCATCTGAGGATCGCCCTTCAGTAGATTCTCCGCTGCGCACTCGTTCGGCTGAGCCTCCATCTGAGGTTCGCCCTTCTTCTCAAGATCCTTCTTCACGTACTTGTTTGGCTGGGCCTCCATTTGAGGTTCGCCCTTCTTTGGCAGATCCTTCTTCACGTATATACTTATTCCCAACCCTCCTTGGTTGGGTATTCGTTTTGAATAAGGGACTGTGGTCTCCATCTTCCTTCCTCCCGCCTCCCTCCTGCCTCCTGCCTGCCTCCTCCTGTCTTGCCTGCGGGGGGCTGCGATCTGTGGAACTGTCGCTACGTTCGAGGCCTGCCGGGGGGCCCAGCACAGTGACGCCACGCGCGGACCCAAATTAGACCTCGCCATCCCTGGGGGGCTGCGATCTGTGAAACTGTCGCCACTTTTCGAGGCCAGCTGGGGGGCCCAGCACAGTGACGCACGCGCGGACCCAAAGTAGACCTCGCCATCCCTGGGGGGCTGCGATCTGTGAAACTGTCGCCACTTTCGAGGCCTGCTGGGGGGCCCAGCACAGTGACGCCACGCGCGGACCCAAATTAGACCTCGCCATCCCTGGGGGGCTGCGATCTGCGAAACTGTCGCCACTTTCGAGGACTGCTGGTGGGTCCTGCGGGGTGAAGCACCGCGCGGACCTGAGCGGGACCTCGCCGTCCCTGGGGGGCTGCGATCTGCGAAACGGTCGCCACTTTTGATGGCTGCTGGTGGGTCCTGCGGGGTGAAGCACCGCGCGGACCTGAGCGGGACCTCGCCGTCCCTGGGGGGCTGCGATCTGCGCAACTGTCGCCACTTTCGAGGCCTGCTGGTGGGTCCTGCGGGGTGAGGCACCGCGCGGACCTGAGCGGGACCTCGCCATACCTGAGGAGCTGCGATCTGCGCAACTTTCGCCACTTTCGAGGGCTGCTGGTGGGTCCTGCGGGGTGAGGCACCGCACGGACCTGAGCGGGACCTCGCCGTCCCTGGGGGGCTGCGATCTGCGAAATTGTCGCCACTTTCGAGGGCTGCTGGTGGGTCCTGCGTGGTGAAGCACCGCGCGGACCTGAGCGCCACCTCGCCGTCCCTGAGGGGCTGCGATCTGCGAAATGTTGTCACTTTCGAGGGCTGCTGGTGGGTCCTGCGGAGTGAGGCACCGCGTGGACCTGAGCGGGACCTCGCCGTCCCTGGGGGGCTGCGATCTGCGAAACTGTCGCCACTTTTGAGGACTGCTGGTGGGTCCTGCGGAGCGAGGCACCGCGCGGACCTGAGCGGGACCTCGCCGTCCCTGGGGGGCTGCGATCTGCGCAACTGTCGCCACTTTCGAGGGCTGCTGGTGGTTCCTGCGGAATGAGGCACCGCGCGGGCCTGAGCGGGACCTCGCCGTCCCTGGGGGGCTGCGATCTGCGAAACCGTCGCCACTTTCGAGGACCTCGCCGTCCCTGGGGGGCTGCGATCTGCGAAATAGTCGCCACTTTCGAGGGCTGCTGGTAGGTCCAGCGGAGCGAGGCACCAGGCAGATCTGAGCGGGACATCGCAATCCCTGGGGGGCCGCGAGCCTCACGAATGCCGCTTGCAGAAATATATGCGCCCATGTCACGTCATCACCTCCGTATAACGTCTCCCAAGCTACTCATGCCCCGCATTGCGCAGGGGTTGGGTACTTCGCCAGGGTAATTTGGCTGAGCCTCCATTTGAGGTTCGCCCTTTAATTGCAAGTTTGGCTGAGCCTCCATATGGGGCTCGCTCAGGATCTGTGTTCTCGTGCGTTGAGGCCGTCTCCGCCATTATTGCCCTACCAAGTTTGGGACGTTCTATTGTCGATCATGTTCTTGAGCTGCCTCCTTCGGTTGAGGCGCACACGAATGAGTCGGTAACGCACGCTATTGGATCAGGTGACGACAGCGGTGGAGTTTTGATCGTGCCTCCCTCTACTGATGATTGCCCGCCATACACACTCGCAGAACATCCTGACCTGTGTTGGCACATGGGGTACGATGGTGAAGTGCTTTGCGAAGGGGCCGAAACTGCCTCCGATGCCATTTTGGTCCCGCCTCCTTTGCAACCGCCTCCCACTGTGGAGGCCAGCACGGCGGAATCTCTGGATGTCTTCCTTGACCCTGTCGCGTCGACGGGTCTTTCAACCTCGGGCGCGAAACCGTCTGAGGGTACGGTTTTGGACACGGGCTTCCTCGCTCATGCAGGTCGTATCCGCCTTACAGTGTGTGCGCTGACCTGCAGCGGTCTCGAGTTCAGCATAGGCCGCGTGGGCCCGCCTTCATTTATGCTTCAAATCCCACCAGCCCTTTGGGCGTGAGTGGTTTAGAGAGCCCGCTCTGTCCTCAACCCCCCTTCTTCCCCTTCGGGGAGGGGTTTACCCCTCCCCCTACCCCCTCCCCCTGGGCCTGGAGAGAGGCCCCGGCGGGTGGTCAGGGGTGTCTTTTTCGACTCCTGGGAGGGTCAAAAAACGACGACCCTCACGAGGATTCTGGCCCCGAGGGGGGGGGGAGTTTGGCCCCTCTGCTCTTCTTTGAAGCAAAAACCATTGATTTTACTACGGTTTTGGCCCCATTTTGGCCTTCTGAGGGGGCCGCGCTCCTCTTCCTTCATAGCAAAATTATTGATTTTACGAAGGTTTTGGGCTCATTTTGTCCTTCTCAGGGGGCAGCGCTCCTTTGCGCTTCAGAGGAGGTCGCAAGAGGCCCCAAGATGGCCCCAAGAGGCCCCCAGGAGCCTCCCAAGAGGCCTCCAAGAGGCCCCCAAGAGGCCCCCAAGAGGCCCCAAGAGGCCCCCAAGAGGTCCCCAAGAGGCCCCCAAGAGGCCCCCAGAGGCCCCACGAGGCCCCCAAGAGGCCCCCAAGAGGCCCCCAAGAGGCCCCCAAGAGGCCCCAAGAGGCTCCAAGAGGCCCCCAAGAGGCCCCCTGGGGCCGCCAAGAGGCCCCCAAGACGCCCCAAAAGGGGACGAGGTGCCCGAACGCCTCACGCCACGAGGAGCCCGAACGACTCACACCAGGACGAGGGGCCCGAACGACTCACACCACGAAGAGCCCGAACGACTCACACCAGAAGGAGGGGCCCGAACGACTCACACCAGGACGAGGCGCCCGAACGACTCACACCACGAGGAGCCCGAACGACTCACACCACGACGAGGGCCCCGAACGACTCACACCACGAGGAGCCCGAACGAGTCACACCAGGAGGAGGGGCCCGAACGACTCACACCAGGACGAGGGGCCCGAACAACTCACACCACGAGAAGCCCGAACGACTCACACCAGGACGAAGAGCCCGAACGACTCACACCACGAAGAGCCCGAACGACTCACACCAGGAAGAAGGGCCCGAACGACTCACACCAGGACGAGAAACCCCAAACGACTCAAACCACGAGGAGCGCTTTCTCTCCCTCCTCCTCCACCTCGTCCTTCTCCCGCTCCCACCACAAGGATGATGTACAAGAAGGCGGGAGGAAGGAGGAACAGGGGAGATATGCGGGGGCAGGCGGAACACGCCTGACAATCACGACTGTCGGCATGCTTCGCAAGAGTTGCTGTTTTGAGATGGGCTGGTGGGGATACGCGAAGCGTAAAGAATTTATTGTCCTGCTTGTTAGTCCCCTCGGGAGCCTAGCCTTGCAGCGGTCCGCAGCAACACAAATCCTCCTCCTCCTCCTCCTCCTCCTCCTCCTCCTCTCATGCATTGCGTTTCGACGAAGCGACAGCAGCCGGGGTGGGCCCTCTCTCCACGACTGGTCAGCGCGCAGCTTGAGTGGAAACAAAGGCAGCGGCTGCGCCTTCCTGGGAGCCTGCGTTGGAGACATGACACCACCTCCTCCTCCTCCTCCTTCCTCCTCCTCCTTCCCTCCTCCTTCCCTCCCTCCCTCCCTCCCTCCCTCCCTCCCTCCTCCTCCTCCTCCTCCTCCTCCTCCTCGTCCTCGTCCTCGTCCTCCTCTCCTCCCCCTCGTCCTCCTCCCTTCTCCTTCTCGTCCTCCTCGTCCTCGTCGTCTTCCTCGTCCTCCTCGTCCTCCTCCTCGTCCTTCTCGTCATCCTCGTCCTCCTCCTCGTCCTCCTCGTCCTCCTCCTCCCCCTCCTGCTCCTCCTGCTCCTCTGGGGAGGCGGATTTGTGTCAATGGTTGTTTTCGCTTCCCCTGCCTCACCACACGCAAAAATTATCCCGGCAAAGCAACCTAACATCGATATGTAGAAGCATATCTGGAGGCATGCAGCAGCAGTAACAGTCACAGTAGTAGTAGCCATAAGAGTAGGAGAGATGAAACAGTGGTAGCAGTGAAATAGTAGTTGTAGTTGGCGGGAGTGAACGAGTGAAGTGTAGTAGTAGTGGGTGTAGTGGTAACAGCGAAGTGAAGTATAATTGGAGTGGGTGGATGGCAGTAGTAGTAACAGTGAAGTACGGCGGATGTCTTGGATAGTAGAATGGTAGTAGGGGAAGTTAGCCCCCGTAGTAACGGTATCAGTAGAAGTAATAGTAGAATGTATGTCGAAACGAGACACTGCTATCAATGCACGGAGCTTGAATGGATGTATTTGCAAACGAGACACTGCTATCAACGCACGGAGCTTGAATGGATATGTGGTCAAACAAGACACTGCGATCAACGCACGAAGCTTGAATGGATGTATGTCCAAACGAGACACTGCTATCAACGCACGGAGCTTGAATGGATGTGTGTCCAGAAGAGACACTGCTATGAACGCAAGGAGCTTCAATGGATGTATGTCCAAACGAGACACTGCTATCAACGCACGGAGCTTGAATGGATGTATGTCCAGAGGAGACACTGCTATCAACGCACGTAGCTTGAATGGATGTATGTCCAAACGAGACACTGCTATCAACGCACGGAGCTTCAATGGATGTAGGTGCGAACGAGACACTGCTATCAACGGATTGAGTCTCAAACGATTTATTGGTACAAATGGTTTTTGCACCAAAACAGGAGCTCGAAGCTCTTGTGTTTGCATCTCTCGTCACGCTCTTCCCAACGGCTGCCCAGACCCCCCTGTGGAGTAATGTGCTGCTCTCTTTTTACACCATTAGAAACCTATTATCCCGGCAAGGCAACCTAACATCGATATGTAGAAGCATATCTGAAAACATTCCTCTTAAGATTCAGATGATTATCCCGGCAAAGCAACCTAACATCGATATGTAGAAGCATATCTGAAAGCATTCCCCTTAAGATTCAGATGAACATCCAGTTGTAGAATTCTGCTGTTCTCGCAGTCGTAGTCGCATTCGCGATGACAGTCGCAGCGGCAACGGCAGTCGCAGTCACAGCCTCAGCCTCAGCCTGCCTCAGCCTCAGCCTCAGCCTGCCTCAGCCTCAGCCTGCCTCAGCCTCAGCCTCAGCCTGCCTCAGCCTCAGTCTGCCTTCAGCCTCGGCCTCAGCCTCAGCCTGCATCAGCCTCAGCCTCAGCCTCAGCCTCAGCCTGCCTCAGCATCAGCCTGCCTCAGCCTCAGCCTCAGCCTGCCTCAGCCTCAGCCTCAGCCTGCTTCAGCCTCAGCCTCAGTCTGCCTTCAGCCTCGGCCTCAGCCTCAGCCTGCCTCAGCCTCAGCCTGCCTCGGCCGCAGCATCAGCCTGCCTCAGCATTCAAAATGTGGCCCAGGAATGGAGTTCTGGGAACTAGAAGAACACGAAGTGGCCTACAGTTGGCTCCGGGCATTCAAAATCATGCCCAAGAATGGAGTTCTGGGAACTTGAAGAGCACGAAGTGGCCTACAGTTGGCTCCGGGCATCCAAAATGTGGCCCGGGAATGGAGTTTTGGGAAATCGAAGAGCACGAAGTGGCCTACAGTTGGCTCCGGGCATCCAAAATGTGGCCCGGGAGTGGAGTTCTGGGAAATCGAAGAGCACGAAGTGGCTTACAATTGGCTCCGGGCACTCAAAATGTAGCCCGGGAGTGGAGTTCTGGGAGGTCGAAAAGCACGAA
This sequence comes from Prorocentrum cordatum, assembly GCA_963575745.1. Lineage (NCBI taxonomy): Eukaryota > Dinophyceae > Prorocentrales > Prorocentraceae > Prorocentrum > Prorocentrum cordatum. Next base: position 2,138,119 of record CAUYUJ010004446.1, read on the forward strand.
GTGTGTGACTGTTTGCGAAAAACGAGGTTCCGCGGATCCCCCCCGGAAATCCCCAACGGCCCCCCCAACGGCCCCCCAACGGCTCCCCAACGGCTGCCCAGACCCCCCTGTGGAGTAATGTGCTGCTCTCTTTTTACACCATTAGAAACCTATTATCCCGGCAAGGCAACCTAACATCGATATGTAGAAGCATATCTGAAAGCATTCCTCTTAAGATTCAGATGATTATCCCGGCAAAGCAACCTAACATCGATATGTAGAAGCATATCTGAAAGCATTCCCCTTAATATTCAGATGAAAATCCAGTTGTAGAATTCTGCTGTTCTCGCAGTCGTAGTCGCATTCGCGATGACAGTCGCAGCGGCAACGGCAGTCGCAGTCACAGCCTCAGCCTCAGCCTGCCTCAGCCTCAGCCTCAGCCTGCCTCAGCCTCAGCCTGCCTCAGCCTCAGCCTCAGCCTGCTTCAGCCTCAGCCTCAGTCTGCCTTCAGCCTCGGCCTCAGCCTCAGCCTGCCTCAGCCTCAGCCTGCATCAGCCTCAGCCTCAGCCTCAGCCTGCCTCAGCATCAGCCTGCTCAGCCTCAGCCTCAGCCTGCCTCAGCCTCAGCCTCAGTCTGCTTCAGCCTCAGCCTCAGTCTGCCTTCAGCCTCGGCCTCAGCCTCAGCCTGCCTCAGCCTCAGCCTGCCTCGGCCGCAGCATCAGCCTGCCTCAGCATTCAAAATGTGGCCCAGGAGTGGAGTTCTGGGAACTAGAAGAACACGAAGTGGCCTACAGTTGGCTCCGGGCATTCAAAATCATGCCCAGGAATGGAGTTCTGGGAACCTGAAGAGCACGAAGTGGCCTACAGTTGGCTCCGGGCATTCAAAATCATGCCCAGGAATGGAGTTCTGGGAAATCGAAGAACACGAAGTGGCCTACAGTTGGCTCCGGGCATCCAAAATGTGGCCCGGGAATGGAGTTCTGGGAAATCGAAGAGCACGAAGTGGCCTACAGTTGGCTCTGGGCACTCAAAATGTAGCCCGGGAATGGAGTTCTGGGAGGTCGAAGAGCACGAAATGTTAACTGTATGCGAAAAACGAAGTTCCGCGGATCCCCCCCGGAAATCCCCAACGGCCCCCCCAACGGCCCCCCAACGGCTCCCCAACGGCTGCCCAGACCCCCCTGTGGAGTAATGTGCTGCTCTCTTTTTACACCATTAGAAACCTATCAGTCTTCGATGTTAGGTAAAAATCCAGTTGTAGAATTCTGCAGTGCAGCGCAGGCAGTCGCCTCAGCCTCAGCCTGCCTCAGCCTGCCTCAGCCTGCCTCAGCCTCAGCCTGCCTCAGCCTCAGCCTCAGCCTCAGCCTCAGCGAGCCTCAGCCTCAGCCTGCCTCAGCAGCCTCGCCTCAGCCTCCGCCTCAGCCTGCCTCAGCCTCAGCAGCCTCAGCCTCAGCCTCAGCCTGTGCCTCAGCCTCAGGGCCTCAGCCTCAGCCTGCCTCAGAGCCTTCTGGGAGCAATCGAAGAGCACGAAGTGGCCTACAGTTGGCTCCGGGCATTCAAAATGTGGCCCGGGAATGGAGTTCTGGGAAGTCGAAGAGCACGAAGTGGCCTACAGTTGGCTCCGGGCATTCAAAATGTGGCCCGGGAATGGAGTTCTGGGAGGTCGAAGAGCACGAAGTGTGTGACTGTATGCGAAAAACGAAGTTCCGCGGATCCCCCCCGGAAATCCCCAACGGCCCCCCCAACGGCCCCCCAACGGCTCCCCAACGGCTGCCCAGACCCCCCTGTGGAGTAATGTGCTGCTCTCTTTTTACACCATTAGAAACCTATCAGTCTTCGATGTTAGGTAATCAGTCTTCGATGTTAGGTAAAAACGTTGATTTTCGGATGGGCCTTCTACGTTGTGTCAGTAACAGCTTCGATCAAGGCACTTACCCGACCCCGAAAAACTCAAAATCCTGGTGATGACTATTCATTGAATATTGATTTGTTTCAGGGGCGAGGGGGAGAGGGGACATCTTTTTTGTTGTGAGCATGTGTGTGTCTTGAGCCACAATGGCGCGCGGTCAGTAAAGGGGGCACAAGAAAAACCTAGATAACGTATTGGATGGTAGAAGTGAAACGCCGACAGGAATCCAACACAAAGTAGGTTTATTGGTGAAATGTGACCTCGGCTAAGATGCTGAGAGTGCAGATTGTAAAGCGTGCCCAAAGTCCAGCAACAGAGATTTAACATCGACGCGCTTCCAGATAGGTCTCCAATTGACCTTCCACCCCCATCATTAATGTCACATCTTTGCACTCTCGGATGCAATTTGTTTGTGGTTGTTGTCGTGACTGCAGCCGTTTGGCTCCGAAGCGTCATGAACTCTGTGACAGGAATAATTGTACTATCCATTCGACATTGGGCTACAATCCTTGACAATCGCTGTGTTTTTGATGCGAATGCAATACAGAATTGTGCTGCTGATGTGATTGTTGCTCAGAGTCGCGGCCTCGGCGCTGAAGACATCAGACATCTTAGACAACGGTGCAGACACACATCTGAGAAACATTTGAGGACGAAAGCTCCTGGGTTGACTTGTACGATAGATGATCTCAGAATAGTTTTGACAGGGCTGGGCGTGTTGGTGTCATCTTTTGTACTTGGAGTCATGCAGCAACAAATCGTCGAGCAGGCAACCCCCGAAGTTTGCCCTCCCCGAGTGCCTCCTCCTCCTCCTGCTGCCCCTCGGCGTCCGCCAGGCCCCCAAGGAGCTGGTGGTGGGGGCGAAAGGTCGGCAGCTCCTGCTGCTCCTGTTGTTGTCGATGCTGCCGCTGCCAAGAAGATTGCAGCACTTCAGGCCAGAATCAAGACGCTAAGTAAAATGAATGCAGCCAAGCGTGCCACAATTTCTCATTGGAAAAAGACTGCAAATAAACATAAGGCAAAGCTCACATCTGAATCGGAGCAACATAAGAAGTTCGCAGAACGCATCACAATGGAGAAACAATGCAAACGACGTAAGGACGGCCAACGGCCGCAACTTTCTTTGCGTGGAGGGCATTCGCTTGCGGCTCGAAGAAACAACGGGCACACGGGAGGGACATGCATCCAGAATCAATTCAATCGTCGTGCCGGGAAGGATGCAGTTACTCGTTGGGAGTTGCGTTTGGCCAAGTGTCTGATACTTCGATCTCGGGGGTGGTACGGATATCATTCACTCAGAATTCGGAGTGGGCTTGCTGATGCTACTGACGCAGTGCTTTGCGGACGTCAGACGCCAGAGAAATTGGAAGATGGATCAACAATCAAGTTATTCAGTTTCGAGATTCACAACACAAGTGGCGACGCCACGAATACGGCCGTCAAGAATTTCAAAGCTCACACTTGCAGAGTCTGCAGTTGGTACAATCACTTTTACTTTCCTTGGCAGGATGCTGAAGATAGGATGGGCTCCGCTTCACAGGAATGCTGGGCAGATCTCATGAAAATCCCTTCTCATTCTGGCGGGCTGGAATGTCGCGCGATGTCTCTGAAACAATGCAGAAGTATCGGGATGCAGACGTGGTTGGACATGTCATCCTGGCTTTCCCATCCGAAGCCGGGCGACGTGCAGCCGGAGGACGTTGATTATGTTATTCATATTCGGTCCTTTGTCTTCTCATCCGACAATGGCCCAGACCAGGCGAAGGCGGACCGTCTCATTCGCGACGACATTGCCGATCAACTTTATACACTCATGTTGCGTGCATGGTGCATTCGGCATAAACTTCATCTCTGCGTGACGGGGGATTGGGGTGGGGTGCTGAGAGCGATCGCAGAACTGCAACTGTAGTCTGCCTGTCCCCTTACAGGGGATTTAAATGAAAATGCCCTTCAGGAGCTTTGGGGTGGAGGTCATGCAACCACTGTTTTTTTGCTCTGGGGATTGCTCGGGAGTCGTTTTTTTCACGGGCGAAGAACCGCTGTTTTTTTGGTCCGAGGGTTGAGTCAAAAAATGATTGGCCTAATGCCGTTGAAATCAATATGATGTATCGTTTTGCTTGTAGATAGGTGAGGGCGGTCCGATTGACTTGAAGCAGGTCGCGACGTCAACAACCCACAACACATGTGAGATAACTCAGGTATTGGGCCCAATGAGAAGGCCATCTGTCTGAGATCTCGAAAAGCCCCCAAAAGATAACAGTCACGCTCAAGGCCCCCCAAAGTAAGATACTTGCCCCAAATGATATCCCAGAAACGTGTGCGTGTGTGTGTGTGTGTGTGCCGCAGCCCTTTGGGTCCAGCCCGTTCATCTCAGGAAGATGATGTTCGATGAACGAGCTTGATGATTTGATTGAGGATGAATTGGACTTTTCTCGTGGTGAACTGGACGATTTGATTCAGGATGAACTGGACGATTTGATGCATGGTGAACTGGACGATTTCATTCAAGATGAACTCGGCACGGCGCCAGCGGAGTCGGAGCCGCCCCGAGATGCTCGCAGTCCTCGCCCACTGGATCTCGAGTTGGCAGACCTTGCACATGCCAGGCCGATGGTGTCAGCCGCGCGGGATACTCGTGGCCGACCGCCAAGAAGGCCTCTCCAAACCACCAGGTCTAGCCTTGCAGCGCAGCAGCCAGTCTCTCAGGACGACCCAGCACAGCTGGTCATGCATTACGCCGACGTCGTACAAGTGCCAGCAGATGTCCCAGATGTGCCATATGATTTGGAAACCATGTTACGAATCCGCTACATCGAGTTTCTCCCCAGCCCCGTGTGCCAACACTTGGAGCAGTTTGTCGGTCTTGCGTTGACACCTGGGACGCGTCTGGATCCGAAGTCTGCGCACCTTGCGAGAAACCTTCTGAGATATGATATAAGTACCGCCCAGAGGCATTTAGAAGTTCTGGCCCACGACTCGTCCATGCACCCTGTTACGGCATCCAGGCACAGGACTCTTCTTGCGCAGATTTGTTGGGATCTAGATGTTTCGAGTAGGCTTAGCTTCGATCGGGCACTGATTCGTTCACCACAGTTTTCAGCATTACACTTGTGCGAAGTCGACATGTACGACGAGACTCCGATGCCAGTGCGGTTGAGGGACAGGATCGAGGAACTTCAAAATGAGGAAATGTTTCGTGGTTTTCAGCAGTCAAACTGGAGCGAAATGTCTGGCCCCGCGAGCTGGAGCGATGTTCATTCGGTTCTTGTCTGTCGCTGTTCCAAGTCGAAAGTGTTTGGGGTTCATTGGCAAGATCGAGGACCAGGGGGCCGTTCGATTCACATGTGGGGAAAACTGCAAATCAGTGTTCGACCGAGTAACTGGGGAGACAACTCGCCAAGGGCTCAGGCAGATCTGGACGACATCTCACATGTGCACGGAGTACGGTCAGCGTACCCGCGGATCTGTCACGGACCGAGGGGCCGCGAATGGAGCCGCCGAGCGTGGAATTCGATGTGACAATCCTGGCTGGCAACACTTGCACTTGGACTGCCACGCCCATCTCACAGCGCTCGTGTTTGGCAAGGCGTGTTCGGCGTGTGAATGGCTCGTCACGGGCATGATCAGGACCGCGCTGGCTACGCAGATGGCGGGGTCCATGAGCCATTTCAGAAGATGCTTGAAGTTGCAGATTCGTTCGATGGTGCAATTCACTACTGGGGAGCCTCCAACGGAATACGGCTTGCATGTGCGACGCGTTGTAGCTATGTACGGGAGGTCTGGCCACAACCTAGTTCAACGACTTGTGGTGTTGAGAATGTTACCCAACGGCGATTGGACGGACAAGGCTCGCATCGTCATCTACGCGCCTGCGTTGCCGCGGGATGGTGCCCAAGCGAAGCTCTGGACTGATCGCATTGTCGCTGGCTTGTGCTTCGCGGTGTGCCCACCCACGTTCAAGAAGTTCTCTCGGAACAGGTGGTTCGGCAAAGAGGTCAGTCTCGACCAAATCGGATTGCTGGAGCATTGCCACGGCCTTTTCTCGAGCACGTTCAGGAGGTGGGTATCGGAAGTGGACGGCGACCAGAAGAGGAAGCGGACCGCAGCTGCTTCTGCAGGTCCGTTCGCTGCCCCTGGAGTCCCTGGAGATCAGCCAGTTCTTGCCCTTTGCGACGCCCCAGGGGATGCCTTTGCTGATCCTGGCGCAGATGGTGCTGGCGACGGTGGCCCGCCCCTCGGCCACGAGGATGCGCAGCCACAACGTCCAGACGATGCCGAACGCGTGGTGGTGGAGGTGAACGCCCACGAAGCCCAGGAGCGTGTAAACTCTGAACATCGAAGGCGTGCTATGGTCTTCGCGAATACCGAGTTTCTGCATCACTTGGACGTCATGCGGATCGTCATGGTCCCAATCATGGAGATGTTCAGGGAGTTCGATTTCCTCGGCGGTGATGCTTGGGAGGAACGCCAGAGAGCGGTTGAAGCTGAGGCGCTTCGCCTCGGAGTTGGTGCGGAGGCTGCTCAAGCTCGGAGGACATATCGTATCGTTGTGTGTGCCAAGGGGTCTGTGGAACAGACTTTCTTCAATAAGCTGAAGTTCCTGTACAATTCATCGATCATGTGGCGAACCATTGAGGGTAAGCACTGCACTGAGTTGATCAATGCGTATGTATTCAAGACCATGTCTCGAGCTGGTGCCAAGGCCGAGTGCGAGATTGCTGCTCTGCACAGGCGTTACCCCTATCGCGCGTTCTTGCTCATAAGCGATCCAACCATAGCAGACGAGATGATCCACGAGCCCGACTGCAACGCGGACCCTTTCTGGAGAGAGTTTCGGAATGCGAATCCAGATTTGAAGTCTCCGAGTACAAGGGCTCGGCTGGTGCTCTTGGCTTTACTGCACGTCCCAAGCATCGTGAGGATCGAGGCGCTCCACGCTTCTATACGGCAGATTCTCAGGTCAAGATCGGTGACTGACATGGCGAGCTTCCTAGATACATCCAGCGATTTCTTGTTGAAACGACTTCGGAGGCGAGAGAGGGCGCTACCGATCCAGCGTGAGATCTACATGCCAAACGTGCCTCTTCACGAAGCCTCTCGAGTTGTTGCAGAGCCTGGTCGTCGTCGTGGAGGTGGTGGGGCATGGCGGGCTTACACTTCTTCCACAGGCCGTGGCCAGGTCAGGGACTTCCATGCGCTTGCCGCCCAGTACAGGGCCATCACCGACGAGGAACGCGAGTACTTCAGGAGGCTCGGCGCAGAGGGCACGCAGAAGCATTCCGAGACTCCCAACGGCCGAAGCTTCGGGCCCACTGTCAGGGATGTGGAGAGGGCGGCAGCTAGATCACAGAAGCATGATATGTGCGAAGCCTTACTGCGTGACATACAACGTGATGAATTTCAGAGGGATGCATCGCTGGCCATTGCGGACTCCGTTGTCGCCAGGAGCCGTTCGTGGCAGGATGGAGAGCACCTGGCGAAGATGGCGAAGAAGACTTTGAGCGAACACACGTCCAAGAAACGAGAGGATGAGCGCATGTCAGTTACCAAGTTCATCGAGACCGAGGGCAAGGACCGCTTGGCGTCTGTGACTGCAAGGCTGCAGGGAGCTCCATTTATTGCACGACACCTGGTACCATCTCCGAGCCCAGCCGACAACCAGGAGTTCCTTTACGCACCAGATACGATCAGTCGTGCATCGAACGCCCTCGCTTGCATGTTGCATCGAAGGGATTCCAACGGTCGCTCCACATGTCGACTTATTGATGCTGAGTCTCGCAGGCGGCATTTCATGATTTGCCACAGGGATTGCGACAAGTGCCCGAAGGAGACCAAAGATGAGAAGAAGCTCAGGGAGTGTCTCACGGCAGGCCGCTGCATCCACCATTGTCCAGGCGGCAAGCGGTTGCGCTCCTTCGGGCTCGGAGTCCACAACATGTTGAAGATGCTGGTGCGCACTTGCAAGCAGAAGGTCTTGGACGGTGTTTTTTTCATGGCGTTCATTGGGACTGACCTCGATGATATATATCCTGATGACCGCCAGCCTCTCGCCGAGGTGCTGGACAGGGTCAAGGTCGTGCACTTGGCCGACCTGTCGCTGAACCCGTTCGTGCCCGCGTACCAGGCCACGACTGCCGCGGCGCTGCCGCCGCAGCTCGGCGAGTCCAAGGACGGGCACGCGATGCCCATTTTGATCCAGGCTTTAGGAGTTGAGGGGAAGAAGGACGATGGTAATGAAGGTGATGATAAACACGATGAGGAGGGAGCGGAACACGAAGCAGAGGCGAAGGGAGGGAGGCAACAGGAGGGGGAGGGGGAGGAGAGGGGGGAACGAGGAGGGAAGAATGGAGAGAGGATAGAGGAGGGAGGGGAGGAAGAATGAAGAGCGATGGGAGGTGGCAGAACGGAGGAGGAGGATGAATAATAATGTTTAGACCCGTCACTTCTTTGATACAGTCGACGTGTGAAATATCGAAGACGCCTTCGGCGACCTCCTCCGCAAACCCTGCCTTTTGGAAATGCCAATGTGGATACCTTTTGGCCGTCAACTGGCCATTTGAGGCCGGATTCTCAACCGTCGCTGGGGCGCCTCGGGTCAATGTTGGAAGCAGTCGTTGGACGCCCTGGTCCGTTTAAACGTTGTCGGGCTCCTTGCTGCCATCTTGGGGCATTCTCAAGTCCTCTTGGGCCAACGGCGGGGCCAGTGTGGGATCCTGCAGGGGCTCTTGGGGCCGTCTCGACCTCGCGGCGTCTTGGGGGGGCCCTGATGTCCTTCGGCGGGGGCGCGCCCACGCGGCTGCTTCTGAAAGAATGCGTGCGGATTCTGCGAAAGCGCGCGCCATCGACGAGCGCGCTTTGGCAGAAGGCCGCGGAAGGGGGCACCAACGTAGTGCACTAGTCACTAGACGTGCGGGTCTAAGACTCTAAGAGCCAGGAGGGCGAATGATATATCAAGCTGGGCCTTTCCGCCGTCGCTGCACCCCGCTAAAGCGATTGATAAGGAGGTTGGGGGGGTGGGCATGGTACAGCGCCTCACAGCAACAACGAACAGCCCCGCGCAACATTCACCAACCATTCGCTTCAAACAAAAATGTGATAACGCCTGCCTTTGCGCCACTGTTTGGCAACATATAGAATATGCTATCTGATCTATCCAAGGGCTGGCGTTGCAACGTCTGCAGCCAGCGCGCAAGCACCACTTTACGAACGCACAATCTTTAATCATCGCGCAGAGAACAACTTTTGCGAGGCCCACGGGGCGTGCCAGTGCCGCGCCCAAACAAGAACAAGCCCTTCAATTCGAAAGCATCGCGCCTCAGGCGCAAGTGGCCTACCGCGAACGCCTGCGCGCGAGCGCAATGTTTCCGCTGGAACACAGCACCAACGGGGTGCCGAGACTAAGCGGCGCCATGTGTGCCGCCGCGCAGCGCGACGACGCTGGGGACTTTGCATTTCTGCATGTGCACTCATGTTGAAGGTGCCATTGGCAGCGTGGACGCCCGCGTCGCTGCGGCCGCGTCCGCTTCGGTGTCGTCGGCACAAGTGCTGCGCGCGACGTTGACACATGGGCCGCGCCGCTTTTTGCCCTATGGCAGCCCTACCGCTATTCCTGCCGACCTCGCAAAAATACCATGGTGAAACTGACGCCCGCGTGCGACCGACTGGCGCGGCTCCACCACGCGGCGCTGCACCTCCTTCGGCGACGCCCCGCCTACCGTAGATCCACCCGCGCGCGTTCCCGCGCGCAAAGGGCAGCTCGAACTGTCGTTTCCGCTCAGGGAACGCGCTCGCGCGTGGCCAGAGCGCGAAACACGTCACTGTTGGCGTTGCCAAATCTAGCATCGGCGCGCCCGCTCCGAGGAATCTGTCCGCGCTCCCACCCGCCTGGCCACGTTCGAGGAGTTTTGCCCGAGTGCGTTGATCCTACCAGGCCAAGTTGGAGGGGTTTTGCCAGGGTTCGGCTCCATCGCCGCCCCGAGGAGCGGGCCCGCGCTGTTCCCACCAGGCCACGTTGGAGGACGTTTGCCCGAGTGCGTTGCTACCGCCTGGCCACGTTGGATGGCCGTTGCCTGAGTTCGGCCCCATCGCCTGCCCGAGTGGTAAGTCAGCGCTGCCCCGCCAGGCCACAACAGAGGACATTCGCCCGAGTTCGACCCCTGCGCTGCCCCAGCGACTGGGCCAGCGTTGTTCCCGCCAGGTCACATTGGAGGACTTGTGCGTGCGCGTTTGCGTTGCTCCCATCAGGCCACGCGCGAGGACTTGCGCCCGAGCTCGACGCAAACGCCGCCCCGAGGACTAGGTCGCGTCGCTCCCGCCAAGCCACATTCGAGGAGTTGTGCCAGAGGGCGTTGACCCTGCCAGGCCACATTACAGGACTTTGCCCGAGTTCGACCCAGGCGCGCCCCCGAGGAGTAGGTCCGCGCTGCCCCTGCCAGGCCACATTACAGGAGTTTCGCCCGAGCGCATTGCCCCCACCAACCCACCTTGGAGGATGTGTGCCCGAGTTGGGCCCCGCCGCCTGCCCGAACAGCGGGCCACCATGCGCAGAGCGTTGCCCTCCGCAAATGACTGCCGCGTCGCATGGCGTTCGTTGCTCGTGAGAGATGGAGGGCCTCGCGCGTTTCTGGTTCGAGGGGGGGCGCTGTGAAGCCCTCCAGTTTCCTCCTGGGCGATCCAAGTGGTTGCTGGGGCCCCTCTTGGAGAGTTCTGCATATCCCGAGGCTTAGCCAGATAGTTGCGCATGTATCTCAAGACGCTGCCAGGCAACGGCTCCATGGAGACCTCTTGGCGCCCCACCAGGCCCCACCAATGAATTGTTGCTTGGGTTCGGCTCCAGCGCCTGGCCGAGCGGGGCGTCGGCGATGCGCGGCCAGCCAAGCCGTATTGTGGGATTTGCGATCGGGTTCGGTTCCAGCGCAGCCCCGAAGAGCAGGCCAGCGTTGCCCCCCCGCCAGGCCACGTTCGAGAAGGGTTGCCCGAGTTCGTTTCCCAAGCCAGGCCACGTTGGATGCATTTTGCCCGATGTCGGCCCCACCGCCCCCCCCTCACCCCTTCCGAGGAATAAATCAGCGTTGTCCCCGCCAGGCCACGTGGGCGGATATTCGCCCGAGGGCGCTGCCCCCCCCCCCCCCCCACCAGGCCACGTTGGAGGACGTTTGCCAGAGTTCGGCCCCAGCGCCGCCCAGAGCAGCAGGTCAGCATTGCCCCGCCTGGCTACAGCATGGGGCTGTTGCCCGAGTTCGGCACCAACGTATCTCCGAGGGACAGGCCCGCTTTGATGCCACCAGGTCGCATCCGAGGAGTGTTGTCCGAGCGCGCCGCCACCGCCAGGCCGCGCCAGAAGACGGTTGCAGGAATTCGGCGCCGGCCCCGAGGCGCGGGTCCGCGTCGCCGCCGACAGGCCGCGTCAGAGGAGCGTTGCCCGAGAACGTTGCTGTCGCGATGCCACGTTCAATGGCTTTTTTGGCCCATCTCGATTCCATTGCCGCACCGAGAAATTGGTTTGCGCAGCCAGGCCGCAGAACGTTGCCCGAGCGCGTTGCTCCCGCCAGACGACGTCAGAGGACGTCTGCCCGAGTTGGGGCCCATCGCCTGCCCGAGCAGCTGGTCAGAATTGCCCAGCCAGGCCGCGCCAGTGGACTTTTGTCCGAGCTCGGCCCCAGCGCCGCCCCGAGTGGTGGGCCAGCGGCCAGCGTTGCTTCCGCCAGGCCACGTCGGAGGACTGTTGCCCGAGCGCGTTGCTCCCGCCAGGCGCCATTGGAGGACTTGCGTGCCCGAGCTCGATTCCAGCGGCGCCCTCAGGAGTAAGCCCGCGACGCCCGCCGCCAGGCGCCATCAGAGGACGTCTGCCCGAGTACGTCGCCCCTATCAGACCACGCTAGAGGGCGTTTGTCCGAGTTCGACCCCCCCCCAGGAGTAGTATCGCGCTGCTCCCGCCAGGCCACAGTGCATGCTTTTTGCCAGAGCGCGTTGCTCCCATCAGGCCGCGCTACATGAAGTTTGCTTGATTTCGGCCACGGGGCTTGCCCGAACCGCGGGCCGCCGCGCGCAGAGCGTTGCCAGCCGCAAGTGGTTGCCGCGTTGCACGGCGTTCGTTATTCGTGAGAGACGGGGGCCCGCTGCGCTCCTGACTCGGGAGGGGGGCGCTGCGAGGCCACTCTGCCCCAATGGGCTCTCTCAGCGGTCGCTGGGCCCCAGCTTCGGGAGCTTCGCGCCCACCAAGGTTGAGCCAGATAGTTGCGCATGTATCTCAAGACTTTGTCAGGCAACGGGTTCTTGGGGTCCTCTTGACGCCTCTCCAGGGCGCTTTAGATGACGTTTGCCCGAGTTCGGCTCCATCGGCACCGCGGGGCAAACCCGCGATGCCCCCGCCGCGCCACATCTGAGGATTTGCGCCCCAGTTCGACCCCAGCGCCGCTCCGAAGAGCATGTCAGCGTTGCCCCCGCCAGGCAACATTCGAAGAGTTTTGCCCGAGCGCGTTGCCCCTGCCAGGCCGCGTTCGATGACTTTTGCCAGAGTTCGGCCCCAGCGCCCCCCGAGGAACGGGCCAGCGTTGGCTCCGCCAGGCCACGTTAAGGGATATTGCCCAATGGCGTTGCCCCCGCCAGGCCGCATCAGAGGACCGTTGCCCGATATCTGCCCCAGCGCCTCGAGCGGCGCGTCAGCATCTCCGCGCCAGGCCACGCCAGAGGACTTCTGCCCGAGTTCGGCACCGACGCCCCCGAGGGGCAGGCCCGCGCTGGCCCAAGCCACATCATAGGGGGGCGTGCCCGAGCGCTTTGCCCCCGCCAGGCCGCGCCATATGATTCTTGCTAGGGTTCGGTCCCCGCGCCGCCCCGAGGAGCGGGCCCGCGCTGCTGCCACCAAGCAGCATACTAGGAATGTTGCCCGAATGCTTTGCCCCCGCAAGGCTACATCAGAAGGCCTTTGGCTGAATTGGGCCCCATCGCCAGCCCGAGCGTCGGTCACCATGCGCAGGGCGGTGCCACCCCCCCGCGAATTGGTATCATGGTGCAGGGTGTTTAATCGCTGGCGTTTACTCGCGATGGGGAACGGATGCCTGGTGAGTGGTGGGCGGGCGGGTAGGTGGCGGTGGTGGTGGCGGTGGGGCGGGGGCGGGGGGATGGGGGGGGGGGGAGTGGGTGGGTGGTGGGCGCAGCAGCGTCGGGAGCGTGGTGGGCGGGTGGTGCAGTGCGGGCGGGGTGCAGGTAGGCGGTGCGTGTCTGTGCGTGGTGGGTGGAGTCTGTGGTGGCTGTGTGGTTAGCGCGTGGTGGGTGGGAGGGTGGGCGGCTTGGTGCACGGCGGGCGCAGGGCAAGGCGCCCATTCGCGACGGCCGCGCGCGCGTCGCTCAGTGCAAGAGCGCTGCTGCTGGCACCGATGCAAGGATGAGGCCGACAGTTCACGTGTCGAACGAGGCACGGGGGCCCGGGTAACCCGCGCCAGGGTTCTGCGCACGGCGCCCTTGCGCGCGCGGTCCGCGTCGCCGAAGTGCGGGGACGGTGGTGCGCATGGGCTAATCTCATTTTCGCATGCGCGCAGGCGCCTAGCGCCTGCGGCGTAGGGCCCAGGATTCATGACAATTTCGAAAGGCCCCGCGCGCGCGTGGCGCGGTTTGCGCGGGGCGCGCAGTGTGCCGACGCGGCGCAGTCGTTGGCACGCGGCTACGGCGGCTGAGTAACCTGGGAGCGCCTTCAGCCGAAGGGCAGTTGCGGTGGGCGCCAATCTCGAAGCGGTGCCCCCTGCCGAGGCGCGTCGGGAAGTCAACGTAGAGAGTGGTTCGGTTTGCTACCTCACTGCGTGGAGTCACTCGGTGGAGTGGTGTCGGGTTGCCTCCATCGGCGTCGACGTGGTCCCGAGACCTCTTTCTGGTTGGTGGAAATCGCCGTGGAGCTTTAATAATGCTTTTTAATGCTGTTTTTATGCTATTTTAATGCTATTTTTTTGACCCCCTGAAATTCGCAGATTTCGCTGGACCTCTAAAAATGCAATTTTTTTGCCCCCCTGAAACTCGGCGATTTCGCTGGACCTTTTAAAATGCAATTTTTAAGTCAGCCGATTTCTGGGACGGCGTCCAGGTTGACACAAAAAATGCTCTTGCAAAACTGCGCGCGGGTCACGTTTGCCCTTCTGATGCCACGCGCGCCGCGCTCCCCCCCCCGCGCCCCCCCCCCGCCCGCGTAGACCCCCGCCGATCACCCGCGCCAGAGCGCGCGATCTATCAAAAGCCAGGCGGCCCGACGACGCCCGCGCCCGCTCGCGGCAACCTCGCTCACCCTCCAGTCAGGACAGACAAATCTGAATCTTCGCAATCTACCTCCCGCCCACCCACGCCCTTGCCCCGCCCAGCGACGTCTAAATGTTCGCAACCGACCCCCCCGACCCACGCCCCCTGCTCCGCCCAGCGACGCCTAAACTTTCGCAATATACCACCCCTCTCCCCCCTCTCCCACCAGACCCCTCGCGCCAACAAAATCGCCTGCCCCCCCACCCCCCACCCCCTCCCCCCTCCCCCCATCACCGCCCCAGTCGCTGCATCGCGCGTGAGATCCGCGACGTCGCGCCGCGCGCCCGCCCGCGCGCCCCCCGCATTCTGGGTCGCGCGCCGCATGTTTGTTTGCGGCGAGAATTGCGGCCACCGCCGCGGGCCAATCAAACCTGGCCATTGTATCGCGACCCCGCGCATTCGCGCTCGCGTTCGCTGCACTTCGCCTTTCGCCCGCGCGCGCCCCCCGCTGCCAATTGCGGCCTTTGCCCGCGGCGAAGGGGGCTCGCCGCCGCCGCGGCGCGTTTGCCAGCCGCCGCGCGGCGGCGCGGCAGCTGAGCACAAGCGCAGCGCGCGCTCTCGCCTCGCGCCCGTCGCCGTCCATCCTTCCCCCCGCTGGGTGCGCAACCATCAGACGCAGCGGGCCCCTGCCTGCGCGTCGGCCGCTGGGGGCGCCGCCAGACCAGCAAGCGCGCAACGCCGTTCAACGCCGCCCGCCCGCCGCGCACCTGCCAAACCGTGGCAGGCGCGCACCTCGCTCGCTTCGCCGCGCCGATCCATCGTTCTTCGCCCCGCGCGGCTCCGACCGATTGACCGCGCGCGCCGCCCTTGCGCCCCGCCAGCGCCAGGCTTTTCTCGCCAACTTCGCGCCGCCATCGCCGCTGCACCCCGCCCCCCCGCCCTCCCGCGCAGCCCGCCCGCGCTTTTCACCGCTGCGCTGCGCCGCGCGCATTGGTTCCAACGCGCGCCCGACATGTCTAGCTGGCAGCGCAGACGCAGCGGGCGCCGCCATGCCCCCGCGCTCGCAAGCCGTGCTCGATCAACTTCGCGCGTCGGCCAGGGGCGAGCGATTGCTTTCCCAGCGCAGAATCATTGGCAGTGGGCTTTCCCGCGGCAGCGCGCAACTTCGATGTGCAACCCGCCGCCCTTGACACTTCCTCGCCCCGCGCGCCCTGAACCCTTCGTGCTGCGGCATCGGGAAGACGGGGAAATCGGTCTGCTGCGCGCGACGCTTTCACCCTCTTCCGACTTCGCGCGCGCTTGCCACCGCCGCCAGCGCGACTGCCGCCGTCTGCGCTGCGCCTCGCCACGCGCTTTCGCGCGCCCATCAGGAGCTGCGCGTTGCCGCGTTATGGCTGCGCGCGCGCGTCGCGCGTCGCGCAAGTCTTGCAGCTGATCAAATCTGGTGAGCGCTGTGGCCGCGCGCAGAAGTGCTCGGGCTTCGTCGGCGAATCGCGCAGCCATGAAGCGCTGCGGTTGCCGCGCGCGCTGGGCCGATGGTCCCGATTCGTAAGGCGCGAGATTGCTTGGTGCATAAACAATGCAGCGCTTCGCGGTCCTGCGTTGATGGGTGCCTGCCAAGTTGCAGAGCAAGCGCGGCTCTGGAACCGTCCGCCATGCTAACCCCGCTGTCTAGATGCAGCGCCCAGGTAGCGCTTTGCCGCGCGCGATATCGCCGCGATGTAGTCGCGCTAGGCGAAACGCCAGACAAGCGGGCCCTGCGCGCGCATGCCAAGGTTTAGGCGTCAATCCAGCGCGGGCAGCCTTGCATTACGAAAGAACAGTGAATCGTCATGGAAATGCGCGCGCTTTTGTTTTGCGCATGTTTTCACTGGAAACTCGAAGGCTTCCACCAGGGTCGCGAAAGAAACACGATAGGTTCGGCAACGCGGGCGAATTTCTGGTAACGCCTGCGCGCGCATACAAGCGCGCCAGCCCAAAATGACATTGTCCTCGCGTTTAGGGGCCTGGGTCGACCTAAGCAAACATGGAAAAAAACATCATAATAGTATGTTTCGTTCTGGTGTTCCGCAGGCTGCGCGCCCGCGCAGCTACCTTGCTCCAGCGCAACGAGGCTGCGAATCGTTTGGCTGGCATGCAGGTGTGGACGTGTAGTGCGCGCATAATTAGGAAAACAACAGAAACACGATTTCCTGCACGGCTTGGGCTGTCTGGGGCAAAAACCACGGCTTCCCGCCACGAACCTCCTCCGGTTTACAGCATTGCTCTGGGGCCCCGAAGTGTCCTGGGGGCTCTCGATGGAACAGTTTTAGACAACTCCTTGAAGGCTGGTGCGGAGTGGCACATAGAGTACAACGTATACGCGCAGATGGACTTGCGCAACGATTGGCACGTAATGTTCTTGGAGCTGCGACAGTCCAACTTGAGGCTCTTGAGGTTGGAGCCCAACGAGGTAGTGGCGACCCCATTCCCGATCGATCATGGCTTGTGGCACAAAGTATGGCCGAGAGGTAGGGCCACCGCACGGCGAGATTATTCAGATGCCGACGACACCGACGGGGACAGCTCTGTATCCGACAGCTCTTATGACGACGAGGAGACCGATTGAAATGATCGGACACTCCCTCCACGACGCTAAGAGGTTTTCTTCTGGTCATGTTTTTTTCACCAGGTGCTGTGTTTTCTGAAACATCGTATTTGAAAAGCAGTGCTTGCGTTCAGTGACTCAGTGCTTTTCGTCTGTTCGCGCAGAGGACAAGCAAGACGAGGACTCCTCCAGCACCGCTTCCAGCACCTCCAGCGGGGATTCTGACAGTGAGTCGCGTCCTGGGTCTGCTGATGGTGATGGTGGCGCTGGAGGCGGTGGTGATGGCCTTCCACCTGAGCTGGATGAGCAATGCCCGCCTGAACCTGCAGGCGCGCACGCTTCTGAAGCAGAGGGGCTGCCTGTGCATGGCCCTCCACTTCCACCCCCTCCTGAGCCACCTCCACCCCCTGTCGCGCCCGCTGCAGGAGCAGCAGCAAGCTCTGGTGGCGGGGGGCCCGCCCTGCCAGGTGTTTCCAGGGCTTCGAACGCTACGCGTGATATTCTTTTACATGGCGGTGGGCAGGTTTTATTTTACAGGTCCGATCGTTCCCGCTTCGTTTTTGTATGCCAGGGAAACGGCCACGGCAGGTGCACTCGAGAAAAAGCTGCTTACCGCTCAAAGCTCGAGAGCAGGCGAGGCCAAGGTCGGTCCCTGGGTTGGGGGGCTGCGTGGATTGCCGCTGGCGCTGACTGCGCATCTCGAGCGGCACACCAAGCCTACGAGCCTTCCCTTGGCGAACGTTGCGTGGCTCGGACTGTCCAGCGAGATGCGCTTCAAGACAGGTGGCGTGAGTTTGAAGAGAGCTGCGAACCACCCAAGTATCACGAGGGTGATGATACCGAGCCAGAGGTCGTGCCTTGACCTACTTGGCAATCGGGCTGCTTGCATCTAAGCTTCAGCAGGTAGAGCCCCAATCTTTGCGGAAATGATTGTTCGAATGGGCCCCAGGGGCCCCGAAAAACAAGAGGTGAACGACATCGCATATTATTCCGAGGGGGGGAGTGCATGGGGGATTTGCGTTTCTTCAGGATATGGTCCGACAAATCCGTGGGCTTCGGGCGCTCGCTTTCTGGTTTGAGGGGCTTCTTATGCGATGCAGGGGGTAAACGCATCAGAGCACGGAACAACACTTTGGATAAAAGCAATCACCGCGAAGATGTGATACAGTAGTGACGTGTTCGACCGACTTTACTTTGTTTCACTTGACCGTGCTGATGTGGATCAGCGAGAAGGTTGCGCTGCCGTGGGAGTTTCGGCGCGAAGAACGCGCCTGGACGTTCCGTTTGCACTGTTGCTGTTGCGTGAAAAGCCTGTCCACCCAAAGCCTGAACATGTAGCTGGCAGGTGTTCCAGGAGAAATGTGGCCAGCAAGTTTTACATGAGGAATCGTGCCGTTGTGTTCCAGGGGCCATGCAAAACGAACCCATGGGATTTTCCGCGTGCCCCATCACGGGTGCGGCCCGCGAGGCGGGCTTCTTGGCGGTAGGGGGTCGGCGGCTGCGGCGTTCTAAGCAATCGCATCAACAGCAGCTCGAGAAGCACCAACATCATCAATAGCATCAATATCATCAGCACCAGTCGCATCAGCTACGGCAAACGCAGCCATGCATGAAACTGCAGCGGCTACATCAGACAAGCCAACATCAACATCAGCAACAACAGATGCCGCAGTTGCATCTTCTGCGTCGGATGGAGCATCCACTTCATCAGATACAGCAGCTACAACATACACGAGAACAACCGTACAGCGTTTAGCTGAGATGCGAGGGGTAAACACGTTGGATTACAATATAAGACCCTCTACTTGCCCTCCCCCCCCACCCTCCCCATTCGGACCTCGAGGAGCAAGATGCCGTTGCATTTGAACGTATCCCACTCTCCTTCGGGCTAGCCTGAGCAAGGCCTACCTAGACGAGAGTGGCGGCCTCCTGAGGCCTTACCCCAATGACCCTTGCCCTCCAGAAACTGCGTGGGGGGTTGGCTGGCAGACAACAATGGGGGGAGAGGGTAATGCAGAACCTTCTCATGGTCTCAGACTCGGTCTGGCCCGAGCTATTTCAGAGAGCCTCGATCAGCTACCCAGCAAGCACTTCGAGTGAATGCCCTTGATCTTTAAGATCACCTCCATATTATCCATATTCTGCGTTCTCGTTGAGAACAGCATCGCGATGGCATTCTGCGCGATATGCGCTGGGCCGCAGCTGGACCCAGGGCTTTCAACTTAGACCCACCCCCGTGGCCGAGACGCTCGAATCCAGGAAACCAGGGCCTAACCAGGGCCGGGTCGCGATCGACAGTCGAAGATCGAAACGAGTAAGGGGAGGATGAGGAGGAATGGGAGGAGAATGAGAAGGGATGGAGTTTTTTTTTCCCAGGACAACTCGATCTTGTGCAGACAGTGCCACGCCAAAAAGATCTTGTTCCCCATGTTCGATGAGGGTCAGCTGGTGCGGGCTTGCGGCCAAAGCCCCATTCTGAGAGAGAAGTACGTCCAGAGCGTGGTCGGCAGCCCGTCTGCGGATGCACTCCCACGACACACTCCAGGAGACGACGAGGAAGTCAGCTCCATCCTCCAGCACTCGAGGTCATACTACTACGATCGGCTCATCGTCACAGAAGATCAGTTGCGAGCTCTGACCAAGCTTCCACATCTGACGCCCTCAATTTTGAAAAAGATGGAGCCTCACCTGGCATGGGGCGTCGACGAGCACGGGAAGTTCAGGAGGTTTTACAGGATCATCGACGACATGGCCGATAATAAGAACTCGGGGCTCAGGCGTGAACGCGTCAGCTGGACGCTGACGAACTCCCAGGAGCGCAAGTTGTTGGTATTGCAGAACAGTCTTGTCCAGGGTCAGGGATCTGCCATCTTCGAGTGGGCGGCCAACTCAGACTCCAGGATGCTCAACGAGAGCCAGGCGTTGGACGTCCCCACGCTCAGCGCAGTGATTGGCCTGGGCCAGAAAAAAAGCGCGGGCAAGAAGGCTGCAGATGGTGACGGTGATGACAAAGGGAAGCCGCCTACTCTTCTCCCACTGAGAAGGTCCACCCCCGACGACTCGCCATTCGCCACGTGGGGTACAGAAAGGAAGCGCGGCAGGCACAACGTGAACCCTCAATGCGACACGGTTGTGGCACCGTCGGCAATTACCATAGTAGGTGAACCTCATACGCCATCGCCCAGGAAGAGCTTGCCACCAGTGCCACTGATGGGCTCAGACGCAAGTGGCTTGACATCATGCGCCCTGCATCATCACAATGCGGTGCACGGCTCCGCTGCGAGCAGCTCAGGGCCAGGAAGTGCAGGTTCTCCGAATGTGCCGAGTTCGAGGATTTCTTCAGCGGCGTCAGATGACGGCGCGGTCAGCGCGGCGGAGTTGCTGAAGATTTGCCCGCCTGATGTACCAGGCAAGTGCGAGTATTGGATTCAGAAGAACAACCTATTTCAACATCTGATGGATGCCAAACTGAAGAACTGCATCAAGGAGGCCAAGAATTTACTCGAGAAGATTCAAGGCAAAAGTGAGTTTGCTGCGAACTACTCAAGTCTCAACGCACACATGAATAACGTGAAGACCGTCCTCGCCGTCACGAAGCAAAAAATCAAAGATGGGTTGGTGACCGACGATATGCTTCAAAGGGGGCTGAGGCCGATAGTGGCCATCCCGAACGGGCCTGAGTCTTTGGACCCCGCCTACATGTTTGCGATCGTCGCTCGAAAGGTGAACGGCATCATCCCAGAGAATTCGAAGCTCACTGTGGACCAGACGCGCCTCATCAAGGAAGTATGGAATCGCTCCAAACCATGGACAGCCGTGATGGAAGTCATGGATACCCAATTGGAAACTTTTGACGACCTTGCAGGGCTTGGTGATACTGATCTTGGCATGGCTGACAATGAGGACAACATCACGCACGCGATCAATCCGAACGAGAGGTTGGGGCCGTGCAGCCCCTTTGACCCTTTCGACCCGAAGATGGCCCACATCCCCAACGAGCACTTGGGCGACAGGGTTTCGATGCACGTTCAGCTCCTTGTGAACGCCTTCGCGTGCAACATGATCTTGAAGGACGACATCTACAAGGACTCCACCGTCGTGTTTGCACAGGTTGTCTGCGATGAATTGTCCAACGAGCTGCAGTTGGCCATGGTCCCTCCATGTTTCATGTCGGTCGGCAGGGAGTTACTTACCTCGCTCAAGCAAGTCATATTCCTAGAGGACTTGGCTAAAGGGACCGTTGGAGATACTTACGAGGAGCGCTACGCCGAGTTCGCGAAGTTCCAGAAGGATGTGTCTGAGAAGGTGCCGTCTTGGGGCATCATGGGGTACGTGAATTCTTCCCTGGAGACCTCTTTTTACTGGGCTAAGCTGGTGTCATCCGCAAAAGAGAAGCACGACAACACCTTGAGCACGCTGAAAGCCGTTCAGCCACACGTGGACACCATCAACGAATTCTTGTGTCCCGGGGACCGCACGGAGGACGTGATCGTGAATCTTGCGCCCCTGGATTCGTTTGAGACAGTCGCTGATAATTACCACAAGTGGCGCACTGTGGACAAGGCGAACACATCGCAGATTCTAGCCACTCTCGCCAATATGTTCAGTAAGGGCCTCTTGAAGTTCAGCGATGCCGTTGGCAAGAAACTGAAGAAGGGCGATAAGGTTGGAGGGTCCGTCGACACGGCTATCTCACTACTGAGCAGAAGCTTGAAAGTTTTCCCCGAAGAGTCGGTATTTCGCGTGGAGTTGGCCACCCTCGAGCAGTACAATCAGGAGTTCTCAAGCGCGCAGCGGAGCCAGCGACTCGAGCAGGTTGCATCGGACATCATCAAGAACTTCGTGAAGAATGTGCCGCACTCAGAGAGCGCAGCGAAGGAGATCCTCTCGAAGCTAAATTCCCTCGAAGGCGAGATCTACACTGTCGAGTCCAGGGGTGTGTACTACCAGGCGTTACAACATCTGGCGGTGTGGACGTTCACAAGCGTGGCCAACATTCACGAAGAGAACCCGCCCGACTTCACCACGATTCTCGCGATCTTCAAGCTTTCGGCTGGTGTCGTGCGCAACGGCATCGATGGGCAAGAGGGCTTGCGCGACGACGTCCTCAAGCTGGGCGGGTTCTTCCAGGACTCCAGTCGGATGGGCGACTACTTGCGGCGCTTCATCGGCCTCGGGGACACCAGCGCTCAGCGAGCCAAGAAGGACGAGGGGCAGAACTACGACGCAACCGCGAGCCTGAGATCCTTGTGGAGGTCGGTGACGGGCGCGTTCGCCAGGGTGAAGGCGATGAGCGGGTTCGAGGATCACCAGGTGATCATGGACAAGTACTCCGAGGTGTTGTTCGAAGGTGTGGGCGCGAACCTGACGGACGTGACCTTGGAGATCATGCAGATCGAGGCTGAGAAGCTCGAGGAGCTGCAGGCCAGGGTCAAGCAGGGCGCGGGTGGCTGCGCGGACGGGACCCTGTGGCACGACGCGCCAGGCGTCGGGGAGGCAGACGCGCTCGAGAAGCTCGTGGATATGGGCGCGATGTCGGGCTTCAAGGCGAAGGAGCAGAAGGAGCTGAGGGAGGCCTTGGAGAAGGCTTGGGCCCTGGGAGGATCAGGGGGAGGATGAGAGGCCGAATGAGGATGAGGATAAAGAGGAGGAGGAGGAGGAGGAGGAGGAGAGGTGGAGGAATCGGGAGGACTTGAGGAGAGGAGGGGGATGAGGAGGAAGAGGAGGTAGGGGAGGAGGGGGAGGCGGGGGAGGAGGAGGTCAGGAGGAGGAGGACGATGAGTGAGAGGAGGGACGGCCTCGCGAGGCCACGGAGGCATACACGAGTGCCGTCGAGCACGTCGGCGGCACCCCCGACCCCGTTGTGCTCGCAGCGAGCGCGGATATCATCGCACGGGGCGTGACGACTGAGGCCGAGGCGGTTGTCCTTCACTCCGTGAGGAAGGTCAAGGACAAAATCCGCCTCGGCCAACTTCTCACGATTCAGAACATGAAACTCGCCAAGCTCCCCCGCGGAGCGCAGCTGGCGCACCCGCTCATCCAGAAGCGGCTGGAAGCCGCCAAGCTCGGGAACCACGTGTGAGCGAGGCCGCAGGCCTCTTCCTAGGCCCTCCTCTCCCAGCTCAGACCTCAGCACTTTAAGACTCAGCCTCAGCACCAACCCACCCCAACCTACCGAACCCTTCTCGGGCATCACCCAACAAAAGCCCCAGCCCCCCACAATCCCATTGACACACGACCCCGACCCCAATCCCCCTGAAACCTCAACCCATGCCCAAACCCTTAAAACCTCAACTCCACTTCACTCTCGCCCGCCTCCACTCCACCGTTTTGGCGGGCCGTTTGGGCCCGCCGCGCGGGGGCCAGCTCGGCGGAGGCGAGCCCCCACCGCCTGTCGGAGGAAGAAGCCGCGAGGGGACTTCGGCGCCCCTCCTTTCGGAGCCTCCAAGTGTCCTCTCCTCCTCCTCCTCCTCATTCTTTTCCGTGCAGTGAGTCTTTGATTGTGCAGTTCGGGGTATGAGTGCATGTGGGTCTGAGAGAGTCTGGCCGCGAACGTGCATTGGGAGCCGCTTGGCGGGCTCGAGGTTCTGAGTGTGAGCGGGTCTTAGCGCGAACGATTCGGATATTGATTGGGGTGGTCTTCGAGTTGGGCTCACTCAAGCACATAATCATGAATAGGCCGCCACGGCGGCATATCTTATCAAGTTTGGTGAACCATCATGCATGACAACAATACCACTCATAGCAAAAACATCCGACGGTACCGTTCAGAACGACCACCGCCAACCACGATGTACAATTGCAACGACAGGGCAGATACCTCACGCAACTACTACAACCGCAAGCAATGCCTCATGTTTCCTTACAGGGCCGAACGATAGAATGAACATGTGGCTGACCGCAGAGCTAATCAACTTTCGTTGAGAGTATCAGAAGCAAATCAAAAAGCAATTCGCAATCGAAAAAAAACATGAGACCTCCAACGATACCAAAAAAAAAATCAGCCAAGAGACCAACGAAAAAAGCATTTTAAAAGTCAGCCGAACGAGTGGTCACCGAAAGCATTTTTTGAGTGGTTTTGAATAAATAACATGATCATGCCCTGTAAGGAGACATGCAAACTACAGAACTGCAATCCCCTTTGTATGTTTGCTTGCAGTCGTGTTGTATTATATCTTCTCCACACCTCTATGTTTGTATGCGCCAGATCTTTATATCACTTATATTATGTGCCTGCCTTGTGCTGTATCTCTGTGTCATCTTTGTCCCATCGTTCTGTCCATTCTGTCCCATGCATTCGTCATTCGTCTGTGTCAAGAACAAGCACGCAGCATTGAGGCAATCAGTCTGCCAGCCAATCAATGCCATACACATTCAGAAAACACTGCGTAACTTTGCGTGTATCGCATCACTCCGGCACAAGAATGCAATCGCTCTTGCATCATGTGTACGCGTGTACGTTGAGTCACGTTGAGTAGAGGGAGAGAGATGGGAGGTGAAACGTCAAATTGATCGGCTGGACTCGATCAAGCACTTCGGCAGCACGGCCAAGGTGGCGAATGTTTGGCGCTCGGAGGGGGGGATGGCTGCAAGGGTCTACGATGAGCTCACGAAAAATGATTGTCAGGCTTGCTCAGACGAGGCATTGAAAAGACTCCTCCCTAGGCCGCTGAGGGGCAGACGGTCGTCGATCACCTATTTGGAAGATCACATCCTCTCTCGTTGGAAGCACGACCTGCCTTCGGCAATGCGTGCCGCCGTCGCTGGCAAATCCAGCCGTCGCCGAACCGATGCTGATGCTGATGATGGCGTCGGCAGCGACGACGATATCGAGACATGCAGGAAGAGGCTGGGTCAGTGGAGGCAGGACGTGCTCACCTCCTTGGATTCGAACGAGTTCTGGCTCGGCCTGCGGTTGGGAAATCTTTCCAGGGAGCCAATAACCCATCTAGAGCGTTGGCAAGAGAAAAAACAGAATCGAAAGGACGAGGCCAAAAGGTCACAGAAGCCAGACATGCTCGAGCTTGGCACTGAGATGGCAGGTGAGATAGATCACCAGTTCGATCAGTTACTTGATCGGCCAGAGTGGGAGTTCATGTTCGATCCTGGGTCCTACGATCTCATGCGCGGGGGAATCGATGTGCATGTGGATTCATGGGTTGTGCTTGCAGTAACTTGTGTCGTAGAACTTGCCACGAACTACTACCATCGAATTGTTCTCACCTGCGCGGCATGGCCTCGCAGACTTATGTGGTTAATCTACATGCCTGTGGACGTACCTTGTGACCATCGGCAATCTATCGCTCTCGAACTGTTGGATGAGACCTCGGGTGATTTGGAACTGACAACAAAGAAAATTCAAATCCTCTTCCATGCGGAGCTGAAGTACGCAGCCCACGCGAAGTTGCTGACACCTAGACTTTGGGATTGTCTACGCGACGTGGCGCGGGCGTGGACCGCGCGCACGCAGGAGAGAGGGGCCTCAGATATACGTCAGCCTCCTATGGTTTCTTGGGCTTCCTGCTCAACTCATCCACCTTCTCGCTCTCTCCAGCCCCAGCCTTCTCTTCTCATATATTCCCTTCGTTCTTCACCTCTCGCCCCCCCCTGGGCCCCCCCGCAGCCCCCAGGGGAGGGGGGGGGGTAGCTGAGGAAGCGGTCTGAGGGCACTCCGTGGTGCATGTAAGCCTGTCTGTAAGCCTGTCAGTATATGTTTTTGCGATCCGAGGACATCGAAGGAGCCAATTCAACCATCGCAGCAATGTCAGCGATTGCACCAAGCATCGAATGGCCTCTTCTCTCATCCAGACATACTATCAAGCGCCAGCTACATCTTACTGATGGGCCTGCCGAGCGCGAGGACTCCTGGGGTTTCTCGGGTTTCTCCACCGCCCGCACATTAATTCTTAGCCCCAGCCCCCCAGGGAATTGTCAGGCGGGCCTCAGGGGGAGAAGGTTTTGGGCCAGGGCTGGGGATGGGGGCCCAGGGGCCCACGGGACCTCATCGACGACTGCCGGCGATTTCACGCAGCAGCCTCGCAAGTCGATCGATAAGAGGACGAAGCTAGATGG
This sequence comes from Prorocentrum cordatum, assembly GCA_963575745.1. Classification (NCBI taxonomy): domain Eukaryota; class Dinophyceae; order Prorocentrales; family Prorocentraceae; genus Prorocentrum; species Prorocentrum cordatum. The sequence continues at coordinate 2,163,890 of CAUYUJ010004446.1, forward strand.
GCGTTCCCTTCTCCAGCCATGGATCCAGTATCAAAGCCGTCGTGTAACCCAACCATGAGCGTGTCCAAGTTGTTGCGCGATCTGAATCCGAATGCGGCCCGACGCGCTGCAGGTCTCTTTAACAATGTGCGTCTGCAGATGGGGCTTGACCTACACAAGCAAGCCAACTGGACAGTTAAGCACGGTTTGATCTTCATATTGTAGTTGGTGGTGATGTTGTCACAGAACATGCGTGGCTGCCTTCCCTCGTGTATGGTTCGCTGCATTGGTGTGTTCAGGCCCACTTGTTTCGTGGCTGGGGGAAAGATGAAGCTGGATTTCACTGTGTTGGCAGGACGAGCATTGTAAGGCCGCTGTGTAGGGTACCTCTCATCACCGTGTTCCACGAGCTGGTGCAGGACGCAGCTGATGCACTGGATAACTTCGAGCTGCGCTGTCACGTCGCTGAGCTCGTTTGGACATTGAACTCGATGACTGATGCCCATGTTCTCTCGGAGACCGCAGTGGATCTCTACGTCGCGCCGCCCGAGAAAAAGAAGAGGGTCAAAGGGAAACGACCCGAGGCGCTTAGCCGCCCCTCTGCATTTGTGCATATGCGGTGGGAATTGGCACTTCCTGAGCTCCTGAAAGATCTTGAGCTTGCATATGGCATATGTGCGTCCATGTCCATGCGTATTGTTTGTTCGTGCTCATGCCACTCTATGTACATACCAATTATTCTCCCATGCCCATGCCTATTATTCGTCCATTCTGTGTCGCGGTGGAGGGCCTTATCAGTTGAGCGGAAGATCGGGGCAAATCGGAACCAGAGATTCTGGGAGAGTTCCAAAGAAAAATAGAACGCCGAATTGTGGAGCGCAGCGCGCGCATTCGCAGAAGTTCCCCAAGGACTTTTCGAGGGCTTGAGGAGCCCGCTCTATTAAACTGTTGAGGGCGGGCAGAAAAGCTGGTGTGCACGAGCATTGGGAGCGGGTGCGCGGCTTGCACGGGGGGCGCAATAGGTTTGCGTTTCAGGGACTTAGGCGCTGGCCGATGCGTTGATGGGGGGCCCGAGAGCGCGTCACACATATTACGCTTGTGGCGCCATGGAGGCCGCATGTGCGGTTGCAGTGGGGCGGGCGCCCCGCCGCGCGCACCGTGGCGACAGCTCTCTTGGGCGCCCGCCCGCCGCCGTGGACGTAGTGGACCCAGCTAGTCTCGCGGTCGGCGCGCGTCGGGTCGGCAGCCACGACGCTGGCGGCCTGAAAATGCTTCGAAAGTGTTTCTCCGCGAGCCCGGGGCTATTGTACGTTGTCGGTGGCGCGCGCAGCTCGGAGAAGAATCGCCTTGTCCGTCGGCGGCCAGTTGGCTGTCGTCGCGCAGAAGTACCGGCGGATGGCGCGGTCCACGCTCAGCGCAGAGAGCGTGTCCATGAGCGTGGACTCGTCGAGGGGCAGGAGGAAGGACCTCGCGGTCGGGACCATCGCGGCCCGCGATGTCCACGGCTCCCACCCTCGGCGCGTGAGGACCTGCTGGGCGCCGCCGCAGGCCGATTTCAGAGAATCTCGGAACCAGAAATCCGGGCGCGCCAAATTTCGCGGGCCGAAAAACTCTCAGAGAGTTTCGGCCAGCTCCGAGGTTTTCGGTTTATGGGAATGTTTCACGCGGGGTGTCTAGTTCAGAGATTTCAGAGTTTCTCAGAGAAGTTCGGACGCGAGAATTTGGCGCGCCCCGGTTTCTGGTTCTGTGAATCTCTGAAAAGCGGTTCCTCAGGTTTTACCGGGTCTCCAGGCGTCCCACTGTCAGCCAGAGACGAGCGACTGGCTGGCGCCGCGCCCGATGCTTCCGGAGTTGCGAACTCGGTCCTCGATTCCCTGGGGCCCGCGGGCCCCTGGGCCAATCGCGAGGTTGCCGAAGCCCCCGGGCGGTTGCGCGCGATTGTCTCCGAAACCGGAGTTGGGCATCCATGGTGGACGCCCGCGCGTGCGCGCTAGGTGTCCGCGAGATTATTCGGTGGCGGATATTGCGTGGTGCGGGGGCCTTCCAAAGACTTTCCGGGGTTTTCTCTACGGTCATTTCGGCGCGCTTCGGGAACCCTGGGGCGGCGCGGGGAAGTCGCCAGGCCGCGCGCGGGCCGTTTTTCCAATGCCTTCTTGGGCATTATCGCGGTGTTGCGTGGCCGAAGAGGTCATTGAGTACTGCGCTTTTTGACATTTACACGTGTTTTTTTCTTTGCGTTGGTTGCGTGATTGTTTTGGCGGTCCGCCTCTTTGGGGCCCCATTGGGGCCTCAAGTTTGTTTTGTCGACGCCGGGCCTTCGGAGTGAAAGGCGCTTGGCGCTGAATTCCCTCGGGCGTGCGCGTGGCCAAATACGCGCCGTGGCCTCATCCGCGCCGGGGCGCATTTCTTCCCTCGCGAAGCCGATGGCGCCCAAGGCGTGGCAGGCCCGTTCGGCGGCGCCCCCGGTGATTTGAAAAACCGAGCATGATTTTTATCCCGGTCAAATTTTGCCCCGATCCTGGCTTCGTCTTACCTTAGGGAAGATGTTCGCGAGGCAGCATTGATCTGTAAGAAGGGTGATGTGAGACTGCCTGGCGATGTTGGCGATCATCCAGACATCATTGAGGCGGTCTTGGACGCTGGCTTTAAGAGCTTGAACCGAAACCGCACCCGAAACCGAAACCCAAACCTGAGCCGAAGCCAGCAGCAGCTCATACTGCTAGAATTTCGCCAGAGATCAAGAATTACATCGCCCTGTGGGTTGAAGGTTTCTGTGAGAGTGTAGACGCATTGTTTTTTGCTGCCAGGTCGGAATGCAATGAATACTCGATAGGTCAGGTTGCCTTGGTCTGCTCTTCCGCAAAGCCAGTGGTTGCGAGCTGGTTTCCTGTGGACGCTCTAAGAGATTCTGGTAAACCGATCCTAGGCAGATTCCAGACGCGCAAGGGGCCTGACCACATAATCCAATACATCCCGCACACCGCAGATGTCCAGTCTCAGTTTGCAGCAGATGGCGAACTCGTTGGCCTGATTCCGAACACCTTGAAGAAATCATATAAACCTGTTGCATATCGTGAGCCAATGGACCCACGTGCCTGGCGCATTTATACCATCGTGAATGGACGCAAAAAAGGCAGACGCTGCCATTTGTGCAATTTGTCGTGGTGACGTTGATTTAGATGAGCCGCTGCCCGACAACGGTGCCACTCGCATGTGCAACTTCTGTGGCCTGTGCGCGCACAGCGAGTGCGTCGAACGCTTCGCGTTCAATGATATGATCTGCCAGGCAGCCTCTGGTCAGTTGCCCCGACAGATGTCTTCAATTTTCGGATCTCGCGAAGCTGGGGTTGAAGGAAGGACTCGAGCTGCTTGGTGATGCGTTTGATAAGGACGCTTGCCTCCTGTGCATGTCTGGGTGCGGTCTGGACTATTTGTTTGAGTCTGGCCTCGGCTGATTCAGTTGTCAGTTTGACAGTTAGGTTCCCTCTACTTCTTGTCATTCAGTGGTGTTGCATCCTTGGTATCCTTGGCTAGCGCAACTAACTGAACGCGCAACCCAAATGACATCCTTGCATCCTAGCGTCATAGCAAAGTGAACATCTAATCGAGTCAGACTGGCGGGTTTGGTACAACATGGCTACGGCTATTGTATTCATGGCTACGGCGAGGAGAAGGACAACACAGGATGAGGATAACACGACAACATAAGAAACCAACAAACATCAACATGTCTTGGCCCTCCTCTCCCCTCCTCCCTCCCACCCCCCCCACCCCCCCCCCCCCCCCCCCCCCCCCCCCCCCCCCCCCCCCCCCCTCCCCCCCCCCCCCCCCCCCCCCCCACCCGCCTCATCCTCCCTCATGCTCCTCCTCTTCCTTCTCATCATTCCTCCTGCCCCCCGGACCCCAGACCGAGGCAAGCATCGAAGCTTGGAAGTGGAGACGCATTGCTAGACACACGTTGCGCCCTGTCTGTGCACGCTTGTTTCTGAATGCGCTAGGTATTCGCTTGTTCCTTGGCTGCCTGCGCACTGTGGGCTTGTGCGCATGTATCAATGTATCGGCATCGATACTTCGAGCTAAATGACCTTTCTGATCGCAAGCACTGCATCGTTGTTTGAGGGGCGAGGCGAGCCAAGAGAACGAAGCAGAGGAAAGTAAGGAGAGAGGAGGAGGAGAAGGAGGAGGAGGAGGAGGACAGAGGGAGGAGAAGGAGGAGGAGGAGGAGGAGGAGGACGGGGAGCAGAGGGAGACGAAGGAGGAGAAGGAGGATGATATAGAGGGCCAGAGAGAAAGAAAGAGGAAGACATATCACAACCAAACCACATGACACATGACTGCATTGTAGTACAGGCGAGCAAGCGTCTGTCATCCCAGCACCCTTGGAACATGAACGGTTGAGGACGCCTCTTGGATCCCTCCCTCATCAGCCATCTTGGGGATGTTGGTGACATGTTGGGGTTGCCTTGGGGCCTTGGAGATTGGTGGGGTTCGCCCGCCCGCAGCGCCCCTTCTGGGATTATCTTGCAAAGCCTTCTGAGCAACTGATCAATCTTGGAGCCCCTCCCCTCGACTTAGCCCCCCCCCCCCCCCCCCCCCTGTTTAACCAGCCCCCCCTCCAGCCCTCTCCCCTTGGGTGTGGCGTGGGGGGAGCAACTAATCCCCCCCTGTGGCACCAGAAGGTCCGAAGCTACTTGATTGGGAGGGGTCCCCAACCAAGCCTCTCTTTGAGTTGGGGGAGGGGATCCCCAACAAGCTCATCCCCTCCCCGGTTGGGGGGGGGTCCCCAACCAGACCACCCCCTCTGGTTGGGGGGGAGGGGGGGGGGTGGGGTGGGGGTGGGGGGCAAAACCATGCCCCCCCCCTCTGGTAGGGAGGAGGGGTCCCCAACCAGCCCCCCTCTGGTTGGGGAGGGGGGGCCCCAACCAGCCCCCCCTCCTGGTTGGGGAGGGGGGTCCCCAACCATGCCCTCTCCCCTGGTTGGGGAGGGGGGTCCCCAATGAGGCTCTTCTCCCTGGTTGAGGGGGGGCGCCCAACCAGCCCCCCCTCCTCCCCGGTTGGGGGGTGGTCCCCAACCATGCACCCCCTTGGTTGGGGGGGGTCCCCAACCAGCACCCCCCCCCCCCCCCAGGTTGAGGGGGGAGGGGGGGAAGGGGGGGGGAGGGGTGCAACCAGGCCTCCACCCTGGTGGGGGGGGGGCAACCAAGCCTCCCCCTGGTTGGGGGGGAGGGGGGAGGGGTCCCCAACCAGCACCCCCCCCCCCCCCCCCCCCCCTGGTTGGGAAGGAGTGCCCCCAACCAGCCCCCCTCCTGGTTGGGGGGGAGGGTCCCCAACCAAGCCCCCCCCCTCTGGTTGGGGAGGCGGGGCCCAACCAGGCCCTCCTGGTTGGGGGGGTCCCCAACCAGCCCCCCCCTCCCTGCTGGTCGGGGATGAAGGGTCCCCAACCAGGCCACCCCCTGGTTGGGGAGGGGGGTCCCCAACCAGGCCCCTACCTGGTTGGGCGCCCCAGGGGCAGCCCGACGCTTCAGCATGTAGTACACCAGGTTCACCACGCATCCCCGTTCATCCTGGCGTGCATTACCGCCAGCCCGAGCTCACTGAAGAGGCACGCCTGGTCCCCGCGGCGGTACCTCCAAGCCCACTCGTGAGCCCATTTCTCCAACGTCCCAGGAGGAAGGGGGGTGGTTCGGATGAAGGGGAAAAGTTATGTGGGAGGAGACCTCGCATTGCCCAGAGAACACGACATCGCGCTGCTCCATCTTACTGCCGTGGAGGGCGTTTGGGTCGTCTTGGGGGCCTCTTGGCGGCCCCGGGGGCTTCCAGGAGCGTCTTGGGTGCCTCGGGGGAGCCTCTCGGGGCCTCTTGGGGAGCTCTTCGGGGCATCTTGGGAGCCTCTTGGAGGCCTCTTGGGGGCCTCCTTGGGGCCTCGTGAAACCATCTTGGAGCCTCTTCCCGTCAGATGAGGAAATGGAGCCCAAAACCTTCGTGAAATGAATGATGTTGCCTTGAAGGGCGAGGGGAGCTCTCATGAGCGCTGCCCCCTCAGAAGGCGAAAGTGGGGCACAAATCGTAGTAAAATCAATGAGTGTGTCTCCTAAGAAGAGGAGAGGGTGTTTTCTCCCTTCCCCCGTGACATTGCGATTCCCTCACGGTTTTCCGTAGCCGTTGTGGCACCGATCGCCAAGATTTCTCGCTGCGGCGCTGCTTGAGCGCCTGAGCACCGCAGCCTGCTCTGCGACCGAGTCGACCAGGCTCGAAGGCCTGCGCGAAAACATATGTGCCTCTACTCATTGTCAGTGGCGCTTCAGGTGGGCTGTACTATAGAAAGCAGCTTGCTGGTGGGACTTGTACTCCACTCGGCTGAACCCCGTACTTGGGTTCTCTGGTGCTGATTAGTGTACTCTGTGATGGTGCTGGTTACCCTGTTCTGGTGAGAGTGCGGGTTTCTGTACTCAGTGATGGTTCAGTCTTGCACCTACGAGGCAAGAGAGCCACGCGTTTCTGGACGCCCGTATGACTTTGTTGGAGGAACACGTGCGGCACTGGGCTCAGATGGTGTATGCTCTGTATTGCACGACTGTCGAGTGCACTACTTACCACTATGACTCTGGGTAGAGCGAGTCGGGACACGGGATGTTGCCTCAACTGAGCCGTCGTTCGTGGGTTATCTGGTGCTGGTTTCTATGCTCTGCAACGGTGCTGGTTATTCTGCTGAGGTGATGGTGCTGGTTACTGTACTCGCCGCGATTGCCTTTGAGTCTTCGTGATTGCTGGGTTCCTTCGGGTGTCCGGCAGTGGGCTGAGATGGTTTATGGACTCTCGTCCAGTACTGGGAGTACCTTGTGATACACCGCTGCATCAGTCATGGGCGGTATCGCTACTGTGCCACACTGGGAGATCAGGCAGTTTTATCCGTGGGCGTGGCCGCTACCGCGGTGCAGTGGATTCGTTCGGTGCTCTCCTCCTGGTGTGAGTCGTTCGGGCCCCCCGTCCTGGTCAGAGTCGTTCGGGCCCCTCCTCGATGCGTGAGTCGTTCGGCGAGGGGCCCGAACGACCCACACAAGGAGGGGCCCGAACGACTCACACCAGGGCGAGGGGCCCCAACGACTCACGCCACCTGCATTCTTGGTCCAGGACGTGCACACTCTGAGTTCCGTGATTCCTCAGATCTGTTCGAGGGGGCCGATCTTGGAGGCGAGTTTCCCCTTCTGCTCCTCTTCCACCTCTCCCTCCTAACCTGCCGCCTGCTGCCCGCGCCCGACTTGATGGGCAACCAGGCCACCCCCCCTGGTTGGGGGAGGGGGTCCCCAACCAGCCCCCCTCTCCCTGGTTGGTGGTGGGGGGGGGGGGGGTCCCCAACCAGCTCCCCTCCTCTGGTTGGGGGTGGGTGGTCCAGGCTCCCCTGTCTCTCTCTATCTCTCTTTCTCGGTGGGGGGTCCTTAACCACGATATCGTTAAACCAGCACATAGCTCCAAGATGCCCCAACCAAGGTTCCAACAGGTTCGCGAGGCACGAAGACCCCAAGACAACTCCGTTCTGTGAACAACCAGCGCCCCTGGGGGTCCTTAACAGAACCCCTGCCGGCTCTACGATGCTTTCCTTTTTGAGGGGGAATGTGCTTGTTATCCACAGCCATTCTGGCGCTGGAGGATGTCTCTGAGCGGCGACGTGGGACCCATGTCGTCGTCCTTGGCTACTGTGCCACCGATCAGAGCTCATGGCGCCATGGTGACTGCGAGCGGCGTTGATGACGCGTTCCAGTGGCTTCAACATGGCTCAGGTAAAGTTGCTGGCGGCGCGTCCACTGTGACCCCCCTCATAAGTTCACGCATGATTGTTAGTAGCGGTGCGTTCTATGGGATCGGTGCAAGCGAAATGGCAGATTCGATTCAGGAGCGCATCTTCAGCCAATATATACAAGACCATTGGGAGGATGTCGACATGTCCAACTCATCCCCCCAAGAGATGACCTTCCAGGATGCCTGGGCTATAGAGAAGAACAAGGGATGCCAATCTGAACTGCTAGCGTCGCTCCAAGCATCTGGGTCTTCAGGGGGGCCTCGCCACATATTCGGAGACATCTGCGATTTCTGACCAGACAAATGGCGAGAACGGTGTGGCCTAATGAAAGGGATCAAGCCGTGGACCCGAGATAAAGTGAGAAACCAGTTGCCGTGGATCGCGCTCAGCACCACGGCCCGATGCATCGCTTGCAAGAAGCAGTGCTCTATTACCAGAACCCACCTTCATCGCGCAGGGACGCCTTGTGTTCACCACAGTGCCTGGGGGGATAAGAAAAAGAACAACGGCAAGGCTCTGGGGCTGGTTCGAAATAGCGCAACCCTCTCACCCCTCATCTGCTCCTGGGCCCCGGCAGAAAACCGTTCGAACATCCAGGAGGAGAGTTTGATACTTGTCTCCTCCCCTGATTGATCTTGCCGTTTCAAGTGTGACTGTTTCTGGGGCCCTGGTTCCATTCCCTCTCCTTCCTCCTCTTTCTCCTCCTCCTCCTCCTCCTCTTCCTCCCTTCACCCTTCGCCCTCCCCTTTAGCCTGGGACACCCGAGCTTGATCAAGTTTGTTCGCCCATCCCAGGGACATTGCCTGTTGTGGATCTGGCGCGCCCTGGTCCGGACGTTACGCTTCCAGGTAATATTTCATGACAACGTTACTGCGTTTGGATGTGAAGACTTACATCGCACTTTGGGGGACCTCTGCGCGATCATTCGTCTGCCCCTATGCACTACGAGCTTGGGGTGGCCAGTATCCAAGGAGAGGCAGATTGTAGTCCTGGTGTTGAAGACGTGGATCTACCCTGTACTTCGGGACACGTCCATTTCTGAATCTGAAGAAACAGTGCAGGATGTTTTGGACTTCGAGGGCCTGGTCAAAGGCCTGTTCTTCCGTCGCATTTCGCCAGGGTTCAAGTGGGGCAGCTTCTTGACTGCGGGCAGCGAGGAAATCAATGCTGAACTGAACTGGGCTTCGAAAAGACGTGGCGTCGAGCGCTGGGATGGCGCTGAGGGTGCCGCAGTTTCACCTGATCGTTTCGAAGACCTGGGGATCCCGAAAAGAGCTCAGACCCCCCCTGAACCCCAGATAGCCAACATGAACAAAACAAAACAAAATAGAGGGGGCGCAGGCCGTTACTTTGCCATTTGCCCCAGAGGACAGTCGCGGCAGCTTCCTAGGGGCCCTCGCGTTCAATGAGAGGGACCGCTACGAACGCTACACCTCGAGCTGGCCGCAAGCGGCCTGCAATGTTGGGCAAGATCCGGATCGGTCTCCAGTTCACTCCAGAGCCGATGGCAGTTTACCGACTTTGTGTAAGTCTGGCGGCATTACCATGCTGCCACGTGGTAAGGGCACAAATCCTCGCTGGATGGTCCCTTCGGAACTCTGGCTTGCACTGGGGTTCCCTGCGACACCGTCGGCCCAGAAAATGAATGCTGGCGTTTTTTGCATGTTCGCTCAGGGTGGGCCGAAAACTCGGTCACCAAACTCGCAGCGGTCCAGGTAGGAAATAGTATGCACGTGAATGTTATGGGGGCAGTGGGCAGCGTAGCAATCCTTAAGCTCCCCTTTCTAGGACTTCGCACAGCCCCGCTTCGGTTCCCCTTGTCTGCATGTGGAGGGCTGCTTGCTCCATCAGCCCCAGTTTCAGTAGTCGATCGAGACGAATGTGACATAGGCGAACGCCGACAGAAACGCTTGACGCTGGCCATAGGGGAGCCAGCCAAGTGAAGGGGCACCCTAAGTTCGCAAGTGCATGCCAACAGCGGCAGCCTCGCTTCCCTTTCCATTTCCATCTGCTGACAAGTCGTGTAGCATGTGTGGCAAGGTGTTGGTGCGACGCAAACGATGCATACCTTCTTTCCTACCTGAAGACCCACGACATTCGCAGCCTCATGGTTTTGACGAAATCGTAGGCCCTGGGGCTCCAAGGTTCAGAGGCTGCTCTGGGTGACACCAACCTGAACGTCCTCCTGATCGTCGTCGATGTCGTGCAGGGTCGGCGGCGCCGGCCCTCGGGCCTTCACAATCGTAGGCCTGGGGCTCCAAGGTTCTGAAGACTACAAACAGGAAACATACTCGGGAAATCTAGAACAGATTGGCCGTCCCTCCGCCCCCGCCTCTTCCTCCTCCTCCGCCCTTCCGAGCCCATTTTGGCTGTGTTTTGATTTTGAGAACGCCCTGGATTCAACGGGCACGCTCGAGATCTCAGGTTCTCTCTACTACCCTACTGTTGCGCTAACTACTCAGGCGATATGTCTTCTCTGCCACCTGGGGCGCTGGCCTTCCCGAGGCAGCTTGGACAGGGGCAGACCGACCAGCTTGAAGGTCAACCAACCTCTGAAGCTGACCCCTTTACAGGAACCTACGCGTCTCTTGAGGATCGGTTCCAATCTAAAGGGCGCGTTCTCCAGGTCCACGCCCGCAGGCTCTACATCAGTGAGGAGCTTCTGGAAGAAACTCAGAGCGCTCCAATGGGCGTAGTGGTCAGTTTCGTCTTATTCGATTGAGATCCCACGAGTCGGTGGGGTCTTCCAGGTTCAGTCGAATAAAACGAAACATCGTCGAAAGAACAGTATTTGTTGCCTTGTAGCGTTCCTGCAGGAGAATCTTGCCCTGCCATTCTACTCCGACGATGGCCAAGAACTTTGGGAACGACACGAAGCAAATCGTGACCGGGATCAGAAGGACACCAGGGACGAATACGTCGCGTCGTTGAAGCAGTCTGGCTGGCTGAAGGGGGCCCGCGGCGAGATCTTGTTTTCGTATGGGGAGAAGATCACCTCGAAGTTTGGAACGCAGTGGTCCAAATTCAAGTGCGTGGGTGGCGCCCACTTGTTGGAGGCGTTCTACCAAGCTTGGGCTGAAGAACCTGATAACGAGCAGCTCCTGATCACAGTCAACTTCGGAGTGCCCAACTGTTCCAGGATCAATCCCAATGCCCCGAAAGATGGAATCACGTTCTTCAAGAACTTGTCGAATGCCACAAATGGAATCTCGAGCAGGACTGGATTTCTGGAGCTCTACTCTAGGATCGCACCGATGACACAAGGTTGGACTGCGCATTGGAAGAAGAAGAAGCGCAAGGCTACTATCGATGCCAACACCGAAGCGGCGAAGAAGCTCAAGACGCAGCCAGACAGCAGCGATACCAAGGTGAACGTCGAGCCAACGCCAGCAGAATCAGAGGAGAAGAAGGCCAAGTCTCAGGCCGGCAATGAAACAGATCAATGGGATTGGTTGAACAAAGCTTTCCCTCTTACGTTTTCGTCTATGACTCGGTATAAATCAACCAGAAGTTTCAAGAATAAGATGGACACGATGAAGTTGCATGACGACTTCCACAAATATTGTTACGATCACGTCGCGTTCACCAGCTTCCGGACCAACGAGCAGCGCGAGAAGGTGATGTCCATGCAGGCGCAGGTGTCGTTGGTCCTACAGAATCTGAATGCTGAGGATTATGAGGCGATGCTGTTCTCAGCGCTGATGCTTGCAGTTCCTACCAATGACGGGGCGCCGTGGCTCATTCAGGAGCCCGCCGACGTTGCGAAGCTCCAGGGCGGCTTGCTGGGCGTGAAGTATGCCAAGGAGGGCGCAGATAGGCTGCAGGCTAAGACCAAGAAGGTCGCCTCGAAGCCAAGAAAGGTGGACAAGTACAACCAGGACCACGCAACGTCATGGGACCATGCCAAGCAGGAGGGCCTTACCATTTTCAGCGACATCAACGTAGTAGCGATGAAGGCCACCGAGAAAGCAGAGGAGAAAAAGGTTGACATCATGCGGCGAGCAAGGTGCTATGGCATTGAGCACATCATCAAGAAAGCAGTTTGCATCGACAGTGGCGACGCCAACAATGGCAAGACCATCAAGACGTATATCAAGCTGCGGAAGGCGCTCGTGACATACTTGACCCAGAACCACACTTACGCTGCGGCTGACACACCCAACAAGGATGATCAAGAGGATGATCAAGAGCAGAAGCAGACTGCAAAGTCTGATGGGGCCGATCCCCCCCACGTTTCACGAACATGAACTCCAGCAGTTGGTCACGCACCTTTGTTCTGACGAGGAAATTCAAGATTTCACTGAGAAGCTGTGCGAGGACTTGAAAGGCGATGTCGCAGGCGCCAGTTTGTCAGACGAGTCTCACTGCGTGGACTACGACGTCTTGTCCAAGACTTCACAGCCCTTCATCGAGGCGATCTCTGCCGTCTGGAAGACCATCCTCAAGGGTAAGGGTAGCGAGGTTCTGTTTGCAAACGTCCTGGGCTACCATTTGATAAGTTCAAGGCCCTTGCTCTGTTGGGTAAATATTGGAAAGGCGGCGACGGCGTGGACTACTGGTATGCCAAGTTCGATGACCTGCAGGGCGTGAATTCTGTTCTCGGCGACTTCGCTTCCATCTTCCAGGGCACTGCCGAGCTGGGGCGCTTCAGGGAGATCCGACCGTACACCGCCGCCCTGATGCTGAAGGACTCGGGAAGACGACGTGACGAGGGAGGCGAAGCGAGGAGGGAGCCGGAGAAGAGAAGGAGGAAGAGGGAGGAGGGAGGAGGAGGAGGAGGAGGAGGGGAGGAGGAGGAGGAGGAGGAGGAGGGAGGAGGAGGAGGAGGGGGGGAGAGGAGGAGAAGAGGAGGACGAGAGAAGGAGGAAGAGGAGAACCGTAATAGCTTTCAGTTCCGCAGGAGCTGGAGAAGGGTCTGGCGAAGGCACCGCCCAGGACATTTGGTGGGGAGAAGGCTGATCAGTTTTTGCGTGCACTTCAACAGGTTATTCGAGTTGCTCACTTCGTACGTGTGGAATGGCACAACTGCTACTACCAATGCTACGACGAAGGCGCTTGGAACCACTGCATGTCTGAGGTATTGCAGACCATCGCGCTGATATCCAGGTCGCAACTGGCGGCCCCAGCTAAGGCAGCAGCTCAGGCTGCAGCTCAGGCAGCCCAGGAAACTCAGGACCGTGAACTGAAGCAGGAGGCTTTCAAGAAAGGCCTGCAGGATCTAGAAGAGGAGTGCAACGCCTTGAAACTCGATCTACTGAAAAGGCAAGGCAACCCAGTTCCAGGTGAAGTTCCCGTCGAGCATCTTGAAGCGTGATCTTCTGAAGCTGATTCTAGATGACTATGCCGAGAAGAACAAGATTTCAGATGTCAAGCGTGAACCAGTTGAGGACGGCGATGATGGAGATGGAGTCCAAACAGTTGTTGACGAAGCGCACGTTTTCAATTTGGACGAGTTGGACGAGAGCGTCACATCAGATATGACACAGTCCATTGTCGCATGCGCTCCCGCGGACCTCCGTGCCGAGCTTCGGCAGCAGTTGGCGGCCGAGTTGGCTGGTGGTGCTGACGAGCGGGGCGAACGGTTCCCGAATGTGACATCAGAGTTGTTGAAGAGCGAATCGGACGGTGCAGATATCCTTGCTTTATCTTCTCAATGCACTACGGAAATCTTGGCTGCGGAGTTGGATCATGTGGGCGTTGATCTCCTTAAGAGAAAGGCGGGGGATCCGAGGGAACTCAAATTCAAGGTCAAACTGCTCATCGATCAGTCGTTCGACTGGGAGCAGAAGTTTCGTTTGGTAATGAAGGGCCGAGTTGTTTGCAGTGCTGGGTCCGCGGTTCCAGGGTCGAAGTGATTCTATGATTCAGCTGCGGTGCCGAATTCAACGATGAAGATTCGAGTGCTCCCGATCGAGAAATCGCTTGCATGGGCCGTCAAAGTCCTGCCGATCGACACTGAAGAGGTCCCCGTTCTGATCCCAGAAAGACGGTCTTTCTCTGTGAACTGGGATGGCAAGGATTTCGATATGTCCATCATGACTCTGAGGATCAACCCCGACTTCAAGATGACGCAGCAAGAGAAGAAGAAGGCTCGGCAATCTCGGAAGGCACAGGGTGACGACCAGGACGACGACGACAACGGCGAGTGGATGCAGGAGCTGACTCGGCTGCCCTTCCCTGAGGAGGAGTCTGCTGAAGACGCTCAACGAGAGGAATGACAATGCCAAGAAGAAGAAGAAGGAGCTGGCCCAGAAAGCGAGGACGGAGGCGGCTTCTGTCACCAGGCAGGTCGACGAGGCTGCCGAGCAGGCGCTGCATAAACAATCCTCAATCTCCTCATCCTTCCCTCCCCTCCTCACTTCCGAACCCCTCCAGGCCACAGGACCACGTCCAAAACATTTCCCGAGGTACACCGAACCTTCGGGAAAACGCTTCTTCGGAAGAAACCCGATCCGCATCCTCCTGATCTTCATGCTCCTCTTCCTCATCCTCCTCCTTCTCCTCGCTCCTTGTCCGGTGCCGCTGTTGGAAGAGAACCACCTGCGCGCCCTGAATGCGCACCTCTCGAAGTAGGCCTTCCACTCGGCCACAGGTTGCAAGGCTGCCAGTAGTTAGCGTAGCGTTCCCCCCCCTTCCCAGGGCCAGAACAAGCTCCACGGCCACGATTGGGGCCTAAGAAATCTTGAGCAGTTCTGAATTTCTCAGCGGCCCCATCGATCTCCAAAAGATCCTAGACTCCTCTACTCCTCTTGCAACCTCTTGAATTTCTGTGAACTTGAAAGAGTATCTCGGGTGCGGCGCGAGTTCCAGTAGCCTGGGCAGGCTACAGGCTGGGGGCGGCCAGGCGGACCAGCGCAGCAGCGCGAGAGGGACGGTCCGCTTTTCCGTTCGGCTCTCGAGGCATGCCGATGGACGAAAAAGAAAAAACACGGATTCGCTCGGCTCCTTTTTCATCAATGTGCCTGCTGTCCTCCCGCCAATCGGGACTCTCCCTTTTGAATTTCCGTGGTTGTCCATCGTTGTCCGTGCGGTTCTGGGCACCATCAGCCGTCTTATTCTCTTCCGTTTCTCTGAGCCAGACATGCATTTTTCACTGATCTTCAAGCTAGACATATCCCTTTGGAGGAGGAGGGGTGGGCGAGGAGGAGGAGGAGGAGAGGAGCGGGAGAAGGAGAAGGAGGAGGAAGGAGGATAAGGAGGCGGAGGACGAGGAGGCCCAAGGCGTCGGCGCGCCCAATCGGGCGCAGCCAGGGCGCCACCAGGCGCAGGCAAAAAGGTGCACAAATGAGCCTCCCCACTGCTCCTCCTCCTGATCTTCCACCCCGTGCCGATGCTGTTCTATACTCTTCTGGGGGAAACGCTTGGGGACGCACGGGGCGCCACTAAGGGTGCGGGGGCCCCGCATCCGATGAGCGCCCCTTTCGAGCCCTCAGGAGAGTGAACAGCGGGGCGACAGTGGCAGGGGCCTCCGGCGCCCCCCCGCCGACACCTCATGCTGGGGAGTTGGTCCCTCATGCGCGGACCCCTCAGGCTGGTGTTTTGGCCACTCTTACTTCATGCGTTTACCCCTGATGCTGGGGCTTTGGCCCCTCATGCGTTGACCCCGCATGATGGGACCTCTTGCCTCATGCATTGACCCCTCCTGTTGAGGCAGGTACCCCTCATGCGTTGGACGGCTTAGTTGTCGCTCCCACTTGGATAAGCATTGAGGGAGGGGGTTGGCATGTTTCACTGTCTGAGGGGGAGGGGGGAGGGTTGAATTGCCACTTGGTCGCGGGAAGACACGCGACCGTGAAGGTAAAAGGATAAGCGAGTACCGTATGCACCATGTAGGGCACACGCTTGCAGGAGGCAGGAGGGCCCAGAACCATCTGATTACGGGGCTGGGAGCAGGTCCCCCTTGTAACCCCAAGGTGCCCCTGTTACCTCTTGTTGGGTATCGGCGCACGAAGTGGCCAGGTTGGGGGAGTTGGTGGGGGACGCGCTGGCGGGGGATCGCTTTGCTTGACTATGTAGTCTGTTGCGTCTGGCCTACCCCTCCCAGTAAGGGGGCCCCCCCTCCAGGGTCAGAGCGTGGGCTGGGGCGAATCTCATTCCCCAGCCGCGCCAGAGGGGGTTCGACAAAGACTGGAGTCAGTGCGTGGGCTGGGGCAAATGCCATTCCCCAGTCACGCAAAGAGGGTAGAGAAAAGTAGGAGTCTGTGTTTAGGCTGGGGCGCTGTCTCATTCCCCGCGCATTCCATATAACCCCCTGAAAGGGTTAGGGAAGGGCTAGAATCAGAGCGTGGGCTGGGGCGAATGCCAGTCCCCAGCCACGCCAGGGGGGTAGAGAAGCAACGGAGACCGCATGCATCATGTAGGGTTCACACTTGTAGGGAGCAGAAGGGCCCATACCCCTCTGACTAAGGGGCTGGGAGCGTGATCCCCTTGGCACCCCAATTTAACGCAGCACCCTTCATAGACTGGGAATCTGCTAGTGAGGAGCCGACAGGACCACTTAGTGGACGTGTGGGGGGGATTATTAAGGAGCCCGGCGAGCCGGGCCAACAAGGTTCGCCTGGCATTGTTCATATTAGTCTTGGGGCGGCCCTGAGGCTTCACAGTCGCGGGGCGGCCCTGGGGCCTGGGCTGGCGCTTTAGGGGGCTTCGCAGTCGTGGGGCAGGCCATCGCCCACCAGAGAGGCGGCCACGGCGCATTCCGGGTTATTGGTGCCCCACAGTCGTGGGGCCCTTCTTGTAGCAGTAGGTGTCGAATTTTAGTATTGGAAGGTTCGCCCCCGCGGCCGCTCCCATAATAGGTGGGTAGCTTTCAAGGGGATAACCGTGCTTCACAGTCGTGGGGCAGCCTGTCGAAGGAAAGGACTGGCGGAAGTACGCGGGGTATAAGCCCGAGGACTCCTGTGAGGCGATCATGCCGGCATGCAATCCATAGATAGGACCTCCTCTAAGCAATAGGGGCGGTGCGGGGCACAGTGCATTAAGGGAAATTGGGCTTCGCAGCGGCGGGGCATCTCCTGGAGCAGTTTGGCACCCACCCAACACAGGCCCCCTGTTAGGACCCTCCAGGAGTTGGGCCTGACCGAATGGGGCGAGGGAGGGGTGCACCGCTGCAACTTGGCTCGGGCTCACCCGACGGCAATCGCTCGAGCAGCCAACGCCAGCTTACTAGCATCACCAGTGCCCCCACCACGGCGGCATACAACACTGGCAGTGCAGCTTCCTACGGGGTGTATGGCTTCCCCCCTTGCCCGTCAAAGGCACCGCACCTGTGGGGTGAGGCAGGGGCGCTGCACCCCGTCCCGGCAGGCAAAGGAGGGCCGAAGTGGGCTCAGCCGACCCCGAGGCCCCTCCCACTGCCGACACCCGATTGGCCGACACACGCCCAAGGGTCGGAGGCGTGGCACGCGTGGAGCCCAGCAGGGGCGATCAGAGCGGATGACATACAGGCGCTGCCATGGAGGCGCCATCAAGAGCCAGAGAACTACGCCAAGTCCCTCGAGGATCCCAACCGCTACGACAAGGGTCAAGGCGGGCCCTACGGAAAGGCATTCGGCAAGGGCAAATGGAAAGGCAAAGGCAAGGGGAAGGACTACGGCAAGGGCAAGTTTCCCCGTGTCCGCAGTCCGTGACTCAGTGTGCAGAGCCAGAACGCCTCGCGGCGGTAAGGCTTGGAAAATCAGGCTTTGCGCCAGTGCTGCTAGTCTCTGTATACCTACACCCGGTGGTGAACATGAGTGATGCCAACAGGGCGCTGCTAGCACACCTAGGCATACTACAGCATGAAACCGGCCTGCCGGTTTTGGCAGGGGGCGATTTTAACGTGGACCCGTCCCACATTTCAAAGACAGACTATGGGGAACGAGGGCGTTTCAACCTTGTTACCCCAGAGCGGCCAACGATGTACACTAAGAAGACCCAGTCAAATATTGACTTCTTCATAGTGTCCGTTGCGCTGCATTCTTTGATCAAGGATGTACAATCCTTGGTAGATTTCCACTCCTCACCGCACAGGCCGGTCAGTCTCACCATACTCCTGGATAGAACTGTCTTAATCCCAGTGCTCCGGAAACGCGCGCGTTTCCCAGCCGAAGCCATGATCGGACCGCAGTTGCCGTATGCAAATTGGAAGCATCTCAGCGCTGCGGCAGCCGAACTGTTGGAACAGCTGTCAGCGGGGCAGTGCTTCGAGACGCACCAACGGCTGCTAGATACCTATTATACGATTTTCGCTAAGGCCTTTGCGGAGGAGGTTGCGCGCATTACCCGCACATCGATCAAGAGTGAGCGCCCGAGGGGGCTCGGGCCCACAGTGGAATGGCGCCCAGCGGACGAATTCAAAACCGATGGTAAAGAGCGGGAGTCCTTTGTCTCCGAAGCGGCCACTTTAAGGCGCATCGCAAACAATTGGCAAGATGTACAGCGATGCCTCGCCACGGGGGCCCCGACGGGGAGCCCTAGCTAGATCGGCGGAGGACCCCCCGGACGTGCCGGCCCCATCAGTAGGAACGAGGGCGACGCTGTCCGAGATAGAGTCTTGCTGTCGCCAAATTGCCCCCGATGGCAGTACTATCAGCATACCGGTAGAGCAAGCTCTAGCGCTCTTGGCAGGCCCAGCGGAAGAAATCTCCGCCCAGTTGGATAAAGAGCTGCAGTTCGAGACCCAGGACCGCACCATAGCGTGGCGAGAATGGGTAAAACAAGCCAATGACAAATCCGTAGTGCGGGCGCACAGATGGTCCAAAAATCAACCGATGTGGACCCCCACGCAAATGAAATGGCATGAGGAATGGTCGGGGCGACCTTCCAAGTTTCTGCAGGCGGAGGCCAACAGGCTGGCAGAATTGTGGGACGCGTCATCGCTGCCGCGACCGCCTTTTAGACCGCCGCAGGGGGGCCAGCTGCCTCCCATACGGCCAGAAGACATTCGAGAAGCCTCATTGACTTTTTCCAAAGATACCGCTCAAACTTTTGATGGGTTTCACCCGAGGTACTTTTCTCTGCTGTCCCCGGACCAGCTGGGGGTGGTCGCTCAATTGTTGCACGCGATAGAAAAGCATGGCAGGTTCCCCACGGCTGGCCGCCATCGCCACGCTGATCCAAAAAGCAGCGGCGAAGCAGCCGGGGGCCCCCGCATTCCGCAGTATAAGACTCCTCCCAGCGCTCTACAGGGTCCGGGCAAAGTGCCGACAGCCGTTGGCCAAAGCATGGGAGGCAGCCCACCCGAGACCTTTCCTTTGTCACCACAAGGGGAGGAGCATCGCCGAATTAGTTTTTCAGCAGGCGCTGGTGCCCGAAGCGGCCAAGGCAGCAGGGCATGAGGCCCACTCGGCGGTGATTATTTGGGACATGTCGGGTTACTATGAACACGTGCGACGCCACACCCTGTGGCAGAGAGCAGAGTCGACTAAGTTCCCGCTCGCAATCTTGTCAGTGGTGCTGAACCAGCACCAAGCCCCTAGATTTGTCAGCCACGAGGGTTCCACAGTACTGGCAGGGCATCCTGGCCAGGGGCAAGCAGCTGGCGACCAATTTGATACATATCTAGTGCAGGTCTATACTATTGAACCGATTGACGCGTGGCAGGCTGAGCATAAGCTCCTTCCACTGTCGCTTATTTATCGATGATTTTCAACTAGGCATCACGCATAAGGACCCTGATGTTGTAGTAGCGACACTCCGCGAAGGAGCAGCATCGCTCAGCAAGGTGATTGAAGATGAGTTGGGTTGCACGGTGGCGCATCGCAAGTCAATCACCTTGGCAAACTCAGAGGGCCTGCGGGGCAAACTAATCAAAGCGCTGGGACCCAGGGCAGGGCAAGTGGCAGCCTCAGGCAAGAATTTAGGCATAGACCTAGGAGTAGGCAATCTGCGTTGCAGGAGATTGAGCCGCCCAGTGATTAAGCAGCGGCTCAACAAACTGCAGGCCCGCAAACGCAGGTTGACAGCGCTCCGAAGAGCAGGAACCGACACGCGCAAACTATTTGTCAGCGGACTCGCCTCCTACGGGACGTATGGAGCGGAAGTCACAGGTGTGGGCGCTAAGGAACTGCAAAAACTGCCAAGTTTCTTTTTGCCCATAGTAGGGTCGAGAGGGGACTCGCGTTCTCGGTCGCTATCACTAGCTCTGCACGAAGACCCCGCCTGGAGGCAGGGATTGGCGCCGCCGCTCCTTTGGTCCAAGCTTGCGTGGAGAGCCAGCGCGGACAGGTCAGAGGGCAATCATTTTCCAATGCCCCAGCTACTAGAGCTGGCAGCCCCCGCGTTGGCAAGTCCGCCAAAGGACTGGGGTGATGTTAGAGGGCCGCTGGCGGCGGCAATTTTGTCATTGCGCCGCGTTCGGTGGGAGTTTCACACTGCGCTGATTTTTAATGATGATGATGGGCATCTCTGGCCGCTTACCACTTTCTCACCTAAGTTCTTAGAAAAAATGAGCGCTGAATGGCAAGGCGCCCATTTGTCAACGGTTGCCAAGAAAATGGGGCTGGAGCCGGAGGCTCGCCTCGATATGTCAGTAGCCCGCCAGGTCATTCGAGGCCGGGCCGACAAGAAAGAAGCGGGCATACTCTTGTCATTCCTCTGCCAATCCATCTGGGCAGGCAAGAGACTCCAGCAGGCAGGGTACGATGCCTCCTCCAGATGCCAGTGCGGACTTTAGTCAGATGATCTGTCGCACAGGCTGCACCGCTGCCCGATTACAGCGCCCCTTCGTGAAGAAATGCTGCAGCCAACAGACATGGCCATCCTCAATGACAAGCACCGCAATTTTCCATTGGCCTGCGGATTTCTAGAATTGCCCGGGTTCTCAGTGCAACCTCCCAGGGGCACGGGCACAGTACCCTACAATTTCCGCTGCGTAGACTCCTCGGCGAGTATCCGCGACGCCTTCAGGGGAGAAGTCTTCACAGACGGCTCATGCCTGAAGGAAGGGCCCGAGGAATTCCACGTGGCAGGATGGGCGGTCATTAAGCTCACTGCCGGGGGGGCCTTTACGCGGCTTTGTGGGAGTCGGTGGGCGACCAATACCTCCAGACCTCACCGGCAGCGGAGCATGTGGCAGTTCTAGCATGCGTAGAGCATTGCCCAGAGGCTAACGCCATCCACTCTGATTTTTTGGGGGTGGTGCAGCTTGCCACGGCGCCTCGGGACCAAGTTGTCTCAAGACACCACGTCTACGCCGGACTGCGAATTAAGATAAGGTCATCCCCAGCCTGGGGTAGGGCATTTACCATACAAAAGGTCGCAGCGCACGTTGATGCTGACACGCTCGAACCGCAGTCGAGGGATTGGCAGTTGGCCAAGGGCAACGATTTCGCAGACAAAAAATGGGAAAATGGGAGCCTCCCTACTCGCACAGCAATCGCTTGATGAGCGCCAGAAATACAATGAGAACGCCGCAACTTTGAAGCGGTATCTTTGCTACGCGGCTAAGGGGTTGCTACTATACCCCAGGCAGGCGCCATCGAAGAAGCTCAGGAAAGCCTACCACAAGGACAGGCGGAACCCAGGCTTCCAGACGGGCGCGTCGGCGGCCAAAGAGGCACTGCCTGAGCCACAGACGAATGCCCCAGCGGGAGCCCATGCCCCGCTCCTACCTCCACCTCCCCCCCCAGTTGCGGCTCAGCCGGCGAACGCAGCCGAGATCCAGAGCTCGCGCAGGCGAGGCCCCCTATTCCCGCCACTGCCTCTGACAAATGGGCATCAATTTAAATGGGTGCGCAGGAAGTGGGCGTGCCAGAGGTGCCTCAGACGCACGCTGCGCGATCCCCCGTTCTTGGCTTTCCAATGCCCCGGATACAATCGGGTGCTCAGCACACTTGCTGCTGAACCAAAGGGACAAACGATTTTCGTGACAGCCACGCCAGACGGCATTATGTTTATTTGCATGAATTGTGGCTGCATATCGGAAGGAGTGCGGGTGGACAAGCTCGGTGCGCGCTGCAATAATCGCCCCAACAATGACCACACCCGGTCAAATTTGAGGCGCATCCGCAATGGGCAGCACCCGTCCCACAGGCGTGGTAACGCAGCAGTCCTTGACGAATTAGTGCCCTTGCGCGACTTTTTGTAAAGGCGGAAAGGGGCTCACACCCGCATGGAGAGACTGTACCAATGCAGCGGGTGGAAAATATGTCGTCGTCCCCGCCGCCATCGACACACGGAGAGCAGTAGTAGGGGAGGGGTTTTGCCGAGCAGGTATTGCTATCTAGTCGCGGGGTTACACGTGACCGTAAAGGTAAAGGGATAAGCGAGGGGCAATGTTAGGGCTTCACAGTCGTGGGGCGGCCCTCCTGTTGAGGGAGGATGAGAGTGGGGCTGTTAAAAGGGCTTCACAGTCGTGGGGCGTTGCTCGCCTGCCTCTCATTGTGATGAACGCACGTGTGCAACGTGTGCGTCGACACAAGGTGGCTTGCACACGTCTTGCAGAATCGCCATGCCGATTCCCACGAGGTAGGGGGGCCGTTACAGGGAGGGGGTCCAGTGGCCGATGCTCTCGTGTCATGGGTGCTGCAGCTTGGCATTGCCGT
Source organism: Prorocentrum cordatum (assembly GCA_963575745.1). Taxonomy (NCBI): domain Eukaryota; class Dinophyceae; order Prorocentrales; family Prorocentraceae; genus Prorocentrum; species Prorocentrum cordatum. The sequence goes on from CAUYUJ010004446.1 coordinate 2,186,192, forward strand.
GTGCACCTCCGTGCCGTTGTATGGTTGTCGCTGCAGCGCGGTGTACCCGTGAAAGGGAGTGAGATCCCAGCCTCCAGGAGGCCAGAGGGGAAACAACACAACATAACAGAAGTTGGATCCGGCACGAATATGATGTAGACATATTCTAACATATTTTAGAACATGTCAGTGCCCCCCCTGCCGGCCCATCCGTAAGATGATGGGCCCTCTCGCACTCCGTTGCCAAAGTGGCTCAAGTGCCGCAGTTTCCAGCTCCCGCCGCGTCCCACCCTGGAGCGGCACTTGGGCGGCAAGGCGTGTGTGACTTCGAACCAGCCCACCTGGTGTTGGGCGAGGTGCTCCTCAGAGGTTCGTGGACCGCCCAGGGGCACCGAAGGTGTCGCCCTGGGCGGCACAGGGCCAGTGTCGGTTACCATAGTGAGCCAGGTTCGCTCTGTTACTATGGTGGCTCCGGTTACCTCTGCCCCTGTGGTACTGGTGGCTGCCTCAGCCTGTTACCAGTGCGGGGTAGCGTCGACCCAATGTGGTGGCATTGGGTCGCCTGGTGCGGTTGTCCCGCAGTGCCAGGTGACGCTGTAGGCGTCTTCCCCACGCAGCGCCATGTCTACCGGGGTAGCTTGGTGACGCCGTCGGTCTCTCGGTGGCTTTCGCCACACCGCCGATCCCCCCCGTGTCTCCCCTCGCCCGTGTGCGTGACGTTTGTCATGACGACTTGTGGGAGGGGGGTGGGCAAGCTTCACAGTCTCAAGGGGAGGGGGGATGAATTGCCATGAATGGCCATTCAGTCGCGGGGGGCACGTTGTTTCACAGTCTGAGGGGAATGGGGGAAGGGATGAATTGCCACTTAGTGGTGGGGGGACAAGTGACAGCGAAGGGCAAAGGTAAGAGTTTGGCGATAATAAGGCTTCACAGTCGTGGGGCGGCCCTCCTGTTGAGAGAGGATGAGAGTAGGGTAGTTAAGCGGGCTTCACAGTCGTGGAGCGGAACCCCTCCAGAAGGAGGACGGTGGCGCATTGCATATAACGGGCTTCACAGTCGTGGGGCGTGTCTCGCCTGGGCATCAGCCGCAGCAGCAGCGAGGATGAACCCGCCCCCGCCCAAGCGGAGGCCAGTGACGGCGGCGATGACGACGACGGCGCCTGATCCCTCTTTCAGCGCGCGACAGCGGGGGGGGGGCGCGCAACTGAGGCCGGCCACGGAACGGCCGGGCAGGGGAGAACATGACCCCTTCGGACACAACACGTCCCACCCTACCCACGATAAGGGCCAGGGCGGGCGGGGATTTTTCAAGAAACATGGGTCGCCGGCCGTTGCATCGAATGCCCAGCTCTTGAAGAGCTGACTTGAGCCCAATGCGACGGACCACACGAAGAGCGACCCTGAAAGGGGATTGTAGCAATTTCGGCCCGCGGGGGATTGTAGCAATTTCGGCCCGCGGGGGATTGTAGCAATTTCGGCCCGCGGGGGAATGTAGCAATTACAGCCCGCAGGGGACACAAGCAACTTCGGCCCCAGGGGACCGGAGCACCCTTCGGCCCAAAGCCAAACATCCCCCCGCGGAGCGACTTAAGATCGGAAGCCGCTGCGGCCCAGGAAAGTCGAACATTTCCTTATGCACGGCCTGCGCGAGAACGGGGCCCGCACGAGCGGGCCCGCACGGGCCCGCGCGGGCCCGCAGGCCGTGCATGAGGAAATTTCGGTTTTCAGCGACCCCACGGGCGCGGCCAAGCGGCACCGACTGATCCGCGCCATTCTGGGCTCGCATCACCATCCACCTCCCCCCTGGAGCATAGGGGGCTGCAGCACATTCGGCCCGCGGAGGATTGTAGCAATTTGGCCCGCGGGGGATTGTAGCAATATCGGCCCGCTTGTTGGTACCTACGCCGGGCACGAACATCAGTAGAGAGATTCACATTGCCATGTAGTTGAACAGGTCATGCTCCCCTTTGTTAGGGTATGAAACGGTAACACTTTACCCGTGCCTTAAAAGACAGCCGAGACAATCCTCCTGATCTTCCTTCTCCTCCTCCTCCTCCTCCTCGTCCTCCTCCCTCCTCCCCCTCCTCCTCCTTGTGCTCCTCGTGCTCCTCGTCCTCCGCGCCCTCCTCGCCCTCCTCCTCCCCCTCCGCCCCTCCTCCTCCTCCTCCTTCTTCTCCTCCTCCTCCTCCTCCTCCTTCTCCTCCTCCTCTCGGGATGGAGAAAACGACGCTCGGAACTCTCGATCTCATCCTTCTTGCATCCGGGGCTACGACGGTGCGGTAGTAATGGTTACGCCGTCGTCCCACATCGTGCAACGAACACATGGCGCCTCGAAGAAAACATGGCCCGACTCCCGACTACATCTCCATGCCGGACTTGACAAGCCTGGTCGGCCTTTTAAGCGGAGTGGCGTGGAAAGGGGGCAAGAACACCAATCATGGCTTCCACAGCGCGCGACGTCAGGGTTCCCCAACGCCGCTCAAGCTCCCTCTGTCCCACCGCCGCCGCCTGCCAGGACTTCCAAGAGGAAGGTCCTCGCAAGTCGCAATGATGCCATCTATGTCCGGGTTGCACTCCAGCTCCTCCTCAGAAGTGTTTTTCTATCGCGCTTCTCTGTTTCTCCTGATCCTCGTCCTCCTGCTCGTCCTTGTCGTCGTTCTCCTGCTCATCCTGTGCTGACAGCTGGAGGGCCGGTTAAGAAGGAGCGGGACTTGCTGACGCTTCCTGAAGCATCCTGGAGGCTTCGATTGGGCCTCCAGCGGGCGTCATTGGAACTCCCCCTAGAGCTTTCTGGGAGCCTCTCAGCGCGGCCTTCCGACGCATTCCGTGGGCCGATACAAGGGCCTCTGTGGGGCCTATGTAAAAGCGTCTAGGGCCTACTGGGATGGGTCAGCCGCTTCGTGTTGGTGCCTCCTCGAAGCTGCCGGACTTCTGCTGCTTCATGATGTCGGCTGCTTCATGTGCAAACATCTGGAACCTGGCGCTTTACCGCTGCGCTCCTCTAAGTACGCGTCTTGTTTTTTATCTATACGTACTGGGTTTCGACATTTGGCCGAAGGGTCAGGGGGGGGCTGGGTCTGGGCCATTGCTCAGTCGATCTGCTTCTGGCAGTCGCGTACGCAAACCACAGCAGCCCAAATCTGGCCTATGGGGAGCGGGGAAAGGGGGCCCGCGCCCGTCTGCAAAACAACAATAAAACAACTACAAGGTCTTGGAACATTAGGACGCTGCCCGGGGCCAACCCGACCCTATGGACACACCGTGCGCACGAGTGCAGCAGGTTCCCGTCTCGCGAAGTGGGCTCTGGTTCCTCACATCTGCGGCAAGCACAGGGATGCAGTGTGAGGGGACATGCCTTCTCAGAAGGCGGCGGGGCTTATCAGAAGCCCTCGCGCCTTCTGCAATACGTTCTATGTACATCTTCTCCGAGGACGCAGACGGCTTCTCAGAAGGCGCGGAAGCTTCTGAGAAGCCCCGCCACCTTCTGATAAGGCTTGCCCCCTCTCACTTCCCCCCTGGGCTCGCAGCCGATTGCACCGCGCGAGCCTTCCAACCCTGAACGATCTCTGCTCTCAGAGAACCCCACACAAGCTGTTAACCCCATGCATCGTGTATACCTCGCGCCGTGAGGTGTTCAAGCTTGAGCGCTTGCGTCGGCATCGCCAATGCGCACTTGCGCGGTGTCGTTCTTCGGCGGCGAGCGATGGGGGGAAGTGAGAAGGGGCGGGCCTTCCCAGAAGGCTCGGAAATCCAACGGCCTTCTGAGAAGTTTTCTAAGCCTTCCCCGAAGACACCAAACACTTCTCAAGAGCCCGAGGGTTTTTGCGAAGCCTCGCCGCCTTCTGAGAAGGCCTTCTCCTTCTCGGTTCCCCCCCCCTCGCTCGCCGCCGAGTGCAGTTCTACATGTGAGCGATGGAGTTACGCACGACGGCACGGCGTCTTGAAGCGGTGGCTTACGCGGCCGACAAGGTAACATTCCGCACGGAAGCACGGGCGCTTGTGCGCGACCTTCCGCGAGGAACCCACGCGCGAAAGCCCGCGCAGTCGATCCCAATCTGTTTGCGCTGCTCGCATGCATGGGATTTTATGTACTTATCGCCCCTCCACGTGTAGCCGCAATCGGCAGGGCATGTGAACGTTTTCTTATTCGGCGTTTCGACATTTGGCGAAAAGGGGTGGCAGGGGGGGGGTCTGGCTCCGGACTGCTGATTGATGCGACTGATTGGAGCAGTGCGACCTATGGGGGAGACTCCACCTGCTCAAAACAGGCGCCAAAAACAGCCATGATCTTCTCCATGGGGGGGGGGAGCAGGGGGGGTGCGAGGGCCCGCGCCGATCGGCAAAACAATGAACGAGAGCACGACGACCATCTAAATCCCACCGCGTGTCATGAGCGCATGGGCGACTTGTGCAGGCTAATTGCCAAGTGCATCTTGCGTATCCTAGCATGTGGGTTACCATGACGAGCTGGCGCACCCGTGCCAAGGAATAAGAGGATACAGTGCACTTCCGGCAGCTAAGGATCATTCGTTGCTGGACGCGCGACGTTCACCATGGAACAGTGCTGTAGTTATCTATGTGTTGCTGCTCATTAGTCATTCTCGAAGTGACGGGGGTACATACTTCTGAGAATGCGGAGATGTAACGTTCTTTTGTCTAAGGCAGAGACGGGCAAATGACTGTTGATCGTACGCCCCCAACCACATCAGCATAGCATACTGTTGGCAGTTGCGGGGGCTGCTTGTGGCGATCCCAACTTATGCTTGACTAATGTCCCCCCCTTCTATCTGCACCTGCGTATTCGCGACAACTCCCCCAGGAATCACTTCCGGATGGAATGGTGGGGATCCTTGAGGGTACTCTACCAAGACAACTGTGAATACACACCTCCAATAGGTCCTGAACTCGCCACCCCACTAGAAAATGCATCACCCCTGCAACGCCGCTAAAACACCACGCTACAGAGTTGCAGTGCTACGTCCCACTTGGACGCAACACTGTTCGGGAACGGCCTCTGCGGCCGCCGCTAATGTCCTCGATTACCTGTGCGCTCAGCCCCCCCCCGCCCAAGCCCAGACCTTGTGCTTAAGTGCATTGGGCGTTCCAGAAGAGGATCTCGCCTTCGAAGGTTCGGAACGTTTACCTTTTTCCTTGAGTGGCACATGGCGGAAGGCTGGCGGAAACCACTGGAAGCACAACCAGAACGTCACCGCCGGCGATTCCCCCAACCCTCTTACACTTGGTTCTCGTCTTGAGTAGAGCACTGCTCGCGCGTTTCCTCCTTCTGCTCATCCCTTCCTCCGCTTGCCTTCTGCCTCCTGCCTGCATGCTTCTTGCTTCGTAGTGGTGGCCTGGGAGGTGTGCCACTTCCGTGCGCTCCTGCGAGGCCCAGCTGACTCAGCTGGGCCTCACAGGGGTTGTACGCGGACCCACATAAAACCTTGCGGCTCTCTGGCGGGCTGCCAGTGGCCCGACTGCTGCCACTTTCGTGGGTGACAGGGAGGTCCAGCGGGGTGGTATCTCACGCACATGCAGGCTAGACCTCGCAACTTCCTGGAGGGCTGCCACCCGGGGCCCGCGCAGTTGTCGCCCTGTGCGTGGGCTCCCGGGAGGTCGAGCGGGGTGGTGGTTTAAGCACATCCAGACTCGACCTTGCGGCTTCCGAAGGTGCTGTCAACTGCGCAGCCGTCGCCACTTTCGTGGGCTCCTGGAAGGTAAGCCGGAGTGATATCTTACGCACACCCGAACTTAATCTCGTAGCTCCTTGGGGGGCTGCCAACTGCGCGCCATTTTCGTGGGCTCTTGTAAGATCCAATGCGGTGGTGTATTACACGCGCATCCAGAATAGTCCTCGCGGCTCCCTGAGGGGCTGCCGCCTGTGCAACTGTCGCCACTTTCGTGGCTCTTGGGAGGTCCAGCAAGGTGGTGCTTACGCACATTCAGGCTAGATCTCGCGGCTCCTTGGGGGGCTGTTGCCTGCGCAGATGTCATGGGGGCGCCTGCCCTTTGGCGGACTGTTCACCGATACTGCAGACCTCCAAGCTTTTGGAGCTTGCTTTAACCAAGTGGCCACGAGCACGTGTGGGTGGCAATATTTGAAGCGCCAGGATGCCAACGCACGCATTAACAAGCTGTACATGAGGATATTCAGATATACACGGTGAGAGAAATAAAGAAAGAGAGTTATACATAGAGGGAGAGGGAGAGAGAGAGAGAGAGAGAGAAAAAAAAAAAAAAGCGCGAGAGAAAGAGAGAGAGAGAGAGACAGCGAGAGAGAGAGAGAGAGCGAGAGACAGGGAGAGAGCGAGAAAGAGAGAGAGAGAAAGAGAAAGAGAGAGAGAGAGAGAGAACAATCTATAACGAGAAGGGAGCGAGCGAGAAATAACGGGTCGCATGTCTGCTCCTCCAAGCTGCTCTTCGAGAGAGATGCTCGCGAGCTCGTCGGCGACTCCAAGCGCCGCGGTTTCCTCTCAGCACTGACGGCCTGGTCGACGGCGCGCGAACCATGATGCAGTGCACTGGCCCCAGCGTTTGCGAGGTGTCCTCCGACATTGGCGGCGCCGTCCACCAAATCATCGACCTCGATGTTTCCGACGCGCTCCGTCAGGTTCGCGAGGTGCTTAGACGTGGCGTTCGAAATGTGCCTTGCCAGGTCACCTGGGGGCCGAAATGTTGATGCGGAGAAGATCTCCAACGGTTCATCTGTATGTATATATATATATATAGATGTCCGCGGCCCACCCATGACCCAGCTCGCGGCCCACCTGCGACCCAGCCCGCGACCCACCCACATTGCTTTAACGAGAAAAGCGGCGCCTGCGGCGAACTCGTTGCATACTTTGCGGAAGCTGTGCGCCTGCGGCGGGCTTGTTCGGAATCTCGCAGACTGCCGAGGTCCCCGCCGCCCCCTTGACTCTCATCCGCAACTGCGGGGGGCCACGTATATCAGGCGTCCAAACAGCACCCACGCCACTTCCAGAACGAGCGTGCCTCAATCGGCTGCTGCTCGTCTCCCTTCATTCGCTTCCTGTCCTGCATTCCGCTCCACCTCCTGCTTCGCCCTGTTGTCCTTGCTCCTCCCCGTCCTCCTTCCTCCTACTCCCGCCTCCTCCTCCTCCTCCTCCTCCTCCTTCTCCTCCTCCTCCCCCTCCTCCCCCTCCTCCTCCTCCTCCTCCTCCTCCTGCTCCTCCTCCTCGTGTTCCGTGTTTGCCCCGTCGTCATCGGCCAACTGTGGGCCAGTCGGCGCCGTGAGCGCCAGGGCCCCCAACGACCACTCACGCCTGGGACCCTCCCTACAGGCGTCCACAGAACACCCGGGCCACCTCCAAGGCGAGCGGACATTAGTCATCGTCACCGTCTTCCACCGACCACGCAACGACCGAGAGTGCCGCGGTATGCACAACTAGAACCACGCGCGCACTTCGCGCGCGCGCGGAGGTTCCAGTCACGCTCGAAGATCAATCATCGCAAATTACCGTTGGATACTGCCAAGTTGACTCGGGAGAGCCCTTAAGATTGGTCGTGGGACCTGCCCCGATATAGTAGCTCAGAAGTCGTGTAAAGGGATCACCTGGGGCTTCTATGACGCGTCGTCTGGGGCTGAAAGAAATCAAAGGAGAACTGGGGTGCCCGAGTCTGGCTCCGCATTGCACGTCGCTTGAGCCGAATCATGGTGCATCGGGACCGTCTCGCGCGCTTCGCGCGGACTCAAGTTCTAGCCAGTCACCGCTCACCGGCGAATGCTGTTCTACACGCACTGAGCATGGATATCCTCTCCTACATCAGGGACACAAAGCACCTTCCACAAGAAACCAAAACCTGAGACCCCAGGACGTCCAGGGAACGTCAGAACCCTCGACACCCAAGACACCCAGGGCACCCTTGGTGCAAACAGGGTGTTTCTTGGCATGGGTTTCCACTGTACTCTTGCTCTGGTTTCTACTGTTTTTTCCCCCCCTCTCCTCTCTTCTTGTCTCGTTCCTTATCTTCCTTACTCCGCTTCCTCCTCCCCCCCTCCTCCTCCGCAGGCGCCTTCGGTGATATTCTTGACCTCGATCGACGATACCCCTCCTGCCTGGATCCCCGTCTCGTCCACGATTATTTTCGCGATGGCCTCCAAGGTGGCCCCAAGAGAAGCTCGAAATGCCCCCGAAGGATCCCCAGGAGGCGCCCATGACGCCAGACTCCTTGAAACACCTCAGGGAAACAATATATTTCGGCCTTCTCGCCGATTCGTTTTCGGCGTGCTTCCCAGGCTTCAAGATGGCTCCAAGATGGGCCTAGAGAGGGCCAAGCGGCGCTCGCCCCCCCCCCCCGGCCTCCAGGGGCCCGGCCGCGAGGTGTCGGAGGGCCATTTTTGGCTGACGATGGCACCAGTGGAGCCCGCATGGCTCAAGATGGCCTCGAACGTCGCACAAGATAGCCAAACATGGCTGAATACACATATATATACACATATATATATATGTATATATATATATATGTATGTATCATCCCGCTCCTTTCGCTGCGGCCAAACGTCGTCAACACGTTTTCTGACTGGGCGAGTGGCGCAGCACGAAGCTCAGACACGGAACAACACGGAGCGGCACCTTGCACTGGCGATCGTGACTTTGCCGATCCTGCCCCTGCAAGCAGGGCTGAGCCAGGGAGGGAGAGGAGGGAGGCGAAACTGTAGGACAGAAGCGGCTATGGACGCTCTCGATCGCCAGACGATCGACGCGCAAGCACAAACATCATCCCGCTCCTTTCGCTGCGGCCAAGCGTCGTCAACACGTTTTCTGACTGGGCGAATGGCGCAGCACGAAGCTCAAACACGGAACAACACGGAGCGGCACCTTGCACTGGCGATCGTGACTTTGCCGACCCTGCCCCCAAGACAACTTCTCCCAAAAAGTTCAACTGGCCTCTTAGGCCGATCACACTACACAAACGTTCAAAATGTTGTTGGCTAAGGTCTGTGATGTTTTAAGCGCGAGAGCCTGCCGGAAACATCACACGATAGCTTTACAGAGGGGTAGTGGATATGGTTCCGCTATCTTTGTCATGAACTGTAAAGGCTCACCGGGCGAGATCCCACACTTTCCCGTCAACTCATGGTGTGGTTGATGGGAGCGCGTACGAGTCTCTTTGGACGCCGAGCACGTGCCTTTGAGCGAAGACAAATCCACCCACAATGCGAGCAACCTGGTCCTCTTCCTCCACGGCACTCCGTAGAGGCAGAAGTCTACAATTGTTGGACGGGCATTGGCATTGTTTAAACTGCGAGCTATGGGGGGCGCTGACCACACGCGAGAACTATGCGGGTTCTCGAGAATAACTGGGATTCGCAGGCGCAAGCACAGATATAGAATACTGGCACAAAACTGCATGAGCTGATTACCGATCAGGACCTTGCGTGCATCAACAGGCGAAAGGGAAGGGAGCCCCATGATGCATTCTTTGCAGCGCAGCGGCCCTGGGCCGGTCGCGCCCCCTCGGCGCGCAGTGGACCAGGAGGAGCACAGCATGCCCATCCAAATTGCACAGATGTGGCCGCTACGCAGCCAACCTCTAGTCAGCTTCTGATTGCACGGGCGGGTCAGATCATACTCTTCGCCACGCACCAGATCCCACTCGAAAACTGAAATGTCTCTCAGCGCCTCCTCGCGCCGCCAGGCCTGCGCCCAGCGCCCTGTCCCGCTGAAGAGCTCAAAGGCGACCTGGCCCCGTGGGGCGCGGGCGGCAGCGGCAAGCAGGTCCTCGCGAGGAGCTGTCCAGCGCGGCTGTGGCAGGCCTTGGCGTGCTCGAGGGGCCCCTTGGAGAGCCGCCCCAGCACTTGGTTGAGCCGCCCGCCCTTCTCGCAACGGCGCAGCGACCTCACGCTTGCCCAGCGCCCGCGGCGGAGCACGCCCTGCAGGTCCGTCCCTCTGGCCGCTGGCGATCTCGTGCGAAGACCCCCCGTGCCGGCACTGGTAAAGGTGGTTGATGCCGATCACCTCCAGGTTGAGCAGCTTCACCGCTGCACTGAGGTGCTTCGCCAGCTCCGAGCACACGAAGGGGAAGAGGCGCAGCTCCGCGCCGTGCCGCGGCAGCTGCAGCCCCGCCGCCAGGTCGCTGCACTCCGCGTTGTCCAGCACGAGGGCCTCGTCGTACAGCCCCGCCTTCGACGGCTGCATGCCCTCCGCCGGGTGGAGCACCACGCTCCAGCGAGCGTGGCCCGATCCCGCGCCCGCCAGCGGCGCCACCAGGTCCTCCACGCGCATCCCGGTGACGTCCACGGGCCTGAGGTACAGGGCGTGCATCAGGGCGACGCACATGCGCATCTCCCAGGGGTTCCCCAAGAACGTCATCGCATTCAGGATCAGGTGCATGACGACGAGCGGCATCGGCAACCTCGTGGCCCCAGGAGCTATCTTGTTGAAGCCCGCCTGGGCCCTCGTGGTTCGCTTGGGCCCCACTCCAGCGCGCCCCAGCTGCCAGCAGAAGGCCGCGGCCGCCCTCAGCTTGCTGAAGTCCCCCGCCGTGGCCCCCTCGAAGTACATCGCGTCGCCCCTCATCACGATCGCCTCGTCCCTCTCGGCGAGCGTGTTGTGCGGCAGTCGGTGGGCAGTTGCCCATGCCAGGAACTCCTCCATCAGCTTTTCGTACAGCACCTCCTGCGTCGCCGCCACTGACCTCGACTCGAGGAAGGCCCGCCCGCGGCTCCAGCTCTCCTCTGCCTCCTGCAGCCGCCCGCGCCGAGCCGCCGCGCGATCCCCGCGCCGCGTCGCCTCCGCCTGCGGCGCCTTGGCTGGCGTGCGGGCGCTCCTCTTGCGACCCGCCGCCTTCGCCCTCTCGGCTCCGCCGCGGACCAGAGCGCCAGTCCTCTCGCGCTCCAGGGAGGTCGTGCTCGCAGCTCGGGTGCGGGGCAGGCTCCCCGTCACAGCTGCCGCCAGGATCGCGGCGCCGCGGGTCTGCTTGCGGCTCCGCGACGGCATCGCCGCGTCTGGGACCGACTGGGCGACTACCCAGGAAAGCCTGATGAAGCTCGGGCCCAGGTGGCTGAAAGATACGGGAAGGCTCGTCAGCGGGATCATTTTCGGACATCACCCAACGGACTGAAGTACCCACACCTGCCGCTAAGTAGCAGCCCTGCGGGCGGCGGCCAGCGGACCGCACAGCGCCGAAATGCGATCACGTCGCCCGTCGCCGCCCGGTAGTCCTCCACGTGCGTGTCGCCGTCGGGCGAGGTGATGACCACCTCCTCAATCCCCAACGACGCCACCACCCCGTGGCACAGGCGCTGGTGCCAAAGCAGCGGGGGCGGCGCCGCGGGGTCGTTGAACAACGTGAACCCCCACTCCAGCGGAATCCCCGCCAACGCCCCGGCTGCCGCACTTGGCTGGGCGGTCGGCCGCTGCTGAGCGGCGAGCCAGCCAGGCTCCAGCTGCGAGCCCCAGGCCGCCCGTCACCACCAGCGCCGACGCGCCGAAGCCCGACGTTGGCGTCTCGAGCTGCAGGCGCCAGTCAGGCCCAGGATCGGGCGCCCCCGGGCAGGGGGGGCAGCGTGGGCAGGCAGGGCACTGCGGGCACGGCGGCGGGCGCCCCGCCCAGAGCACCGCCGCCAGCCCCGCCTGGTGCACCAAATCACCCACCACGCCAAGCGCGAAGGGCAGCACCCCGGCCATCCGCGCGGGCGCGGCCCTCCAGGCGAAGCTGTAGGACAGAAGCGGCCATGGACGCTCTCGATCGCCAGACAATAGACGTGCAAGCACAAACATGTATATATATGTATATATATATATATATATAGATGTATATGTATATGTATATGTGTATATATATATATATATATATCAACATGCCTCCTGGAGGGCCCAAGAACGCTCGAATATGGCCCCATATGGGCACGGCGCCTCCAATAGAAGGCCTCCAAGAGGCAACAATCCGTACGACACCGAAGAGAAGTCGCCAATCTGTGCCTTCCTGCGTTTTCGCTTCAGAGGGGGCTTCTTCGGCTTCTCGATGGCTCTAAGATGGCCCGAGAAAGTCCCAAGAGAGGCCCACGAGGGGGCCAAGACGGCCCCCAGAACGTCCAAGAGCGTCCCCCCAAGAAGGCCCCACGCGGCGACCTGGAGGTCCCCGAAGGGGGGGGGGGAATGGAGCTCACTCCCTTTTACTGCTCGATGGCTTTGAAAATGGCCACAAGAGGGCCTCGAAGGCTCCGAAAGGAGCTCCAAGAACCCCTAAGAAAGCCTCCAAGAGTCGCCGACGAGGCCATACATCCTTCGAACATCGAAGTCAAGTGCGTCGCTGTCGCTGTTGTCGTGGGCGTCGTGGTCGTGGTCGTGGTCGTCGTTGTCTCGACGATCGTGGGACGCCCTGGGGCCATCTCGGAACTCCGAAGGCCAGCGGGGGAACCACCGGGGAGGAAGGGGGCCGCTCTGTATAAGCGGGGTCCCCGTTCGGTGCCCTGAGGCCGGGACCTTCAGTGTATTTATATATGTAGATGTGCGTATGCAACGTAAGATGTACGTATGTCTGACAATCTCCGTGTGTAGTTGTGCATGTGTGTATGTGTATATGGTTGTATGCATGTCTGTAGGTACGTACGTACGACTGTATGTGTGTATGTATGTATGCATGCATACAGGCATGTCGTTATGTCTGTTTGTCTGTCGGTCGGTCTGTCAGTATGTATATATATACAAACAAATATGTATGATGTATGAATGCATGATTGTATGTACAATTGTTTGTGCGTACGTGTATGTGTATTAGTGTGTGTATGTGTATGTGTAAGTAAATGCGTATGTACATGTCTGTATGTAGGTAGGTAAGTCGACTGACAAATAGGTAGGTAAGCATGTCGGAGTGTACGTAATTGTCTATGTCTGCATGCATGTATGTATGTATGTAGGTACGCATGAATGTAACTATGTATGCATGCATGCATGTACGAATGTACTAGGTATATGCATGCACATGTGTGCATGTATGTGTTTGCAGCTATATGTTTGTATGTCTGTATGCGTAAGTGAATTTATGTGCATGGATGTATAATTACATGAAGTCTGTATGCATGCGTGCATGCATGCATGCATGCATTCATGTATACATATATGTGTTTATGCTTGTATGTGTAGTTATGCATGTGTGCATGCATGGACGCAAGTATTGATGCGTGTATGTATGCATGCATGCATGCATGCATGTGTGTATAGTTGTAGGTATATATGACTGTATAGATGCATAGAATCATGAATGCACAAATGCATGTATGTATGCATGTGTGTATGCATGTATGTATATCTGCCTGTACGTCGGTACGTCTGTATGCATGCATGTCTGCATGTATGCTTGTATGCCTAGGCCTTCGGACCATCCCGCCACGGTGCCTGGGCTGTGTGTCAGAGGCCTCTTTTGTTCGGCCAGGAGCCCGCGCTCTCCCCCGCGGCACAGGACGGACAAGAAGATCCCGCGCTCTACATCTCGACCGGCTCGCCACGAGAAAGAAGGCCGCGCTCGAGGACGATAACGGCAATGCCCATCGGCGCTCCGCCTCCTCCTGGAGCACGACCCGCTACGGGGACACGCTGCATCGTTACTCGCTGAACTATGGCGTGCATGCTGAGGATCTCCACCTTCAAATCTGGCCTCCACCCCCCAAGACTCTACACGAGCACCGCTGCCATTGCCTGCCCTACGTCACTGAATAACGAAAGTGGCTGCTGGCACTGCCCACCTCGCTCACAAGCACCGACTGCAGCACTGAAACTAATCATGTTCGGCTCCAAGCTGGCTCCACGCATCCCGCTAAGCAAGGCCAAAGCTGGCTGGCATTGTCCGCCTTTCTCGCAGGCACTGATGCCAGCAGTGTAGCTGATGACGTTTGGCTCCACATGCTTATCCCACATCGCACTGAGCAGCGACAGCGCATGCTGCCACTGCCCACCCTTTTCGCACGCGCTGATTCCAGCGTTGAAGGCTATCAAGTCTGCCTCCAGCCTCACATCCCAAGATTCGGTGAGCAAGCACAGTGCGTGCTGCCACTGTGCGCTTTTTTCGCACGCGCTGATTCCAGCGCTGTAGCTGATGATGCTCGGCTCCAACTTCGCCTTCGACAACTCCCTGAGCAGCACCAACGCTTCCTCCCACTGCCTCCGTTTCTCGCACGCGCTGATTGCAGAGTTGTAGCTGACGACCTGTGGCACCAATCTCACCTCCAACAGTTCGCGGAGCAACGACAGGGCCTGCTCCCACTGCCCACCCCTCTCGCACGCGCTGATTCCGGCGTTGTAGCAGATGACGTTCGGCTTCAATTTCACAATCCACAGCTCGCTGAGCAATGACAGCGCTTGCTGCCACTGACCGCCTTTGCCGCACGCGCTGATTCCAGCAGAATGGCAGACAACATCTGGTTCCAAACGCGTCTCCGATACCCTGCTGAACAGCGACAGCGCGTGCTGCCACTGACCACCTTTCTCGCACGCGCTGACTGCAGAACCGTAGCTGATGACGTTCGGCTCCAACTTCGCCTTGCACAACTCGTCGAGCATCGACAGCGCGTGCTGCCAACGCCCGCCCTTCTCGCACGCGCTGATTCCGGCACTGTAGCTAATTACGTTCGGCTCCAGTTCCGCTTCCCCCAAGTCACTGAGGAAGAACAACGCCAAACGCCACTGTCCCCCTTCTCCGAAAGCGCTGATAGCAGCGTTGTAGCTGATGACATTCGGTACCACTTCTGCCCTCTGCATGTCAATGAACATCGACATGGCCCGCTGCCACTGCCCGCGTTTACCGCATGCGCTGATAGTAGCACTGTAAGCCGTGACTTCTGCCTCCAACGTTGCCTCCAATAACTCTCTGAAGAGCGACAGAGCTTGCTGCCACTGTCCACCCTTTTCGCACGCACTAATTCCAGAACAACAACTGACGACATCTGGTTTCAACTTCGCAGCCGACATATCGTCGAGTAGCGACAGAGCTGGCTGCCACTGTTCTCCTTTCTCGCATGCGCTGAGCCCAGAATTGTAGCTGACTGCACTGGGCTCCAGGCTATGCTTGCGCAAATCGCTGAGCAAAGATAACGCTCTCTGCCACTGCTTGCCTTTCCCACATGCGCTGATGGCAGCGTTGTAGCAGATAACGTCTGGCTGAAGGATTGCTTCGATCAGCCCTCTGAGCAATGACAATGCCCACTGCCACTGCCCGCTTGTTTCGCACGCGCTGATTCCAACACTGTAGCTGATCACATCTGCTTCCACACCCGCTTCTACCATTTCGCCGAGCAGCGCCAGGGCTGGCCGCCACTCTCTGCCTTTCCCGCACGCCATGATTGCTGCAGTGTAGAGGCTGGTCCCGGTTTGCAAGCCCTTCTGCGATGCGTCCCGGAGCAGTCCCAACGCCGCGCTCCACTCTCGCATACTGCCATGTCTTTTGATGGCAGCCGCGACAGCAGAAGCGTCCGACCGATACCCATCTTGTCTCAACTGCCTGGAGATCTGGGCCATGAGCCAATATTGTGACATCAGCGGGTCTTGAGCCAGAATGGTTACCGATGTGTGTCAGAGGCCTCTTGGGTGTTCGTTGGTACGTCGGAAGCCTCTCGGGAACCGCGCCGAGGGCGGCCGTGAAGCCTCTTGGCGGCCGTTTCTGGGCTTCTGGGGGCCTCTTTCGAGCCTCTTGGGGACGAGTGGGTGGCCCCTTGGGAACGTCGATGCGCCCCTTCAGGGCCTCTTTGAGCCTCCTGGGGGCCTGGGGGGTCGGAAGGCTCGAATTGTGGGTTCGTGTTCCCCCCTCTGGGGGCCCTCTGGGGCCCCTCATTGGCCGTGTTGGGGGAACCTCTTCGGTCGTCCTGGGGTTCTTTCGAATTATCTTGGGGCTCCCGAGAGGTCTCTGACGCCGTCTTCAGGCTTTCTTGGGCCCCTCGTGAGCCGTTTCGGGGCGGGGGATGAGGATGAGGATGAGGATGAGGATGAGGATGAGGATGATGATGATGATGATGATGATGATGATGATGATGATGATGATGATGATGATGATGATGATGATGATGAGGATGAGGATGAGGATGAGGAGGAGGAGGAGGAGGAGGAGGAGGAGGAGGAGGGGGAGGACGAGGATGACGAGGCGAAGGAGGAGGAGGAGGAAGAGGAGGAGGAGGAGGACCAGTGTAAACCCAAGAACCATCAACGATGTTGGAATACAACCTCCCTCCAAGCTCCCTCTTCATAGGCCCCTACAACGGTTCATTTCCATTGAAGGATCTGCCTCGTTGGAAGACAACCGTTTGAATACCTGGAAACATACCAAAAATTCTCGGGATTCCAACGCCACGGATCAACCTGACTGTTCCGTCTTGGCGATCCTGGATTGTGCCAGAACGCCATTCTTGGGGTTTTAACGCCACGAATCAACGAAACTGTTGCGCCCACAAAATCCAAAATCCTTCCAAACACTATTTCTTGTACGATGATCGTGGGAAACCGTACAACTTTTGCAAGGTTGTAGAACGAATGCGCGCGGCGTAAACGGCGTCAACCACATTTTGAAAAAGAACCGCCCTCAATCCGTGAAACTCTTGCACATGTGAAAAACGAATGTGCACGGCGCTAACACGAGAACCACAATTTGAAAAGGAGCCGCCGTCAATCCGTGAAACTCCCGCAATTTTGTGAAACGAATGTGCGCGGCGCTAAGGCGAGAACCGCATTTTGAAAACGACCCGCCCTCAATCCGTTAAGATCTTGTAGATGTTTTGGAACGAATGTGCGCGGCGCTAATGCGAGAGCTACATTGTGAAAAGCACCCGCCCTCCGTCTGTGAACCGGTTGCCAATTTTTGAGTTTCAGAGTCGCAACTGGTGAAGAAGTCTCAGGCGAAACGCCCGGCCCGCTCTAAACACCGGCCTCGGGGTTCGGCGGGGAGAAATTATCTATAAGGAAGAAGGAATGGAGGGGGAGATAGACGAGGAGGAGGAGGAGGAGGGCAGGAGGAGGATGAGGATCCCCGCTCGCTGCGCAGAAGAGCAGTCGTCTCGGGGCGGACGCGCGGCGCGCGCGCGGCGGGCCGTAGGGAGAGACGGGCCGCCGCGATCGCACCGTGCGGCGCACTCAGGTGGCCGTGTCCAACACGGGCCCCTGGACGACCATCAGGAGGTCGTAGCAGCGCCGCAGGCCAGCCTTTGAAGAAGGAGGGAGGTAGAGGGTGGGGGCCGAGAAGCTGCAGACGACTGCGTAGCGGGCGCGAATGGGGATAGAGAGGTGCATCCCCGCTCGCTGCGCAGAAGAGCAGTCGTCTCGGGGCGGACGCGCGGCGCGCGCGCGGCGGGCCGTAGGGAGAGACGGGCCGCCGCGATCGCACCGTGCGGCGCACTCAGGTGGCCGTGTCCAACACGGGCCCCTGGACGACCATCAGGAGGTCGTAGCAGCCATACCCATGCTCAAAGCCCTTGCGAAGTGACAAGAGTTCGGCGGGCGGCTGCGAGCTGAATGGGCCACCCGGCAAGGCCAGCATTCAGGAAGGACGCGACAAGGTAGTCGCTAACAGACGCAAAGTACTCGACCAGAGACCGAGAGGCCTCAGGGAGGGCGGCAAGGACAGTAGAAGCGGCAGCGTCTTGCAGATATCCCTCGGCGGTGGACGCCTGGCGCCAGCGGCCCCGCCAGAAGACGCGTGGCAAATGCTCCGTAGCGGCATTGAAGTCTGTGGCGCCTGTGCCTTGAAGGCCAACGGGTGTGATGTCGAACCCCGCAGGCATCTTGGCGAGCGGCACGCCCAAGCCGACAAGTAGATGGTTCCACCGAGTACGGAAGCCGCTCTGACCAGAGGTCGTGGTCATGAGCGGATCGGTGGGGCCCACATGCCGAAACACAATATCCATAATTTTGACGGTCGCTCGATCCGAACAACGAGCGTATTGAATCGGATAAGACCGACAACTCTCAGGAACTGCAATCGACAAGAAGGCGTCGCCTTCCGGCTCAAGGCGGTCGCATGGCAGCGACAAGTCACAACGCTTCGCGTGGAGAATCTCGCCTGGACGCAGGGACATCGTGAAACCAGCCAGCACCAGGGCAGCCATCTCGGGCCACTCCCACAGCAGGCACAAGCTAACCATCGCGCGAAGGAGCGCTCGGGGAAGCGGCGGGCGGAGCCCGGGGAAGCTGCGGGCATGCCCGAAGAAGCGCGCTGGAGGCTCGGAATGCTTCCACAATTTAGCAACATCCCAGGCCTCAGTCAGCAAACCCCTACAGTGAGGGTGATTGGCCTGCACGCCCAGCACGGCGTGAACAAGGATGTACTGCGGGAGCCCCGCGTCGTGGAGCCAAACTCCGAACGTGGCCAAGAATCTGCCTGCTAAGATCCCGCTGCGGTAGAGCGTGTCAGGGACAATGCCCGTGTGCTCACCTAGCCACAGCTCGAATGCATCGAGCGAGCGTGTACGCCTGCTCTCATCAGCGGGGGTGAAACGAGAGCCCTGGGCGAACGAGATTCGCGCGAGAGGAGGCGCGGGGCTAAGGCCGCGACCGGAGTCAGCGGCAGCGGTCGAGCCAGAAGGCGTCGGCGCGGCTGGGGACAGCTCGGCCCCTGGGCCGTCTAGCGCCATAAGCCGCGGGCGCTGCCGCTCGCCCTGATGTGCGGCGTCAGCCGAAGACAGGACGGCGCCTGACCGCGGAGCGCTCGGAGGCGCAGCACCTGCTGCACGGCGGCGGCGGCGCGCGGGGTGGGGGACTCGCCGATGCCAGGTAATGGCGGCACGGCCACCGCCCTGCGGCGCCGTGTCAGCCTCGCTGTGCGGGACCGTACCTATCCTCGCCTCAGCCTCGGCGGCGCTGTCCACCTCCGCGGGGGCAGCCGGCACTGCCGCAGGCGCAAAAAGGTCCGCCGCCGCCGCGGGGGGCCCGGCGGACGCGGCCTCTCTGACG
Source organism: Prorocentrum cordatum (assembly GCA_963575745.1). Classification (NCBI taxonomy): domain Eukaryota; class Dinophyceae; order Prorocentrales; family Prorocentraceae; genus Prorocentrum; species Prorocentrum cordatum. The sequence continues at coordinate 2,205,061 of CAUYUJ010004446.1, forward strand.
CAATTGGCAAGACGTGAGCGGGCGCTGCACAATGCAGCCTTACGGCGCTCGAGCTCGGCGAGGAGCGTCAGGATACGCTCTGCCAGCTCTCCCGCGCTCTCCCCAGTCTCCGCACCTCTCTCCAGCTCGACCTCGGTCAGAGCGGCATCGACAGCGTCGACCGCGGTTCGGAGCCGCGCCAAAGCACGCCGTTCGGCACGCGCGCGCCTGACCGCGGCCGCTGGGACAGCGACCTGGCTGGTGCGCATCGCAGCCGAGGTGGCCCACGCCCCGACTTGGGGCGGACCTTGGGCCGCGCGCGCAGAGGGCTCCAAGGACTCGGAAAAGTGTGGCGCAGCCGCCAGCGCCTCAGAGACCACGTCATGGGCAGCTTCCCTGGAGTCGGGGGAATCCGCGTTGCCAACGAGCGGGCCTCCCACCATAGGCGCGGCGCTAAGCGCGGCCGCGAGTTCCAGAGACCTCGGAGCGGCCCTGGCACGAGGGGCGGCCGGCGGCGCGGCGTATGAGGCGGCGGCGGGCGGCGAGGCATCATGCACGCGCGCACGGGCGCTCGACTGCGAACGATGCACGGAAGCAGGCGTGGGCACATCGTCGGCGCGCGGTGCTGGTGGCGCACCTGCGGCGCGAGCCGGAGGGCCCATGCTGGTCCTAGCGCCCCGCGCCGAGAGAACGCCAGGCGCAGCGCTAGGCGCGGCCGCGCGTTCCGGAGACCCGAGGCCGCCGCCGCAACACGCCGCCGACAAGGCCGTCCGGGCGCTGGCGGGAGTCGCGCCAGACACGGCGCTGACGGCCTCGGTCGCCTGTGGCGGCCGCGGCGCGCTGTCCACGAGACCGCGCGTCGAGGCTGGGGATTTCCCAGGTTGCGCCCCCGCCACGGATCCGCCGTGGACGCGCAATTCGCGGAAGGGCCCGAGCAGCTGGGACCGGGCGTCGCAAAACTGCTGCCAACGAGCCGCGGAAGCATGGCAGCCTCGCGACTTGGCCGGGTGGTGGGGGGTCGCTAACCGCCGCCACGCCCGGTGCACCCCGGAGTCTGGAGTGCTCAACTGCACGCCGAGGAGCGCGCAAGCGGCCATCAACTTGGCAGCATCAGCTGGCCGTAACTGGCGCTCGCTGCCGAACGCGGCGGCCGCGCCCCCCGCCGACTGCGAATGCGAGCCGCCGACAGGGGGTAAGCGCGCGGGCGCAGACGCGGCGGCCACTGCACGGCCCTCATGGGAGCCGCCCGCGCGCGCTCCCTCCTCAGCAGCAGAAGAAGAAGGACCGCGAGCGCGACCTCGCGAGCGTTCCGGGCGCTGCGAGCGGGACCTCGCCTCGGGCGCGCCTGCTCCTGGCTCCCCACCGACGGCACGAGCCCCTCCCTGCGGGGCCGCAGCAGCATCGCTGGCAGGGCGCATGCCTGCCGGCGGGGGCGGGAACGAGCTAACATCCCAGGGGGGCGCCGAAGCGGTGGGCACCGCGGGCGCTGCGCTGGCTGCAGAATTCACGACATGATCGTGCCGTGGACTACGCAAGGCGTCAGTGCGAAGAACGTTGCGCGGACCACTGGGTGCTGGCTCCCGCGAGGCGGGTGTTGGCGAGCTGGTGGTGCTGGGGGGCGCGAGAAGCGGCGGGCCCCCAGCCTCAGCGGACGCCGCCGCGTCGCCCTGATCGCCGGGGAATGGCGATTCCTGACGGCTGGTCGCAAGGTGCCCGTGCGGGCCCGCGCCCGCGGCAGGGCGGCGAGCCAGAACCAGGAGCGCGAACCTGCCCCACAAACACGTCGGGTACGCGGAAGCAGCATCGGCAGCCGCTATCACGTCGAATCGCTCGAACCGACCCTCGTCAATATCAGACAGCCAAGCAGGCTCGACGCGCGAGGGGGGGCGGACGGGGCGATTGCGCGTGGGGTCGTCCGCTCGATGGACATCAGTCGGGACGTAAAGCCCGCCCATGTAGAGCCCGCCTCCCAGGATGTAGGGCAAGCAGGTGCTCAACACATGCGAAAGTCCAGGACTGCTGCTCCGACCGTGGGCCGCCGCGCCTAGTGCCACTTGGGAGTCCAAGAGAACGGGGATCCGGGAGTCGGGGTTGCGGACGCAACAGTATTTGCACAGACTCTTGAACACTGTAGTCTCAAGGATATTGATATGGCGACGCATGCGGAACTCCCACTTATACGCCAACCGAAAGCGCAGAGCCTCCGACAGCTCACTGATCCAGCGCGGCGCGAGGGGGAGCTCAAGAGAAGGGAGCCCCGCCTCGCGGCGCAGCTGGGTCAGCTCGGGGCCCAGGAAGTGCCCGCGGCTCAGGACCATGAGCAAGTGACGGTCGGGAAGACGAGTATGCCAGCCGCCGTGCTCGGAGCGCCGCCACAATTCTTGTGACAGATGCGAACTGATGTCGCTGCGGACCACCCCGCCCCAGCCGAGGGAGGCATCCGTGCCGAACACTTCAGGGCAAGGCGTCGCCCTAAGGTCGGTCATCGCAACAAAAGCCAGGTAGGTACAGGCCTGCAATTCGTCGCGAACCGAGGGCGGGAGCTCATATTCGAGCCCGTCGTCGGGAAGGGTCGAGATGAAGGTGTAGATGTGAGTGAATATCGACAGGATGGGACGTCGATACAAAAACACCTGCACCCAACAACCCACGAGCGAGCTCAGCAACGCCCGAGTCGAGCGACCGAGGAATACCTGAATCAGGGTCAGGCGGCAGAGGGCCACAGTGCGGACCAGGGGAGCACACACTATGCCGATCCTGCCCTCCACCTCGGCGCCGACCACGACCTTGTGGGTTTCGCCCCTGGCCCTCTTGCCGGGGTGCTGAATGAGGCCCACCTGGGGGTAGCCGCGATCACACGCAGCAAAAACCTCCCTGTCGCGGCGTGTCGGGTCGTCGGGGCGCGGGGCGCTCCCGCGCCACGAGAGCTTCTGAAAGCCCGTGTGGTCGTCGATGTTTAACATCTCGACGTAGGGCCCCCGAGGGAACGGCAAGCGATGCACGGCCTGCTCGGAAGGCCGCAGCGCGCCGAAGCTGCGCAGCACGCCCTCGTGTGCGGAGTTGGCGATTTCCACTGCCATGTTGTCGCCCATGGCCAGCGCGTTAAGGCAGGGAGAAACGTCCAGCCCCTCAAGGTCTTTCCGCCACGCGTTGAAGCCCTTAAACCGCGAGCTGGGGAGCTTAACGCGGAGGGCGTTGCGGCGTGCGCGAGCTGGCGGAACCTTGAACGTGTAGTAAAACTCGCGCAGGTCGTCGCACGAGACCACCAGCCATTCTCCGGGCGCGAGACCCAGGCGGCACAGAAGGAAGCCCTGGCCGAGGCGCTGTGTGCTGGAGGAGACGCTGCTGCAACGACTGTTCACTACCGTCGGATTCAGGATGAGACGGTCATGGTACTCATCCTTCGGGACCCTGAACGCACCACAAGCCTCGTCCCAGGCGAGGTCGGCGGAGGGAGTAAGGTACAGGGCGCCGCAGGAGTCCCACTTGCGCAGAAGCTCCCACAGCTGCTCGCGATCCATATGCACACGAGCACCCGAAAAGCCCGAAGGCCACTCGTCCTCAGGTAGCCGCATGACTTCAGGGTCATGAAAAGCGGAGCGAACCAAATCGTCGGACAAGTACGGAGTGGGATCAAACGTAGGAGAGTAATCCCACTTGATGCGGGACGCCTGGACCCGGAGGTCGAAAGGCTCAGCCTGGGTAGGATCCCAGCCTGCCGCAGCCGCCAGCGAGCTAGCCAAGGGCGTGGCGCTGACGGGAAGTTGCCGCATGGGGGCGGGCACTTGGGAGGAGGAGGTGAACGAAGCCTCAAGAGCTGCGACATGGGTGGCCAGCCCATGGAGCGAGACTTCGGTAGAGTCGAACTTGGCAAAAGCCCGACCGAGGTCGCTCTTGCCACCGCGGGCAAGGCGAACTGCGATCCGACACAGACGCTCGAGGCGACTGCGGACACCCTCCTGGCAGGGTGTGACCGTTGCCCGCACCCTGGCTTCGGCGGGAGCGAAGCTGGGATGGCCCAAGGTGAGCCAGTTGAGCGCAACGACAGCATGCTGCGACAACGTGCGGGCGGCGCGCCTCACACGCCAGCGCTCACGCGCGCGACCCGTCAGGTGCCCGGGTGGCGGCGGTAAAGGCGGCGAGGGAGGGCACGGCCATGGATCGCGGGGAGCCGACTCCAACAGGTACGAGTCGTCCCAATCCGACGCGCAGAGGGATGAGCGGGTAAAAGCGGCAAGGGAACATCGAGTCCCCATCCCGACCTGGGCAAGAGCAGCAGCCCAGTGGGTGACGTCGATGCAGGCGCCTGGGAACAGGCGCAGCAGTGCGGACAGATCTGCCACGAAGGGCGCAGACCTGCCAGTGCAAGTGCTGGCACGCGAAGTGCCAGGAGCGGCGGCACTCGAATCAGGAGCCCCAGAAGCGGGGGCCTCGGCACCTGAACCAGCACCTGTAGAGGCGGCACGGTGAAAATTGCCAAAATGGCCACTCGGCCCTGAAGGGGAGCCAGGGGTAGAGCGAGAGTCGCGACAGCGGCACGAACTCCTCCCTGCGGGGCCGCAACAGCATCGCTGGAAGAGCGCGTGCCTACTCTCACGGCCTCGCTCAGCCCAGGCACGCCTGGCAGCAGCAGCGTCGTCGCTTACAGCGACTCGCCGCTGCGTGAACCCTCGGCCGGTGCACGCAGCTCGCGTGCGTCCACCCCTGTGGTGGGATGCGCCGCCGTGGAGGGCGGCTCCGCCGGCGGCCTGGGAGCCGGCGGAACGGGCGCGGCAAGGGCCTGCCGCCACCCGCACCAGGTCACGCGACACGGGGGGGGCTTGATCCCCGTGAGGAACCATGCGGTTCCGAGGTAGCCGCGGCCCCCCACCAGCTGGACGATGAACATGCACCGCTGCAGCGCCTCCCGCTGGCAGATGAAAGCCAGATCGAGAGCCCTCTGGGGCGCCTCGGCAGGCAGCCCCAGTGCGTCCCCTGCGACCCCCTCGGCGGAGCCGGCGACCGCAGCGGGGTCGGCCCGCCCAAGTGGCGGGGGGACGCGCGCGGGAGGGGCAGACGGGAGCGCCGGCGGAGGGGCGTTCGACCGAGCCTTCCCCCACGCTGAGACGAGCGCCGAAGCTGGGGTCCCAGCGCGCAGCTGGACGCGATGAGGTGGCGCAGGTGCCCTGGCCAACGTGGCCGCGATCCCGAATGGCAGTAAACCCAGACGAACCGCCACGTCGGCGAAGGGCTGGAGCGCCTCTAGCCTCGCGGAGGGCGCCCCCAGAGCGACGCGAGGCACACGGCCGTGACGGCGGCTCCAGCCCTGGTGGGGGCAGGAAGCCTGGAAGACACGGCGAAGTGGCCATAGGACAGCTTTGCGGCGGCGTGCCCAAATCGCGAGCTGCGGCGGGGGCTGAGGGATCGGTGCGACCCGTGCTCTGTGGCGCCGAAGCAGCGGCGCCCGGCAGGCAGGTACCAGCTACCCCGAAACCATCTGCAGCAGCAGCAGAAACATGCCGCGTAGCGCCTGACAACAAGGGGGCCGACACTGGCAGGGACGCGGGGTCCGTCGACGCCGAGGTTGGATTCCCGAGCAGCCCGAGCGGGTGCAAGATGGCGTGGGCGCTCGCACTGGAGGCACTGACCGCAAGCGGCTCCCTTGGAGGCAGGGGTGAGGCCCCTAGGCAGGGAATCGCCGACTTCCGGAGGGCGTCCGCCAACGAAGGGGACGAGCCTGGCAGGGACGCGGGGGGGGCCCCACGTACCCCGATCGACCACGGCAGGTCGCGAGGGCTCGAGCTGGACGCATTGCTCGCCAGGGGCCCTGCGCTCGCAGCAGAGGCGCTCTGAGTGGTTTCCGCCGGCGCCGAAGATGGACCTGGCGGGGATGCGGGGGGATCCGCGCGAACCCCGAGCGACCGCGGCGGGTCGCGAAGGCCCCAGCGAGCCACTCCGCTCGCAGGAAGCCCCGCGTTTGCAGCAGTGACTCCTTTGAACGACAGCGGGGGCTCGCCTGCGGAGGCAGCGGGAACAGAGGCCGCGGTGGAGCCACTCGACGCGACCCCACTTCCTCCGCTACCGAACGCGGCTGCGGCGGGCAAAGGAGTCGCCTGGCGAGCAGTCGCTGCGACAGCCCCCAGAGAAACAGCGGCGACGGCGGCGGGCGCCGTCGCAACCGCCGCCTCGTGACGTGGAGGGGCTAACAGAGACAAGGTCGCATCGCCGAGTCGCCCGAGCGAGCGCAACCCTTCGCGGGCGCTTGACTGGGGAGGTGGCCCTCCGGCAGCTGGCGCGCCGACACCGCCCTCGAGGTTAGTGAAAGGCAGGAGCCCTGCACGCTCACCATACCACATGCGCCCACGGGCAGCGCCCGCCCGAAGTGAGGCGGGACCAACCGCGCTACGGTGGAGCGGCGGCGGCGCATGAACATCCGCTTCTGGGACGGCAACTCCGGACGGTGGCCTCAGTTGCCTGGCCTGGGAGGGCGAATCCCCGGAGACACGATGCCAGTCCGCGCTCAGGGGTGTTCCGCTGGCCGCGCGGTCACCGTCGGCGACCGTGAAGCGCTCGGACAGAAGTGGCGACGCCGCAGTGCACGGCATACTCCCGCTGCTAAACAGCTGCACCCCATCCGAGGCAAGGGCCGCGCGGAGGGCGACCAAAGGCGGCACCCGTGAGCCTGCTTCGGAGCCGGAGAGGCCTGGCGGCGGATCCACACCCTGAGTGTCGGAGCCCGTGTGCAGGTCCCACAAGTGGAGGTCGGCGCGTAAGGCCGAGGTGGCCCTGGGGCCGCTCCGCGGCGGGGTGCCAGGCTGGTGGACTGCGGTGGCGGCTGGGGGGGCGGTACGAGCCCCTCCCTGCGGGGCCGTATCAGCATCGCTGGCAGGGCGCATGCCAACCCCTTTCGAGCCACACCGCGGCGCCGCCCCCGAAAAGGAGGGACTACCCCCGTCAAGGCCGCAGTCGGACATGGCCGCCGAAGAACCCCGAGGAGGGACGACGGAGCACCCCGCCTCCACCAGGGCCAACGCACCGCTCCAGGGGCGACCCTGTGGCGGCGGAGGCGGCGTCCTCAGTAGAGGAAGCGCGGCCTCTGACGCCGTGGCCCCAGGTCGGACCTGATAGACGACCGTGGGGCTCCAAGCCGCAGCAGCGCCACGGCGCGGGCATGCCGCACTGAGCCTCTGGGAACCAACCTCCAAGACGTCAAGGCCCGGAGGCGGCCCAATCTGCCTGACCGGAGGCCCAGGAGGCAGCGGGTCCAAGCCTGGAGGTGCGCGAATGTATCCGCCCCCGGCGGTCCGAGCAGCATCGTCGGCAGAAGTGGCCGCGGCGATGCCTCCAGCCGAAGGCCAGGAAACCGAGGCGGCGGCAGAGCCCGCGTGCCCCGCGAGTGACGCTCCCCCGCCCACGGTGGAGCAGGCGGGGCCCACAAAGTGGTCGCCATGCTTAGCGGCACAGGTGAGCCAGGTGGCGAAGTAGAGGCAAGGAGAAGGAGTTGGGGGGAGGTAAGAGAGATCCTCGTCCACCACTTCCCTTCCCAAGAGCGCAGTTATCTTCGCAGGGCACCCCTCTGGTGCTTCGGCGTTGAACACGCTGGCCTTGGGTTCGCTGGCAGCAGGAATGGCGGGCATGGCTTGCGCGGCGGCTGAAGCCCTTGGGCGGCGCGTCGGAGCGCCTTTGGCCACCGTGCCCTCCGTCGGGCGTCTCTGTCGCGGCGGCTGAAAGTCTTGCGTAGAAGCGGCGGCTGAGACCCCAGGCGCGGCGGCACATTGAACGCCCGAGACGAGGGCTGGCGCTGCGCCACGACGCAAGGCGTGGCGCTGCGGCGTGTGAGGCCCCCCTCCTACTCCTCTCCTCAGATGGGCCTCCTGCTCCGCCGCCCCAAAGGCCAAGGGGGAGAAGGCGAAGGAGGAGGGAGAGGAGTTTTGCGCCGAAGTCGGCGTGGAGAGCGCCGAAGACCACCAGACTGGTGCAGGCTGGAGAGACCTGCCAACGGCAGGACGTGGCATGGGCCCTGTCCGCACCGCCCGCCGAAGAGCGAGCGGCGACGGTGCTAGCAAGGCCCGGTGGCCACGGCAGGCAGGGTGCCGAAAGGCGCGCCTGCCCGACCGACCACCGCTCAGAACGGACGGTCGGCCCCGACGCTCGCTCTCGTCGTACGGGCCACAGGCGCCGGCCCGACCGACTTGGGCCAGCGCGGGGTGGCGAACCCGGAGCCGACGATCGCCGCGTAGGTGTCGAGGAAACCTGAACGGCGATGGCCCCGCGGGCCCCTGGCGCCCCGGCCGCGCGCGCGCGGGGAGGGGAGTGGGGGGCGAGCGGGGCAGCTATCGGGCCGAGAAGCTGCAGACGACTGCGTAGCGGGCGCGAATGGGGATAGAGAGGTGCAGGACGAGGCGGAGGCCGAGGGGGAGGAAGGCGGAGGAGGAGGCGGACGAGGAGGAATAAACATAATAATGATAATGGAGCAGGAAGCGGAGGAGGATGAAAAGTAGGAAGGGGATGTTTTAACATCCGCGCGGATGCAACCCACGTAAACCCCAAGAGCTGGGCGAGCCCTTTGGGGGGTGACGCGGAATTCCACAACTGCGCAGCGGAGCTGAATCAAGAGGGGAGCCATGACGGCTCGCGCATCACTGCTATACGACGAGGGCGACCACGCCCCGTGCAAAATGAAAACGCCTAGTGCACACGGGGAAAGAGTCACCCGTACCACAGGTCCACAGGGCATCCGTCGGCTATACACGACAGCGCCCACTGATGGGGGAGCGCAGGACAAGGGGGACAGGACGGCCCCCCCCGTGCCCCGACGCACGCGGCAAAAAATGCCGCCCCCTGTGCAACGGTCACAGGGGGAGAATTACCTCCAGCGCCCCACGGCCGTGCAGCAGGGGGGCGCGGACAGCGCGCTGCAGTGCAAAAGACGGCCTCGGGGGCCCCAGATCGAGCCTGCCACGCGACTCCAGCTTCCGAAGCAAAAAAAAGGACCGACCCCCTGAACAGCGGTCACAGCAGGGAAAGAATCCCACCAGCCCTCTGGGCGTAGGTGGTCTAGAGCAGATCCTCTTCCACCCCTCCCTCTTCCCCCTTGGGGAGGGGTTTACCCCTCCCCCTACCCCCTCCCCTGGACCTGGACGGGGGGGGCCGCGGGTAGTTAGAGCGTCCAAGATGGCCCAAGACGGCTCCAAGAGCGCCTCAGAGAACCCAAGATGAGCTCCAAGATGGCTCAAGATAGCGCAAGATCGCTCACGATGGCTCCTAAGATGGTTCCAAGAAGCCCAAAGACGGCCCCAAGATAACTCCAAGTGGCCAAACAGCTCCCCAAGGAGGCCCCGAAGAGGCCAAAATCGTCCCAAAACCTAAGGAAAATCAATGATTTTTGCTTTCTCGCCTTTTCGCTTCCGATGGCCATCCGAGGCCTGGAGATGGCTCCAAGATGGCCCAAGAGGGCCCCAAGAGAGCCCCAAAAGAGCCCCAAGACGGCCCCAAGAGCGCCCAAGAGCACTCCAAGAGCGTTCCAAGAGGGGTCCAAGAGGCGATTTTAGGGGCTTCCGAGGGGGGGCGCTAATTGAACCCCCCCTCTTGTTTGATCGACTCCCTCCAAGATGGCCCCAAAAGCGCCCCGAAGGCTCCCCAGAGCGCCTCAAGAGGGTCCCAAGAGGCGCCCAAGATGCCCCAAGGCGCCCAAAAAGCCCTCCAAGAGGCCCTCAAAAGACCCCCAAGAAGCTCCTTCCCCTCCTCCTCCTCCTCCTCCGATTCTTCCTCCTTCTCCGTCCTCCTCCTCCTCCTCCTCCTCCTCCTCTTCCCCCTCCTCCTCCCTCCTCCTCCTCCTCCGACGACGACGACGACGACGACTCCTCTTCCATCCTCCCCCTCTCGGGGTCTGTGACAGCTTCCCCCGCCCTTTGTTATTCTGCATGCTCCCCGACTTCCCTGATCACCTCAACTCCCCTGAGCATCGTTTCTGGATGGGCTGGTGGGGATACGCGAAGCGTCAACAATTACCTCCAGCGCCCCACGGCCGTGCAAGCTGGGGGATGTGGACCCACGCAGCAGTGGAAAGGGCGGCCACAGGGGGCCCCGGATCGAACCCGCCGCGCGCGCCCAACAACCGCCAAACAAGAGAGGAGAGCGGCCCCCTTCGCAGCTGTCACCGCAGGGGGAGAATTACCTCCGGCGCCCGACGGCCGCGCAACAGGAGGAAGTGGACACGCGCGCAGCAGTGAAAAGGACGGCCACAAGGACCCCGTATCGAACCCGCTGCGCAGGTCCAGCGACCGCTGGACAGCAAGAAAAATAAAAGGTGGAGCTCGCAAAGGCGGCCCTAATCAGAATCAGAGTAACCCCTCCCCCGCGCCAGCCCCCCACCACCATCGTCGGACAAATCTGAAGACGACGAGTGCGAGGACTGGCCGTCCAGGCCATGCCAGAACAACCCGCGGGCCACTGCAACTCCGACAGCGGGCCCTCCCGAACTCGGCCCCGCACTGCCAGCAGCAACTGACGCAGTGCTGTGGGCTCCCGTGGCGGCGCCTTCCAAGCGCGGGCCTAGCGCCACCTGTCGGAGAACCCTGGGGCCGTCATCGTCCACGTCGTCGTCGAGGGGGGGGGGGTCTCGAACGAGGAGTGGGGAACGAAACCAGCAGGCAGCTCCTCGGGCCTGCCGACCCCCAAGGGCTTCCTGGGGCGACGCCCTGGCATAATTGCATTGCAATCAGTGCGGCCGTGGCCGCGCAACTCCAGAGCACAGAACTTGGACAGGGGTGTTTTCGCGAAAACAGCCCGATTCATGTAGCCTCCACACTAAGGGCAAACATCAAAGTCCGCGCCATCCGAGCAGGGGGGCGCGACGACATTATGACCCGGCAACGTCCAAAACATGGTTGGCGACAACCTGGCAGGGCCCTCCAGGCGGTGCAGTGATCGAGCGCAAGCCAACCCTACATACAGTGCACCTCCAAACCGAATGCTGCCACTGCCAACGATGAAGGACCGACGGCGCCCCGGGGACAGAGGTGGTGCGACTAGGGTTAACCAACGGACAATCCACCAAGCTCAGGCGTGGCCACAAAGGCAAGGGTTTGGCAGCTAGTTTGCAAACAACCTTGCTGATTTCAACACATCGGTTGGCTCGGTGGAAGGTCGCGGGTGGGACCGAGCGCCTCGTTGGGCAGCTTTGACCGCGAAATCGTTCCCCACCCCCTGCAGACTTTCAGACTCAGAAATGCCAACTTCATCCCCGTCCTGGCGGGCCTTGACTTCTACCGCAGACAGGGCGTGGGGGCGTTATTGATGTATAGAAAATGCCCCGAGCACCTCCTACGATGCGACATCCTTTCGTTGGGGGGCAGGCGGAAATGGTTAACGACCGCAAGGCAATCAGAAAACACTTCGGACTGAGCTACAAGATAAAGCGCAGCCATGGCAAGAGCACTATACTCTCCAGCAGGGGCGGTGTGGCCGACAGGGGCGTGGACAGGCCCATGCAGGGTGCACGAGAGGGGACCATGCAAACCCCCCAACCCGCCCTCGAGAGCCCGGAAATGGGATGCCAAAAGCAGCTACCGTTCACGAAAATACGGCCCTGGATGTCCCCATTAGCGAGCTCCTCCGAAAAGCCCTCATCTTCTGCTGACGGCAAGATGACCCCCCCTCCAACCAAAAAATTAAGAACCTTCGGCCAGAAATATTCGGGATGCCCAAAGATTCCCCGCTCGAAGAGGATCCTATCATCATCGGACAAGGGGCCCCGAGCTTCATCTAGGATCTCCGCAGGCATGAACTCAGCACGAACCTCCTTGACGGCTGAACAGTCATAGAGACGGCGATGGACCGTATCCCTACAGAGACCACAGAGGGGGCAGAGCAACTGGTCTTCCTCGAGCTGGTAGCCCACGGCCGCCGCTCTGTCAGCTATCCAGGCCCCACCGCAGCAGAGATTCCTGATGGGGCCCTTCTCGAATGCAGTGTACTTCTTCGATCGCAACTGGCTCTTGCAGACATCGGAAAACACGCGCGCTCCCACCCGGCGTTCAGCTTACTCCCCGCGCTCATCTCTAACCCTCTGACTACAGCACGCCTGAGAATGTACATCAAAAGCGCAAGGCTGGCAGAGGCTTGCGAGACCGAGGTGCCGTCATGCGAGCGCAGCGTGGCATAATTGGGCATGGGCCATCTCAGGCGTTGGCCAGACAAGAACAGCGCCGTGGGCGCACCTGCTACCGAGCGTCAAGTCCTAGGTTTTAGTTTGCCTTCAAAAACCGAGGTCCAGCACCGCCTAAGTTCCTTGCGCGCCGTGCCTCCAGGATGCTGATGGCACTGAGCCGCCACGAACTCCTTCCCCCACCTCGCGATTGGAGCGACAGTCCCATAGTCGGTGGGGTCATCTTGACAAATAGATGCAGAAGAGAAACTGCGACCCCCACGAGACGGACGAAGGACTTCCCTGCTTGGCGGCGGATGCGGGCAAGCTCAGCATCGCTAGCACCGTGAATCGAGCAGCCGAAGGTAACTCCAGCCAGGGCGCCACCAGTAGAGATCTTCTCTGCCGAGCGTCCATGAACTTGTCGCTGCTTGCGAGTCCTATGGACGCGCTGATCAAAAGGCGCGCGCATCTGCTTTGCCTTCTTGCAAAGCCCCTGACCCTCATAGGCAGCCCAGCGCCGTCGTCGGTTCTCAGGTCGATAGCCGAGGTGGTTCTACCAAGACCAGCCCAGACCCCCAAACACTCCTGCAGCTTGATACCCAGACGAGGCTAACTGCATATGAAGCTCGCCTTGTAAAGGGGCGATCTGGCACTTGATGTAGGCTTCTACCGCTTGAAACAATCCAGCGGCGCCGGCCGCGATGGCCTCGAAAACCTCCCCGCACTTTCCTTGGGCCCACAAACCGAGGTCATCGATGCGCAGATCCAGGCTGGAGCGCGGCTTCAACTGGACAGAGATCAACGTCTTCATTTAGTGAACCCTCACGAAGCTAGCGGCAATACTACAACCCGCGGATCGCTATGAACGGCCCGCGCATGAACCCGCTGATGTCGATGTGCCGCGGGGCCCGATAGGCCGAAATACAGCCTGCAAGCCGCCGCGGGGAAACCGGGCCCCTCGCGCCTGGCCCCCGGGCCCCCCAGATCCATGGCTTCGTAAAACATGTGCATGTCCCGCAAAAGAGACGCCGGACAAAATCCCTGCTTGACGGCGGCCTCGCTCTTGGCCGGCCTCCAAACAACGTCAGAAGCCTGCTTAAAACCGCGAACAGCGAACGTGCCATGCTTGTTCTCCTCCCCCCCCCATCATTGTCTTCTGCCTTCTGCAGGTGCCCCGCATCCTTTACAGCGACGTGAATATTCGCATCGGCCTGGGGCCTCCAAGAGGCTTGGGCAGCATGGCAAGCATCGCAAGAGGCAGCTGCTTAGGGGGGTGCCATCGCCCCCGCGATGGCGAGAAGAAGCGAGACAGCGACCAGGGGCCAGGGTCTGATCACACAGCAAAACATAATGCCGAAGGTGAAACCCATCGACCGAAACCGCGGGCCGCTCGGCGCGCCCTCTGCTCTTCCCCCTCGAGACCTCAGGCGACGCCGAAAGTAAATGCTCTGCTGGTTGAAAGGACCTCGGGGCCCCAGAAAATCAAAAAGCTCCGTCTCCGCGAGCCATGGGGGCTGGAAGCGCATGCCTTCGGCGCGCAGAAAAGACATCGGGCCCGACGCAACCTGGCCGGCCGCCGGGGGAGGAGGGGGGCGGGGAGGAGGAGGAGGAGGACGGGGAGGAAGAGGAAACCCCTCCCTCTTCCTATCCTTCCCAGCCTCGCCCCCCCCGCCACCCCCCCCCCCCCCGCCCCCCCCCCCCCGCCCCCCCCCCCCCCCCGTCCGCAGCCCCGGCGCGCGCCTGACTTTGAGGTGCGATGTCCAGCGGGGCTCGGCGTGGAAAGCGCTAGAGCCTCCGCGGGTCTGCGGGCGAAGCGCCCCTGACTCAGTCCTCGGGGGGGTCGCGCGGCGCGGCCCATGTTGTTCGCGCCCCCGGGCGGGGGGGGCAGCGGGAGGGCGGGGGGGCAGAGAGGGGGGGGGGCGCGAAGCGCAACCCGCGGGCAGGGGCGGCCGGCCCCGAGAGAGAAAGGGAAAGGACAAGAGGGGGGCGAGGGGGGCGGGGGGCGGTCGTCTTCGCCGGCGGTCGCACTGGCCGCGGTAGTCGTCGGCGCCACAATTGCGGTCGTCAAGGAGGCGTGTCGCCATGCCGCTGGGGCCGGCGCGCGTCGCCGTCGACGCGGCCTTGCCCGCCGCTGTTGTTGGGGTCGCTGCTGCGGCGGCGGTTGTCGGCCTGGAGCGCGCCGCGGTGGCGGCGGTCGTCGTGGCGGCGGGAACCGCGGGCCTCGCTGGCCGCTGGCGCTAGGCACCATCCGCGTTGATGCTGTCGGCATAGCTGGCGCAACGCCATGCCGAGCACCTCGCCCCGGGCCGCTTCGTCGACGCAGTGGCCTTATGTTCGGATGAACTCTGCAGCTTCGTCGGGCGGGCGGTCCATTGTCTCGAAAAACCAAAACAGCGAGATCGCCCCGCGGGGCGGGTGCCGGGCCCGCTGCTCCCGGACCATGGCTGTCGCGGCCGCGCCGTCGTTGTCGCGCCGGGCTTGCCTGCGAGCGGCGCGCGCCCCCGCCCGCGTAAGGATGGGCAACCTTCCCAAGGGCGCCCTTGCATGCTTGTCCCCTTGGTCCATCCTGAGTGACTTTCGCTGGCCACCTTCGTTCGAAAAAACGTCCGCGTGGCCTTCGAGGGCCCGCGCGTCCTTGCGACGCGGGGTGACTGTGCTCCGAGATTCGCGCGGAATGCCCCGATCGACATAGGCGGGCCCGCCAGTGACCAGATCCGCGGTGACGACGTCCAGTTGGGGGGCCCCCAGCGCGCGTGTGCGCTTGCTCCGTGGCCGCGGCGAAGCCATTGAGGGCGGCGCGCAGCCTGTGCGCGCCAATTCCGAATGCAGTCATAGCGGGCGGCGCGGGACTGGCCGACTCCGCAATGCATCGCGCGCCGCCCGAAGCTGTCCAGCGGCGCGCCGCAGACGGCGCCGCCGCCGCGGCGGCGCTGGGGGGCGGCGCCCGGCGGGCATGCGTAGCATCGGGGGCGAAACTTCACGTCGGTGAGGAAATCCGGCATGGCCGGGTCGCGCTCCTCGCAAGGCAAAACGACGCCCCCGGCCCCATGTCCAGCTGGCGCCGCGGAGCGCCGAGCGGTCGTTCCCCCGAACGCGCCCAGGAACTTCGCTCTGTTGGCCACGGAACGCGCCTCCTCCCACCTGCCGGGCAGCTTGGGGGCGGTTTTCGGACGCAGCCTAACAAATCGATTTCGCCGCTCGTTGCCCCCTGGGCGCGGAGGTCAGCGTCAGATTCCATGTGGGCCTGGTGAGTCTGGGGGCGCTGTGCTCGGACGCACTTCCAGCTCTGGAAGCTGCGCGGCGCGACCCCCCTCAGGGCGAGGGCCCAGCTCGCCGCGCACGCTGATGATGCGGCCCGAACCGAAAGCAAGGATACCCCGCCGTCCGCGAGGCGCGCGGCGGCCTGCGCGCGCTGCCTGGGGTCCAGCGAGGCCCCGAAGATGCTTCTTCAAATGGTCAAAAACCGCATTGCCTCGGCCGAAGAGCCCCGCCGCTCGCGGCGCCCGGGGCCGCGCCGCGAATGCGGCGGCTTTGGCCGCCGCAAAGGCGCCGTCGGTTCTGGCGTGGACGCGGAGTCGCCCGTCCGCCCGGTCCGACCACGGCGTTGCGTTGGCTAGCACTTCAGGTGAGGCGCGCGGCGGCTGGCCATTGCGAGGAGTGGTCTGAGCTGGCGTCTTTGGCTTGAAGTTGTGTCTTTTTCCAAATTGACCTGCAGACCCTGCTGGGGAGGCGCCTCGACGACGAGCTGGTTCACTATGGACGCCACGGGCGCCCATCCCTGCCAGTGTCGCCCGGGGGGTGCACCCGTGGGCGCCCCGTGCTTTGCCCCCAGAGGGCGCCCATAGGTTGCCGGGGGTGGTAAAGGTGCGGGGGTCGGGCCAGCCGCTGCCCCGCTGCCGCGCGCCCTGCTAGCGATGCACGTCGCTGATCGGGCGTTCAATGCCCGCGCAGGATTGCCGACGCAACTCGCGGAAGTGGCGCCACCTCCCGTCGAAGAAGGCCCAACGGGGCCAGAGGCGCTCTCTGGCCAGGAAGACCCTCGCACCATCGCGTACGGGGGGCCCCTCCACCGACTGGGGCACGCACGAGGGCAGGCGTCTTAGCGGGCCTTTGTCATTGCGGGTCATGCCAGGGGACAGCTAACGGCTGCGCGTTCAGCGTTGAGAGAGGCACCAGTGGGCGGGGGGAGGGAGCCGGGGGGGGGGTAGGAAGGGTTTTCCAGGAGCGGACGGCGCGGCGGCAAGGTCCGTGTCCCGGCGCGGGTATACTGGGGGAAGTGAATTGGGCTGCTCAGCCCAGGCGACGTGGGCGCGCGCGCGCGCCTCGGTGGCCGGCAACGCGGAGGTTGTCCGCCCAGTGCACGCCCGGCGTGGCTAGGCTGTCTGCCGCTTGGTTCAGCCGCCGGCGCACGGCCTGCCGCCTCTGTTGGCATCTTGTCGAAAGGCACAATCCATCTGCTGTGCCAGGTGGAGCCGTCTGTAGCGGCCCGTTCCTGCGCCGTAGCGGATGACCGCAGGTTATCGCCGACCACCCGGGCACCCCTGACTGGACCATCGAAGTGCGGGAGCAGGGCGATGCCAGCCCGGCATCCCGTGGCGTCGGCGGTCTGCGCGCTGTCGTCCCCCGGGAGGACCACGACAACTGCGGCGACGACGACGGGGCATCCCGTCCTGGGGTCGTCTCGCCATAGTAAGGCACCGGCTCGTGCAACCTTGCCTCTTCCAGCGATATGTCTGGCCTCCCCGTCGAAGGTAACCTCGTGGGGCCACTGGGCGGTGTCAGCAGCTGTGAAGGGTGCGCTGTGCACAGTAATCTCGTCTCCCTGAGCCAAGTGGCGCGTGGCACACAGAGCCAAGGTGTGAGAGTCGCAGGCCCTGCAATAGGTGCGTGTCCAAGAGACGGTTGGGCTGGGGTCCGCTCCCGGCCACGGAAACCACTCGCGCCCTGGAGGTATCCTACCTGCCCGTAGGTCGTCCGCCTGCAGTGTGGCGAGACGGCCCCCCGACTCTACGGAGCCGGTCGCGACGGGAAGCCTGCGGACCTCCCCGCCGGCCCTAGGTGCCTGGCGCTGCATGTGCGGTCGGGCTGCGCCACAGATGCGCGGCGCGAGGCTCCCCTGCGGGTTGCAAGCCTGACAGGCGGTGAGCATTGGAGCCCACGCGGCGGTTTCATCTCGCGCGGGGGGGTGAAGGCCCTTGTGCCAATCGTCCTCCCCTTCGCTGTCCCCTTGCCGGTCGCAATCTGGGACGACGATGCCTTGGAGGATGAATATGGTTGTCTCTGCTGCGTCGAAGGGTGCGCAGTCCAGATTGACGCAGTATCTGTAGGAGATCTGGTGCAGTAGGCGGCAGACGAGTCTCTGATGCTCACCAGGGGTGGCCACGGCCTCCCCGAGGTCCTGTGGGTGGTCTTGCGCCTTTGCGCGTCTCCAGGCTAGAGTGGCGGCCGGGCACCATGACCAAATGTGCTCCGTGCTGTCTTCGCCCATCCCGCAGAGAAGGCAAGAACCGTAGAGGCCTTGCCTCTCTCGCACGGTGATGCTTGGTCCGCTGCGCCTTCGGGCCGCGGCCTCCTCCAGGAGTTCGTCCGGGAGCGCCGCGTCTTCAAGCAAGGGCCAGAGGTCGGACTGGCCAGCCCATGGGCCCAAGCTGGTGTTGCACTATGCGGCCCCTGGGTCGCCTTGGCCGGCTGTCAACGACACCCTTCTGGCTGCGCGCCCGCACTGGCATTGATCGGGAAAGCGGTCGGACGCTTCTCTCCTTCGAGCTGAGCCCGGTATGCAGTTGGCCAGGATACACAGGACGTGGTGCGCTTCGGTGAAGGAGGTGCATTGCTGTAGCAAGGCCCACTCGCCTCCGTCCGTCGGCGCCCACCTTCTGTTGTCACTGGTGGTGGCTGTCCAGAGGTGCACCGCGTGGCCGCGGAGTTGAGCCTAAACCGCAACGTAGACGATGCTGCCGAAGTACTTCCCGTTTATCTTGTGCGGCTCGTTCTGGGCGCGTACCAGGCGGTCCGCGGCCAAGGTGTCGGTGAGTATTTTGCAGCTAGGGCGGAATGGCCCCTGTCTTCTTTGGAATGTGCAAGCCCATCTGCAGAATTTGTTCTATCTCGTGCTGGCACGGTTCCGGGCGGGGAGTGGGCCCCACACATCGTTGAGCGCGGAGGCTCTGGCTGCAATTACTCTGGCAGTGGCGACGGGTACAATTGCTTTGGCTGCAATTGCTCTGGTTGCAACTGCTCTGGCTTGCCCTCCTCCTCCTGCTCCTCCTTCCTTCTCCTGCTCCTTTTTTTCCTCCTCCTCCTCCTCCTCTTCCTCCTCCTCCTCCTCCTCCTCCTCCTCCTCCTCCTCCTCCTCCTCCTCCTCCTCCTCCTCCTCCTCCTCCTCCTCCTCCTCATCCTATTAATATTCCTTTTCCCCGCTCCTTCATCCATCCATCCAGCCTCTTCCTTCTCCTCCTCCCCCCTCCTTCGCACGGTGCGGCCGTCCCCCTCTTTTTTCCCGCAATTCCCTGATCACCTCCACTCGCCTGGACATCGTTTCTGGATGGGCTGGTGGGAATACTTTTTGTCAGCGGCCGCAGGCGAGAGCGCCAGCGGCGAGTCCAGTCAGAGCGGGCCGCGCAAAAAAACGAATTAACGTAAAGCGGTGGGCCGAAGCCTCACGCAGCACCTCGGCGGCCAAGCCGGCAAATGGAAAGGGGGCCGACGGCAACTGCTGGGAGGCTGCACTGCCAGGGTGCACGCGTGCAACGCGCTGCAAAGATGGGCAGCTGGTGGGGGTACTTTTTCTCGCGGGCGCAAGCGGACGCGCAGGCGCCGAGTCGAAAGGTCCGGGCCGCGGGCCGATCTAACTGGCAACGCGCAAGCCGGGTTGGTGGGGATATTTTTTTTGGTTGGCGGCTCCTAAACGACCGCCAAGGAGCGAGAGCGACGTCCGGGGCGGCGGAACGGTGCGAATTTGCGAACACAGCCGCCAGCGTCGGCAAGCCAGCTCGCATAACTACAACCGGCAAGCACCTGCAGTAAGACATGCAATGAATGCAAGCGCGCGTGCAATAAGCCAAATGCTCATCATTCGGCAGCGGAGAGTCGCCCTGTTGGCGCCAGTCCGCGCGGCCGACCTAACCCGGGCAGGTAGTACCAGGGTACCACAGCCGTGTCGACGTCGGCAAAAACAGGGGCAGAAGAGGCAGGAACCTACAGAGCGCTCACTCCGCGATCCACACCGTTGCCCATGGTGGGGCCGACCAGCCAGCGAATCCGAAACCACTCACGAGTCTGAACCACGATGATGCTGGTGGGGATGCGCGAAGCATCTAGAATTTTGAAAACTTACATGTTTTTCCGAAGAGCTTCCCGCTTCTTCAGCCCATGCCCTTCCTCTCCCTGCCTTTTTCTTCTTCCTCCTCCCCCCTCTTTCCACCAATCCTCCATCGTCATCCTCGTCGTCGTCCTCCTCCACCTCAGCCTCCCGCCGCCTTGACAAAAGAAGACACATTCTCCACTTGGTGGATTTCGGAAACCCTGAAGCCAAACATGCTGTCAACTTTTGGGGGCGCATCTTTTATTACCGTCGGCTTCCGCCGGCCTTCCGCGGGCGGAGGCGGCCTCGTTATGCTTCCGCGGGCTTCCGCCGCCCTTCCGCTGTGGAGGAAGCGGCAATTCCTTCGATTCCAAGGCACGGCCAATTCTGGAGCGCCCCACTTTGCAAGAACACTCGCCCCAGGAATGAAAACTGTGCCTTGCCTCGAAACTGCTACCGCGGACACAGATTTTCAGGGCAATTCACTTGCCGGCCGCCCCCGGTTGACTGGGGGACCCAGTGAACCGAACCGGGGGAAACCCTGAGAGGTGGATCCTAGGCGACAGGGCTATGGAAGTGGAAACTGAAACTGAACTGCCAACACTAAATTCGACAACAAAAGCCGAATGCCCCCGCCCGTGCTCTCCAGCGGTTTCAATTTCTAGGGCAGCCTGCATCCAGCAACACACGTGATAGCACCAAGACCCAATCCTCCGTCGGCCAAGGAAATTTCCTCGTTGGAACCCAAACTTAGCCTGTCGAAGGACCCAACCAGATGCAGTTGTGAGTGCCGCAGTTGTGAGGATCGTCGTCGGTGGAACTCCCTATGGCGCCACAAACGTGTCAGGGGCGTGCTGATTTGAAAAAATGGGCGTGTGCATGTGAACTCTCCCACCGGAAACTTCGGTGGAGCTCCCTAGGCCACGAAACGTGTGAGAGAGTGCCGAAACATGCTTGACGCCCACATGCAAACTGCGCCACTGGGCCTTCGGTGGAACTCACTATGGGGCCATGAAACGTGTGAGAGGTGTGCCGAAACGGGCGCGAGGCACACATGCGAACTGCACCACGGAGACCTTCGGTGGATCTCCCCATTGGACCACGAAATTTGTTAGGGGTGTGCCGAAACGGGCGGGGCGTCCACATGCGAACTGCAGCCATGGGACCTTCGGTGGAGCTCCCTACGGGGCAACGAAGCGTGTGAGGGGTGTGCCAAGACGGGCGCGACGCCCACATGCGAACTGCACCACTGAGACCTTCGGTGGAGCTGCTTATGGGGCCAGGAAACGTATGAGGAGTGTGCCGAAACAGAGAGGATGCAGGGATGGGAGGAGGGAGGAGGGGGAGGAGGAGGAGGAAGGAAGGAACAAAACGAGGACCCAACACCACAAAATGGTTGGGAAAAAAACCCTTCGACCGGAAAAAAAAAACAGGAGCCCCCGGAGACTTTCCTCGTTCGACCGAGAACAGATTCTCCGTTCGGGGCCGAATTTCGCGCTTCGCGGCTGGATTTCCTCGTTCGCCTCCTCACCCAAAGGGGACGGTCCTTCTCAGAAGGCTTGGAAGGCCACCAGCCTTCTGAAAAGCTTTCTAAGCCTACTCCGAAACCACAGGGTGCTTCTCAGAAGACCAGGTGGCTTCTGAGAAGCCCCGCCGCCTTCTGAGAAACCATGTCCCATCTCACTTCTCTCCTCGGCGCGCCGCCGACACTCCCCCAAAAAAGCGGACAAAGGCGCTTCGATGGCTCCTCAGCCCGGATACCTGCAACGCCCGCGATGCGCGAGCCGTGGTGGAGCGCGTGGTGCGTCACGTTGCTGAGGCCCGACACCACCACGTCTGGAACCTTTATGCCCGTGTGGTTGTGAGCCAGGTCGGCATAGTGTACGGATCCCTCGCGGGGATGCACTGTAGACGCGGTCGCGAGAAACCCTCGCAAGAAGCCTATGTCCGCGCGCGAGGTGTACCCGAGGGGACAACCTTAAGCACCCTGAGCGCAGCGGTTCCTTGACACCCGCGGGCAGTCACCGCGCAGCGAAGAAACCCAAGATACCCTGACGAACATTATCTGGGCGACGAAAAGATACGGGCTTTACGCGAGGTCACGCATCGACCTTACGCCACGGCGTACGCGGGCCGCCAGCGCGGCGCGCGACATTGGAGACAAGGGAACTTACCCGCGACCTGACACGGGCAGCTTGCGCGCCAATGTCGGCGCAATCGAACCTGTTTTTCGGCGCCGCCCATCAGGTTTCTCGATGCGCACCCCCAAAAGTAATGAGCGCCGTGCTGCCGCAAGCGGGCTTCGTCATGGGAAAAGGCGGGCCGCCGCGTTGAGGCCAGGGGCCGGCAGGGGGCGGAGGGGGTGGCGGGGGAGGGGTCTGGGCGGGCTTCTACGAGTCCTCTACCTCGTCCCTCCACCTCCCTCCTCCTCTTTCCCGATAGGGGGAGGAGTATGGGAGGACGAGGACGGGGAGGAGGAGGAGGAGAAGGACCAGTAAACCCAAGAGTCATCAACGATATTGGAATTCACCCTCCCTCCAAGCTCCCTCTTCATAAGCCCCTACAGCGGTTCATTTCCATTGAGGGAACTGCCTCGTTGGAAGACGACCGCTTGAAGACCCTGAAGCATGCAAACACATTGGTCTCGGGATTTCAACGCCACGGATCAATTTGACAACTGCGTCTTGACGATCTGGAACCGTACCAGATCGCCGTCTTTGGGGTTTCGACACCGCGGATCAACATAACTATTGCACCCACATGATCCAGAATCCTTCCAAAACACCATTTAGGATGATCATGGGAAACCGTGAAACTCTTGCAAACTTTGAAAACGAATGTGCGCGGCGCTGAAGCGAGAACCACATTTTGAAAAGGAACCGCCATCAATCAGTGAAGCTCTTACAAATTTTGAAAATGAATGTGCGCGGCACTGAAGCGAGAACTACATTTTGAAAACTACTCGCCCTCAATCCGTGAAGCTCTTGCAAATGTTGAAAACGAACGTGCACGGCGTTGAAGCGAGAACCACAATTTGAAAAGGAGCCGCCCTCAATCCGTGAAGCTCTTGCACATGTTGGAAGCGAATGTGCGCGGCGATAAAACGAGAACCGCATTTTGAAGGACCACCCTCAATCCGTGAAATTCCTGCAGACTTTGAAAACGAATATGCGCGGTGCTGAAGCGAAAACCACATTTTGAAAACGACCCTTCCTCAAGCCGTGAAGCCCTTGCAGATGTTTAAAACGAATGTGCGCGGCGCTGAAACGAGAATCGCACTTTGAAAACGACCCGCCCTCAATCCGTGAAAATCTTGCAATGTTTGCGAAACCCTTCCTATCTGTCGAGTTTGGGCGCATGTAATAGCTTTACAAGTAGCTCAAATATCCGTGTAAAAAAATACAGCAACAAATGCACCCGGCGCTGGAGCGAGAGCCACATTTTGAAAACCACCCGCCCTCCATCTGTGAAGCTGCTGCCACTTATTAAGCTTCTGAATCATACAGGGTGAGGAAGTCTCAGGCGAAACGCCCAGCCCGCACTAAAAGCTGGCCTCGGGGTGCGACAGGGTATTTATACGGAAAAGGAACGGAGGCTCCGCATCCCATTCGCATGGTGTTTTGAATGAGCGTGCCCGCCAGGGGCACCCACCCCAGCTCGCGCTGTGCGAGGCGCGCCCATCCTCGCACCCCCGCGCCGCCGACGGACGGCTCTGCGGTCCTGCTCGCAAAGCGCAACGGGCGGCCGACTCCGCGCCCCTGCGGTAACCTAACGAAACCATCGACAAAACCGACATCAACTCTCTCTTGAGGAGAGGAGATCGGACATCCCCGCGATGGCTCCCCCCCCGCTTTTTGCGCAGAGCATCTCTTACGCGCCGCTTGTGAAGGCTATCGCGGGGATGTCCGATCTGCGTGTGTGCGTGTTTGTGTTGTTTGTGTTTGTGTGTGTGTGTGTTTGTGTGTGCATGTTTTCCCATGTTCGTGGATTGGACTACCACGGCCTGGACCTCTTCGGCATCATATTTGGTGGCACAACGTTGCACTCCGACCCAGTGGCCCTCTCTCGGGCGTCGTCCTGGTTGCGTGGCGCGTCCTCTACCGCAATTGATGAGGCAGGTGTACTCGAAGCGCCATTGACGGCACCACCACCGGCTTTTCGCCTCCCGGGACTTCGCCACCGGGCTCCTGTCCAAGGCGTACCTTTTCCTGCACTTCGTCTTCGGCACCGCCTGATCGCAGGGCTTTGCCCTCTCTCGGCGTTGACGTGAGGCCCCGCCTTCTTTTGCCCCCCGTCTGCTAATTAAAGCTGTGCGCGGCCCGCTTAGCTTCTATCGGAAGAGGCTCGCTCTCAACTCGCAGATCAAAAAGTGTGCGTGTGTGCGTGCGTGCGTGCGTGCGTGCGTGCGTGTGTATGCAACCAACATAAACACTTTACCAAAGGAGCGACGGAAAGTCATGGGTCTTGCTCGCGATTGACCAACGACAGTGCGCGGTGGCTTGCGCTGGCCGCCGGTGCGCACGCTGCATGGGGAACGAGGGCACGTGCGCGCGACCTCACGCGGGCAACTTGCGCGCGAATGTCGGTGAAGGCGAGCCCGTTCTTCTGCGCTGCTCCAGTCCAATGTTTTTTCCTGCGCGCGTGCTTGCAGGGAGGGGGGCAACTGCAGTGAACTCTGCTGAAGCCGCGTCGAACCCAGAGCACTTGTCCTCTCGATCCGACGTTGAGCGGGGGGCAGGTGCCGCGGACCCATCATAAGGTTCTTGAGGTTGATTATGGCGAGGGTTGTAGAGATAGAGGGGCAAACAATGGCATATACATAAACGGTTGGAGATTCGCGCGTTTTTTTTTGGATCCGCGCTTGATCCCCCTCTCTGGCGCTCGGAGCGCGCCAGGTGCGGCGCTGGAGGCGCCGCCAAAGGGGCCCCGCGCAGATCCAAGAGATCCACGCGCAGCTCCGAACATTCATACTTATGCCGTTTTTCCTCTTCGAATGATTATGTTTTGACGCTGATTACGTCGA
Organism: Prorocentrum cordatum; assembly: GCA_963575745.1. Classification (NCBI taxonomy): domain Eukaryota; class Dinophyceae; order Prorocentrales; family Prorocentraceae; genus Prorocentrum; species Prorocentrum cordatum. The sequence continues at coordinate 2,229,496 of CAUYUJ010004446.1, forward strand.
GGTCTCTGTATACACCAGACACCCTCCACAAACCCATTGTGGTGGTGTACAACGGCTCATGGTCGGCAAGCCAGGGGGATACATGCACCAACATCTGGCCCCAAAAATGAGCTGGTGGATACCCGGTTAAGGTGCGTACTTTTCCGTCCCCACGACCTCAGAGGTGTGCTGGAAGAAATCCGCGAGCAATCTGAGGATAGCTGGCTCTGTCATCTCGCACTTGATCCGCCAGCCCCCATACGCAGAAATGGCACCAGGCATATATGGTGATGCGGTGATGATCCCAACCGCAGTAAAAGTAACCATGTCTGCGACTCGACGTGGGCCCTGCACGTGCAGATCAAACTTCAGTTCGCCTATGACGCGAAGGCGTGCGCCGTACAGTCGAAACGCAATCATACGGCACCCTGATTAGAAGAACGAGGCCCCTTTTCTCCATAAGTTGCACTTCGACTTCCCAGGGAAGACCTATGGAACACCTAAGACATGCTGTTCAACAATTATCTAAGGAACGCTGACCCCTCCCCAACGAACAGGGTTCCTTCTTCAGCGGCCCGACTGTATCCCGACGGCCTCCCCCACTCGACACGCGGTGAAGCAGGGGCGCTGCAGGGGCACGCGGGGGGGGGGCTGCCGCCCAACGCAGTCGTGGTCGACACACGTGGACGTCGTCGTCGTCGTCGTCGTCGTCCCGTCGTCGTCGCCAGCGTCGTTGCCAACTGCGAGGTTTCGCCCTCTCTCTTCGTCGTAGTCCTAATCAGAGAGAATGACAGAGGATAATGGGAATTTGGAGGAGCGAGCGAGACGAGAGCAGGTGTAGGGAGGCCTGCAACGAAATGAGTGCAAGGGAAAGAGAATGATGACGATAGGACATTGAGGAAGTCCCAAGACGGAGGGTGGGGTTGCGGTCGAGCAAGGAATGACCAAGAAGGGTGCTAGACGAAACATGATCGCACCTGGCCTGATCCCTCCACGCTTCCCTCTCCCTTTGTTGCAGCTTGTTTGTTTGTTTGTTTGTTTGTGTTGTGTTGTGTTGTGTTGTTTGTTTGTTGGCTGATTTGTTTGTTTGCTTGTACGTGTGTGTGTGTGTGTTTGTGTGTGTGTGTGTGTTTGTGTTCGTGCGTGCGTGCGTGCGTGCGTGCGTGCGTGTGTGTGTGTGTGTGTTTGTTTGTGTGTATGTGTGTGTGCGCATGTGCGTTTGTGTGTGTGTATCTGCGTGTGTTTGTGCGTCGGTGTTTGGTAATTTGCTCTTTCTCTCTCTCTCTAGTGTTTATGTACACTGCTGTATCCCTCCCTCTCTCTCTGTTCCACTTTCCACTCGTCTCCCTCTATTACTCTCCCTCGCCCTCACCCTTTCCCCCTCCCCACGAGGGAGAAATGCGTCAGCAACTGGAGCAATAAATGCTCTCTCCTCTCCTCTGGGACCGGAAAGTCGTCCTCGACAAAATTCTTCAACATCGCCACCTTCTCAAATTCGTACGTGCACGCAAAACAATAATCCGTCTGGCCTCCGCTCATGGATGCCCTCACCTCGACTTCGCTTTTGCGACCCTCTCGGTGCGGCCCCCTCCCTCGCCCCATTCCCCCCATCGAAATTCACCCAGAACCTGCTGGAACCGCATGGAACCTCTTAAACCCTTCCGAAACCATCCTCCTCCGCATCCTCCTCCTCCAAAATATTGGCACGCCAGAGAAGTAGTTAGGAAAACAAGGTATGTTACCCAACAACAGACGTTGTCCCAAACCGACAGCGGCTGCTGTTGGGCAAGCGATTTTCTGCCTCACATCGTCATGTTCAAAGAGGATCGGAACTGCTGCCCGTCTTCTTTGGGAAGGCCAGGGGTCTGACCTGGATGGGCCCCAAGGAATACGATGAAAAAAATAAGATAAAGGCAAATCCGCTGAAAATCTGCCCACGGACCCCTCATGGGGTCCACCTGGTGTAGTTTTTCACCCAAGATCCGTTTTTGATGGTCGCGGAGCTCAAAAATGACCCGCGGAGGCCGAAAAAGGCAACACACCTTCTCGAACCCACCACCTCGAACCTCGCACTTCCCTCCCTGCTGGCTGGAACCAATGCTGGGCCACCTCAGAACCCCCAGCCAGCTCCAAGTCTCCGTCACATGCTTGTTTCGAACACTCTGGTCTTACCGAATGCAGAACATCAGCCTGGAAAAGAAATATCGAGCTCGAATCGTCAATACATCGCCGACAGATCGGCGATACGCCCCCGATAGCGAAACCGCACGTTCATGTGCAAGTTGGGGCTATGGGGCCCGTCGGCGATGAATGGGCGAGACTCTGACAAGGAGTCCTGTTCCAAACGGGTAGGAACTGCTGTCCCTCCTCGTGACCATTCTTTCCGTGCCCATGTCAGCCGTACCGAGCGCAACCGAGGGGGGGTGGTCCTCCAGGCTCGAACCTATGGCGAGCGGACGGCCTGGCCGCACCTGCGTTCGGACATACGCCTGCTGATCGCCCGCTCAGTTCGCAGGCCAGAATCGGCGGGGGGTGCTCGCTGCTCTGCCTCCTGCTGCGAGGGTCGAGATGTTCGGACGCTTTCGCTGGCTCTCGGCGGCTTTGTCTGCAGCCTCGGGATGCTCTCCAGCGGCTGCGCCTCGCGGAGACGCGTCCGGGGGTGCCCGGATCGTCCCAAGCGGCCGCCGGAGGCCCGAGCTCAGAGCCCGAAGCTCACCATGGGTCCCGCGCGGGAGGTGGGACTGTCGACCTGGAGTCGGCGATACGTCGCCGATGGATCGGCGATGGGCTCCCGATGGCGAATCCGCACGGCCCTGGCGGGGCAGGCCATCGGGCCCCTCGTCGGCGATGACTGGGCGATCGGGGGTCGATGCGCCCCCCCGCTGAGCCCATCCCCCCGAACGTTGCCTCTGATCCTCGTCCTCCTCCTGACTCCCGTCGGACCATCGTCAACACCCTGGCCGCGCGCCAAGCCGAACCGAGCTCAGCCGTGGCGACGAGGGGGGCCCCCGGGCGCACAGGAGTGAGCAAAACAATGGCGGGTAGGCGGCCTAGACTTCCGACGATGTGTTTTTGTTCCCAGCCGCCTGCGGTGTGATGTCCTCCTCAGTTTGAATCAGCAGCGCCCCGCGTCACTGACTGACTGACTGACTGGCTGGCTGGCTGGCTGGCTGGCTGACTGGCTGACTGACTGACTGACTCACTCGCTCACTCACTCCCCCTCCTCCTCCCCTCCTTGCCTCTCACACCCCAAGTCGGCACACCCCTTCTACGCTTCGGTGGCCCCACAAAGAGTTCCACCTGAGGCCCCAGTCGGTGCGTCTACATGCAGCCGCCCCACCACCACTTTCGGCACACACACACACACACCTCACACGTTCCAGTGGCCCCACAAGGAGCTCCACTCAAGGTCCCAGGCGGTGCGTCCACATGCAGCCGCTCCACCACTTTCGGCACACCCCTCACACGTTCCAGTGGCCTCACACGGAGCTCCACTGAAGGCCTCAGTCGGAGCGTCCACATGCGGCTCCCCGCCCATTCCGGCACACCCCTCGCACGTTTCGTGGCCCTGCAAGGAGCTTCACTGAAGGCCCCAGTCGGAGCGTCCACATGCGGCTCCCCGCCCATCTCGGCACACCCCTCTCGAGTTTCGTGGCCCTACAGGGAGCTCAACCTAAGAACCCAGTCGGTGAGTCCGCATGCGGCTCCCCGCCCATTTCGGCACACCGCTGACACATCTTGTGGCCCAAGAGGAAGCTCCCCTTCCTTCGTCCAATCTGCCCTGCGGTACTTACACTCGTACACTCGCGTATGGTTGGGCCCTTCGCCATGGAACGGTCAAGCTGCGACAATAAGGAACACTACATAAGGAACGAAGCCCCCTATCGGCACCAAAGCGTGATTGCCGTCGTCAGCGTGGAAGTCTTGGTGCGGCGGCTGGCGCAGCCACGCCGATAACGCACGAAGAGGAAGCAGAACGACGTCCGGCGGACGAACAGACAGCCCCGAGCGGAGCCCTCGCCACGAGCCGCCTTCGGAGGCCCCGTGGCGGTGCGCCGCGGACGGCGTTGGACGGAGCGCAGACGGCGGGCCCGTGCCAAAATGGGTAGGAACGGCGGTCGGTCCTTTCGTCCCCGTGCTTCCCGTACTGATATCCACTCGCCCGGTTCGGTCCTCCGGGGAGGTGGCCCGACCCCAGCCAGGGCCCGGTTCGTGATGCGCTCCAGCGGCGCTCTTGCTCCGGCACAGGGGCGCCCGCGCCTGGGCGGTCTCGGGGCCCTCCTGGGCCGCCTGGGGCCCATCTCAAGCCTTTTTGGCCCATCCTGGGGCCGACCCCTTCCCAGGGGTAAGTTTTTTTGGTCCCAGACACATTCTCAACGGCCCAGGGCATCCAAAACACCGCTGGGGTGGAACGCCAGGGTTGAGTGAAGATCGATCCGCTGGAGGCCCCGGTTTCGTCCGCCGAGATATCAGCCACAAGAAGAAACACATGTTCTTGCAGCACGCGGCCTGGCTTCGCCGCGTGGCGTCCAGCTCCCCCATGGTCTCCTCCGGCGGCGGGTCAGACATCCCACCCCCGCCCAGACGGTCTCGACCCAGGCAGAGAAAGAATACACTCGAGCTTCTGGTGCACTCGCTCCATGGCTGGCTTCTGCCGTGCCGACGTCGGCGCTGGTCTCTGACCCCGCGCGGGCCGCTCAACCTGGCGCGATCGACGACCGATACCGCCGATCGTTCAATGCTGGCTGGCTCCCGGCCACTGGCGTTCTACCTCGAGCACCCGCGCCGAAACCGCGGCCGCATCCACGAGGCGCGAATCTGCCGCGCGAGCCCCCCTGACCTGCTATGCGTTCCCACCCTTTTCCTCTGAGTGCCTGGCCCTCATGGGGCCTGGGCGTTGTACCTGCTGAGGGGGGGGGCCTAGACCACAGGCGTGACAGGGCAGCGGGCAGCTGCCCAGGAACGAGCACACGGGGGGCTGCTGGCTGTTGGGGGTGCTGGCGTTTCTGGGGCGGGAGGTGGGCAAGGTCACCAGTGCAACGTGCACATCCATAACACCCGCGCAGCAAAATCAGCCAAGACATCTCTGGACCTTAGTGGGTCCAGGAAGCGACAAAACCGTTTTTGTTACGGGTTCCGTTTTGCCGTTTTTTGTTGGTTCTGTCGCCGTTTTGTTTTCCGGTTCAAGTTCGGGCTCCAATCCTGGAGCCGTTGTCTTGCCGTCTTGCCGTTTCCGGTCGCCATTCTTGTATGGTTTCCACTTTCAAGACACTTTTTTGAAAACAGTGAAAAACGGCCCTGCCGTTTCGGGGCCTACTAGGCTCTGGACCATGGCGCAGTCACCGTGCAGCGTCCGCGTGGAGAGAAAAGCGCTAATTAGGCTCAAAATGACAGCCTCCTTGCCAATCTTCTCCTTGCCATGGCTCGGATGTCCATTCCCCGTGCATGTTTCGGTTTCGTATGTTTGCCCGCAAGATGATCCAGTATGCTTCTCAATGGTTCTCTCCGTCTCCGACGATGAATGCACACGTCCGAGCGATGCCAAGTCTCCTTCCCACTGGGTACCAGCGGGCTCCTCATCTGGCTCGTCAACCTTCGCGCCGTGCGTGTTGAGGAGCGTGTACTTGTGCTTGAAAGAGGAGGGGGACCTGCGAGCGAGGGCGTCTGGCCATCTGGAGGCCGCCCAAATGGGGTCCTAGCCGATGGGGTCGCAGGACTTCGCCGCACTGCCGATGCATCGCCGATGCGTTGGCGATGCCTCGACAGCGTCGGCGTGGAGAACATCGGGCTCCACGTGGAGCCGCATCGCCGATGCATCAGTGATGCCGCGCGATCAACCGACCACATCTGCTCCGACCCCATCCGGGAGGCCTGGGCCAGGCTCACCCTCCTCTTCGCCGCTTCTGCCCCTCTTCGCCGCTTCTGCCCCTCTTCCCGCTCCTCTTCGCCGCTTCTGCCCCTTTTCGCCGCTTCTGCCCCTCTGCGCCTTCTTTCCTGTCCTCCCTCGGCGGCGCGCGCCAAGGGGGCCAGCCTTGTGAACGTTGTCTCGTTCGGCGTTTCGACATTGGGTGCGGGAGGGGGGTCTGGCTCCGGACCTCTACTCAATGGAGTGTGAGCGGCCCCCGGCCCAACGAATTGGAAGACGAGGCGCTCGAAGTCTCGAGGCTGGTAATCGTAGAACTTCTCGCGCTTCGAACTCTGTTTTTGCTGTGTCTCCCGACTCCGCCCCAGACAGTGCAGCCCCGTGCAAGATTCCTGGTGCGTCTTCAGCTCCTCACCCCGAGAGGTTCCCCGAGGGCCCTAGGGCCTGGGCAGCGCCTGGGGCTGAAAACGGCGACATCGGAGATCTACTGACCTGGGTCCATCGAGACCCGGGTCAGTCAGGCTTTGCAGGATCCTGGAAGGTCCTGCAAAATCCTGCAGGAACCTGCACCCAAACCCAGGTCAGTGCGCCCCTGGCTCTGCAAGATCCTGCAAGAATCGGCGCTCTGACTGACCCCCGATTGCACTGACCCCCGTCTCTTGAGCCCCGGCGACAAGCCCTCAGGACCGCTCCGGCCCCATTGGGCGGCCTGTAAGCTTGCCTCCTCTGGCTAGACGGGCACCCTTGCGCAGGAGCAGGAAGCTCCGTAGCATGGCGGTGTCGGCGCGTCGTCCATGAGCGATCCCGATGCGATGGCCACATTCTGCCCGCCGCGTCCCGTCAGCTCGTGGCGGGATCAAGGCTCAGGAGGACTCCCGCGAGCGTCGGGCATCCCAAGAACATGGGGCGAGGGAGAGGGTGATTGACGATGGGAGATGGCTTTTGTTGTAGTATCTACAGCGGCAACAGTGGATAGCGACCACGGAGAGGCTATATGTGGGCAAACACCAAGTGTGCCTGGAGAAGCATCCAAAGCGGACTGCCCAAGTGTGGGAATCCCACGGGGCATGAGAGAGGGGGGGGGGAAGCGGGACGTCTCGCTGCGAGCCGTCTCTAGACTACGTTTGTTGGTCAGCGGCGAGGTCGAGCGCACATCGCGTTCGGGTAGGAGGGCCGCGCCTGGGCCGTCGAGATACACCATACGCACGATGCGAGCATGGCCGCCCGTCTTCAACGAGGAGAGCTCAGGGCTCTCCCCGGGCAGAAAGCGGCCACCTGCATGCCTCGAGGTGCTCGCCCTCCGTGCCTGGCGAGGGCCCCCCCGCGCCCGCGCGCCTGAAGCCCATGAACTCTCGCGTCGTCAGTTCCGTGAGCTGCACGTCGAACACGGCAGGAGCTTCCCACGGCCTCTTCGGCCCACATCGATGGCGCGCGGACATGATCAGGATTATCATGGCTAGACGAGGAGGAGACGGAGTCTGCCAACGACGCCGACGATCCCCCGAACGTGCCGAGCACAACCATATGAGACTGGTTCAGAGCACGAATCCCCAAAATGAAGAGCTAGACGGCAACAACAATGCAAGGGAACTGTGGACGTGGGGGGGGGTATGGCAAGACGTCTGGATCTCTGGGTGCTGCCAGCAAACGCAATCTAGCAAGTCAACCTCCGCATGGGTTTGTGAAGGCTACGGCTAACACTTGCAGTCTACTTTACTTCGGACCAACATGCGGAATAAGCATAACACAACATGACATGCTCGGTGTGGCAGCCCGTGCGCAGCCTTTGTCTGCTGCGAGATGATCGAAAACGTATGCGATACCTCGAACGTGTCGTTTCCCGTGCCACAATGTAATTCACACAGCATGTGAGCAGAACGTCGATTGGGCGGCCGTGCCAGCATCTTCCCCACTCCCATCACACACCAACGGCTCCCCAAACAGTGCTTGCCCTGAGGGGCTTCACCTGGCTCCTCACGGCAACTGGCTGGGTGTGCCAGGTCCCCGGCGGGTGCTCGGAGGGTGGGGGCGCCCGCGTGCGTTCGACCACCGGGCCCCGCTGCCCCTGCCCCACAGCCACACACAAAACTGAATGGGACCAGACACGCACATAAATAGACATGAAATCCCAAGATCCCCCCACATTTTCGAATATGTTCTGGCGTTTCGTCCTCCCCTTCACTTCCCATATTTTCCATATCTTCCGAGGGATCGACGATTCTTTGTGCCTGTGCTTTTTCCCCTCCTGAAACACAGAGTGTACGTGGTGGCAACATCTGGAACGTGGCGCGGGTAGCCCGTGAGGACTCTGCACATTTGGTGGCAAGGGTGCACGTGCACCCACCCCCCTCACGGAGAAAGGGGGGAGGTGAGGGTCGCTCTTTTCCTCGAGCAACAAAGGGCTGCAGGATTTCCTGGATCCTCCAGGACAGTCTGATTATATTCTCTATAATCACATATATATGTAAAACTACAAACTTCCCAGCACCTCTCCTTGGGCGCTGGAAGCGGCTCGGCCTCCAGTCGAGAAACGTGAGCCACAGGGAAACCACTTTGTGCTCCCTGAGCAGGCTTCGCAACGGCGCTGCCCGCCTAAGCCCATCGCGGGGCTACCCGCAGAGGGCAGGCGCGGGGCAAACCGCAGCCTGTAAAAGAAAGCTCACCTTCGGCTGTCGTAGTGCTTCCTGCGACCATTCTCCTAGCCCTCTCCGTGGATCACCTGAGAGCCTCTGGAACGGTCTCCGCACTCGCTCTTGAACGTCTCGATCCACTTCTGCGCGGCCTCTGGACTGCTGATGTCCTGCAAGCTGAGCTTGGTAAGAGGTCCTCGCGCTGTAGCCATCACTCGCAGCTGCTCGATCTCCTTGGCCTGGCGATCCGACAGAACGCATCCGTGCTTGATCATCCTCGTGACCAGGTCCTCCTTGATCCCTGACACGGCCAGGCTCTTGGCCTTCAAGACAGCTCGCAGCTCAGCTACAAGAAACGTGCTTAAGAGCTTGTGCCTTGCTCCTTTGTCCTGCTGTACACACACGGTCTTGAACTCGGCCTCAGCCCGCGCAGATGGTATACACGTGCTTCCAGAGGCGGGGTCAACCGCACCCTGGAGGAGGAACTTGTCGTAGAAGTCCTTGAAGTAACAACCACACCAGCACCCCAGTAAGAAAGCACTGGCTGCAGTCACCCCAACTAGTCCCAACTTCAGGAAGAACCAGAACTCCTCGCTGTCCACGTAGTGGCTGACAGGCGCGGGGCAAACCGCAACCTCGTCAGAACCTCCGTACACTGTCACCTTCTCGCCTGACGCCTGCGTCACGACCTCCGTGAAAACTGCCATTGCGCTCAAGCCCTTCAACTGCTTTCCGAACCTGAGGTTGAGAGTGGTGCAATGCTTCTCGATTGTCGGCCACTCGCTGTACTTCGTGAGCATGTCGGCTGTCATCTTGCTGGTGTCCTCCTTGTGCAGCTCGAACGCCTTGAGACGCAACCGCTCCTGAATCCACAAGTACCTCAACTCCAGGTGCCTGACCTTGCCCACCCCAACTCGACTGCACATGCCACGTCCAGCTGTGCTGTCACTATAGATCTTCAGGTTGCAGGGCCTCTGGGTCTCGATCAGGTAAGTCTTACACTGAAGTCCTCTGGCTGTCGCACTTCCCGTAGCGTACATCTCGGATTCCCCTGAACTTAGGGCTATCGTACTCTGCGTCACTGAGTAGCAGTCCCAAGTGTGATCACCATACCTCACAGCTCCTCCACTGGTAGATCGCCGCTGTAGTTCACTCGTAGGTGCCCAATCTGCGTCACCATCTACACGAATGCCTTCAGGAGTACCTTGAAGTGGGTAACACCAGACCAACACAGGCTGTCCTTCGTAGTACCTTCCAAGTCGCTGAACACGCGCATGCATCAAGACGTTCGGGTTGGAGACGTGCTGCATCGCTGTCTTGCTGGCGTACATCGTGTCGGGCCTGTCCGAAGAAAGGTAAAGAGCGGTGCCAGCTGCACCCGCCACTTCTCGAGCACGATCCTTGGAAAGAAGGTCTAGGCTGTCTCGTCGGCCTTGTCCTGTAGCTTTCGTCCCTGGAGTGGGAGCTGGTTTACAACCTCGCTTCTGCGTCCACTTGATCATGAAGTCCACATGCTTAGGATCGGCAGTCCAGAAGAAACCTGGCTCCTCGCAACCTGGCAACTTGTCGGTGTAGCCGATCGTCCTCTTGAGGTATGTAGTCTGCCCCACCGCTCCTGGTCCAAGTCTGGCGCTGGCCGTGACCTCAAACTGCTGCTTCAACAACTCGTCCAGCTCGTCCAGCTGCTCGTCGTAGCCCTCAGCAAGAAAGTCATCGCCATGGCAGATCGCTGTGCTATCCTCGTCGAAGGGGGCTGTGTTGGGGCTAGCAGGTAAGTAGAACACGTTAGGAGTTCCAACCAAGCATTCCCAATGGCCGTCGTCCATAGTAGTTCTCACAAGCTCACCCCACATCTGCGACGCCTTCCTGGTACCGTTCATGGCCTTGCGTAACCACCAGCACCTTCCAGGCGGACACAGCTCTCTCCCAGGATGCACGTAGATCGTCTCGTCTAAGTCAGCGTTGAAGAAAGCCTTCCTGACGTCCCAGACTTGTATCTTCCGCAGGTGCTGCCCGCTGGAAGTTGGACTTGAAGCGGCACGGCTCAGCGTCGCTCTGACGATCATGAGCGGGGGCGTGCCTTGGTGGTTGTCCTCCCTGACCTCGTACTTGTTCACCTCGGTTGCTACGAACCTCCACCTGACCTTTCCTTCTTTCATGTGGGCTATCGGGAACCCTCCAATGTGCTTGCCGTCGGTCGCCGTCGATGTCGCCACTTCCACGTAGACCCCATAGTCCTTCATGGCCTGCAGCTCGTCGTCGCGACCCTTCTGATACAGGTCCTCATCCAGAGGCTCTCCAGTGTAGTAATCGTAGTGTATCGTCTTTGGGCTCCACTGGTCTTTCTCATGCAGCTCGGCGCTCACCTCAACCATCTGCTCCACCTGCTGCTCCTCAGGATCTCCTAAGTGGCTCCTGATTGTGCCGATGTGGCTCATCAAACATCTCCTGCATGCACACTCAGCTTGGTGGCATTCTCGTAGCTGGCATCGTGATGAGTGCTTCTCACACCTCTCGGAACATCTCGCACTGCGCTTTGGGTGTGGATCCCACATGGGGTCGAAGCTCTCGTCGTAGCCCTCCTCGCAGACTGCCAACTCACAGACAGAGAGATGCCCAATGCTTGCTACCCTGGGCTTCTTGACCTCAGCTCCTTCACGAACTTCACCTGGGGCGCTTCGCCGAAAGTCGCTCCTGAGCTCTCCACTCTCCGTGTCCATGGCTGTCTGCACCTCAGCCTCTCCTGGGCCAGGAACCATAGCTACGTCACTGGCAGCAGGTGCGGGGCTCACCGCAACCTCACTGCTGCTTGATGCCGCTGCTCCTCCGGGTGCGGCTCCAGGCGCGGGGCTTCCCGCAGCCGGCGCTGGCACCACGACTGTAGCCTCAGGGGCCACAGGGTCCTTCGCCAACTTCTCGCGCAGCAAGTCGGCCTGAATGGTCTCGAAACGCTGTCGGCAGGCCGCCGAATGCGAACCGTATCCTGTACTGCACTTCCTGCAATCGTCGGTAGGACCATGAGCATCGATCATGCGCTCCGTGATGTACATGCTGCGTCCGATCGTTCCTGAACTCTTGTCGGGCGTCTGCTTCCAGGGCGTCACCCTGATGTGCTGGATGAGCTCGGGCTGCCACCTGAACTCCTCAGGCATCCTTCGCACCGTTCTCACCTTCTGCACTCCACGTTCAGGATCGATCACGAGATGTGTGTCGTCCAGCTCGCTCTTACCAACCCAGATTCCTTTTGCGAAGCGGGCTTCCCATTTGCCACGTCCCGCGGCAACTCGGGCTGAGATCCGATACCAGACCTGCTCACCCATCTCCGCAATCTCGCCGTTGTACTCTTTGCCGTAGAGCATCTTGTAGGAGGAACCTCCGTGACTGCGAGGCTGGAATCTGGTGATCATCCACCCCACTGAGTTCACAAGCCATGGCACGATCGGATCCGTCATCTTGATCTCGCTGCCCAGCTTGTGCTCCAGCTTCAGCTTGTAGGCTCGAAGTAGACCAGCTGCTAGCTTGTTACCTCCTTCAGCGTAGCCTGCACTCTGCTTGGAAAAGGGCGGTGATCCCCGCACCAAGGTTGAGTGTGATCTGCGATCTCGAACTGCCTGCGCCAGAGCCATGGTGGCAGGCTCCTGGTCTGTCTGAAGTATGACTGTTGTGTGACCCCAAGCTTCCAGCACGCCTAGCAGGAAGGACACCTTGTAGTCATCCGTCTCCTTGTTCGCGTACAACGTCGCCTGAGCCAAGATCTTACAGTCGATAACATTCAAGACAGAGACCGCTTGGTCTAACTCGGCCTTCGTGACCGACGTCTTCTCCCTGATGCTGAAGTAACCTCCTTTAAGCTTGTACTTCGCAGCCAGCTGGTCCGTCCCTACGTAAAAGATGTCGAACACCACCTTCGGGATCTTGTTCTCATCAGCTGGTTCCTGAGCGTGGTGGGGGTCATCGTCTGCTCGAGCCTGCACGCAGATGGGACACCAAGGTCGAAAAGGTAGATGATGCCCTTCGTGCGCGGCTCTCTCCGCAGCACTAGGTTGGTGAGGAGTCTTCAACACTCTCGTTGGCACAGTTGTGGTCTCATCAGCTTCGGGACCTAGAACCTTCGGCAAAGCTCCAGCTTCCTGTTCAGCTGGTACCTTCCTTGGTAGTGTCTTTCGTACCGCAGCTACCTTTGAAGCTTCTGGTTGAGTCTGGCCGTCGATGATGTGATCGTACTCTAAGTAGTAGTTGCCTTGGTGACGACGTAGAGGTACGAACTCAGCTCCATCAGGTGGCTCGATGGTACCGTTGATGATCCAGTGACCTGCAGGGCTATGAAGAACACTCTGACCACGTTGTACTACAGCGTCTGTAGCCACAACTGGGTACTCCACATCGGCAACCTCAGCACCGACTTGAATAACCTCTCCTCCTCGGGATAGGTTCAGCTCCACGTGGCCGTACCTCTCGATCTCCTCGCCTCCTATGCCCTTCAAGCCGACAACGTTGCTGTCCGTCGGCGTGTAGTTGTGCTTGGTCACCTGTGACCTCGGTATCGCACTGATCTGCGCACCTGAATCGAGCATGATCGCATTCCGAAGCGGGGCTAACCGCAATCGGTCATCCGCAGGGCTCTGATCTTCATCCACGGGCCGAAGACCAGCGATGGTAACAGGCCTGGGTCCGGCCAGCGCGGGGCTCACCGCAGCTGGCATATCGCAGCACTGACGGTCGTCAGCGACGAATCTAGCCTTTCTTGCGCTTCTTTGGCTTCTTGTCGTCGTCTGTCTCTTCCCCGTCCTTGAGGCCGTCCAGGCAGTACTCGGCACACACGGCACAGTAGTCCAGCTTCCACTGATCGTAGTGCCATCGCCGTCCTTCAAAGGTCTTCTTGCAAGAGCAGCACACATATTGGTAGTAGCTAGGCAAGCAGTACTTCCAGTCGATCGTGTGGCTGCGCTTCTTGTGACCTCTGCCCTCAGGGCAAGAATCATCTTCGCTCGCAGCGCACAGTTGACTGGGCGCAGCACCTGCTGAGTCATCGCGCTGTCGGCGCTTCCCTGACTTCCTAGCATCTGTTGTGTCGGTGCTGTCGAGCTTGATCCTGTGCCCACTCCTGTCTGTCGTAACCTTTCGAGCTCCCTGACTGCCGCTGCCCCGATCTTCTTCTTTTCTTTTGCCTTTTCTTTTCGGAACTGCTTCTTGTCCTTCTTGTCCTTCTCGGGTGTCTTCTTCTCGTCGGCGATCCGCTTTCGGCAGTTTGCGCTGCGGTGACCCTTCTTGTGGCAGTAGTGGCACTCGATCTCGGCGTCGGGATTCGGTGGCTTCTCCTTGCCTTTTCCGTCTTTCCCTTTGCCGCGGCCTTTCCACGGTCTCTTTCCGCCCTTCAGCGCTCCGATCTCCATCGGGTCGTCCTGAACCGCTCGCTCTGCCGCCAACGCCGACACCACCTCGGCTCTCAGAAGCTCGTACGTACTTAACCGACTGCTGTTCCGAAACACGTGCTTCTGGAGCTCGTCGTGATCCTTCAGCGCCTTTGTGAGGATGCCGCGCTTGATCAGGTCCGAGACGGGCTCTCCTGCCATCTTCTGGTACCTCGCCATGTCCTCGTCCAGCTTGCTGATGCTCACCATCACGTCTTCCTTGGTGTCGAACTTCGTGTCCGTGAGCTTGGTCCACATCGCCAGCACGTTGCCTGCCTCGCTCGGGTTGTACTCCTTCTGAAGCTTCCTCCAACACTCGGCTCCTTCTCCTACTGGGCTGTTCCTCACGATCAGCTCGCCAACCGAGTCCTCGGGCATGGCCAGGACCAGGCCGTAGTACAACTGCGTGCTGAGTTCTTCCTCCTGCGGGTCCAGGTTGACGTTGTCCACCTCCTGGGCTCCGTCCTCGCACCTTTCCAGAAGATCTCGGTACCTCCGATCCTGGGCGATCAGGTACGCTCTGTACTGGAAGCTGAACGTCTTCCAGCTTGACCTTTGGCCGTCGAACGGCTTCACCTTGTGAAGGATCTTCGGATCCATCATCTCGCCGCGCGGGGCTACCCGCTGCTGCTGAGCCTGCTGCTGAGCCTGCTGCTGACCCTGCAGTTGTCCTCTCATCTCTGCGATCTGCACGTCCCTGTTCTGAAGCTCCTGCCTCATGTTCTGACTCTCCGTCGTCAGCCTCTGAACTTGATCGACCAGTTGCTGCAGCTGCTGCTCCATCTTGGGTGTCGAGCACGTCAGTGACACGCTTCTCCAGCCTCTCGATGTCGCTCGCCAGCTGCCTCTTCACCGCTGCTCGCTCCTCCTGAGTAAGCTTCGCCTTGCTGCCGCACGCCGCAAGCTTCCTAAAAGCGGTCCCTCGTAGCTGGCGGTGCTCACGCGTGTCCGCCGCTCTGCCTCCTCGCTTGTTCGGCTTCTTGGCCTTCAGCGTGGCCTTGCCCTTGCCCTTGTTGGCTGGCTGGCCACCGCTGTCAGAGCGCGGGTCTGACCGCAGCTCTGACCAGCAAGGGGTCCTCTGCTCGGCGGCCGCGTGGATCGTCCCGCTGGCTGCCGGACCCGCGGCGTCGCGCCGCTGGGCCCTCTCGAGGGGCTCTTGGAGCTCGCCTGGGTGCGGAGCGGCCCGCGAACCTCAAGCGAGCTCCGCTACCATGCACGTGCACCCACCCCCCTCACGGAGAAAGGGGGGAGGTGAGGGTCGCTCTTTTCCTCGAGCAACAAAGGGCTGCAGGATTTCCTGGATCCTCCAGGACAGTCTGATTATATTCTCTATAATCACATATATATGTAAAACTACAAACTTCCCAGCAAAGGGGTTGGCAAGACCACCCCGCCGCCGATTTGCAGTGGCTTTTTTTTCGGAGGCGACGATAGGGGCGAATAGCCCAGGGGCGGGCATTACACGTATTCGCCAGGGAGCCTCGCCGAAGGCATGGATGATCGGCGCGCCTGGATACATGTATTGCTCCCCCTGGGCTGTTCGCTCCTGTCGTCGCCTCCGATTTTTGACAGTGACGGCGGGAATACCGGCGTACTGCCCGATGTGTGCTGTCACGTGCACAGGCGCACCTGGCGCACTCTGCGCGCCGCGCACCTGGCACGGCTGCAGCATGGGGCGCACTTGGCGCACATGGAGCACGTGGAGCACCTGGCGCTCTTGGAGCATTTTTTTCACCGACCATTCTGCGTTGAGTTCTCGTATTGACTAGAGCACTGCGGTCGCGATTTCTTTCTCCTCTTCCCACCTCCTTTCGCTCTCCTCCAACAACAAACTTTTCAAAGACCACTGCTGCCTCCAGTCCTCTTTTCCTCCCGCCTCCCGTCTCCTCTCTTCCCTCCTCCTCTTCTCTCCTGCCTCTCACCTGGCTCGAACAAGCCTGTCAGCCTGCCTGCCTCATGCCCGCCAGCCAGCCTGCCTGTCGGGGGCTCGCGGACCAGCTGCGAGCTGCGAAACTGTCGCCACTTTCGAGGGCTGCTGAGGGGGCCAGTGGTGTGACGTGCTTCGCAGATTCCGACTCGACCTGGGGGACTGCGAACTGCGAAACGGCCGTCACTTTCGAGGGCTGCTGGGATGTCCAGCGGAGTGACGCGCTATGCGATTCAGATTCGACCTCGCCATTCCATGGGGGGCTGCGGACGGCGAAATAGTTACCATTTTCGAGAGCTGCTGGGGGGTCGAACTGTCGAACTGGGTGATGCGCGACGCAGATTGAGGCTCGCCTTCGCCATCAGTTGGGGACTGTGAACTGCGAACATGTCACCACTTTTGGAGGGCTGCTGCGGGGTCCAGCGGAGTGACGCGCTACACCTATTCAGATTCAACTTCGCCATCCTTGGGTGTTTGCGGACTGCGAAATTGTCACCAACTTCGAGGGCTGTTGGGGGGTCCAACTGAATGACTGCACCTATGCTCTCGCAAGCGGTAGTCCTCCTCCTTCGTCCATTTTCTTTATAAACAACTCCTCCCTGTCGCATCCCGAAACGGGTCGGTAGGGCGGGCCGGGCGTTTCGCCTGAGACTTCCTCACCATTTAGGATCCTGGACCTTGAAATCTGCAACAACTTCACTGATGAGGGTGGGTGGTTTTGAACATGTGGCTCTCGCCTTACAATCAACCCGTGTAGTAAGGATGCGCGTGATACGGATGCAAGGGCATGAGACGCAATTTCGAAGCTTTTCGAGCGGGGCGCGGCCAAGAGTGGCCAAGGATGGACCGAGGATGCAAGGATGCAAGGGTACCCTTGGGAATGTTGCCCATCCTGACTGTGTGGGTTGACTGCTGTAGCGCCGCGCACACTCGTCTTACCCGCTGGCAGGATCCACTCGGAGGGGGGGGCGGGCCGTTGTCGAAAGGCGGCTCTCGCCTCAACGCCGCGTACACTCGTCTTCAAGGTCTGCAAGAGCTTCAGGGGTGGAGGGCTGTTCCTCTTCAAATTGTGGCTCTCATTTCAGCGACGCGCACATCCGTCTTAGCAGTGTACAACCATTTCGAGGATTCTGATTGCCGATCTCTCAGAAAGGGTGTTTTGGCAAGCTGTAGGACTGTTAGGGCGAGGGAGTCACGTTGATTCGCTGCTTGGAAGTCCCAGGAACTGTGTTCGGATGCGGTTCAGGATCGTCAGGGCGCCACCATAACCTTGATTCGCTGCGTTGAAGCACTCAGAATAATGCTCTGTAACGGCTCAGAATTCAGTCCCGACATACGAACGTGGCCCTTACTCGGGTCTCCTAACTCATGTGTTCCTTCTCTAAGATCTTGTGGACGGATGGTAAAATTCATGGGACATTTCTACAACGCTCCGTTCCGTGAAAATAAGGATGGGCGATGATACGCGCGCGCGTTAAGTGGGAGGCGCGCGCACCTTTCACCGCGGATGCGCAAGCTGCGCCCAATCCTCACAAATCGTACTCGAGCCAAGCGCGCGGAAACGCGCGCGCAGGCCCGCGACAAAGACAGGCGGAGGGAGCGAGGGTAACGTCTTCTCATCCAACGGGACACTTTCCTCCGTGTAAAGAAACCTTGTAGGGACATATGAAGAGGGAACTTGGAGGAAGGGATGAGTCTTTCACTGGTCCTCCTCCTCCAACTCCTCCTCCTCCTCCTCCTCCTCCTCCTCCTCCTCCTCGTCCTCCTCCTCCTCCTCCTCCTCCTCCTCCTCCTCCTCTCCTCCTCCTCCCCTCCTCCTCCTCCCTCCTCCTCCTCCTCCTCCTCCTCCTCCCTCCTCCTCCTCTCCTCCTCTCTCCTCCTCCTCCTCCTCCTCCTCCTCCTCCTCCTCTCCTCCTCCTCCTCCTCTCTCCTCCTCCTCCTCCTCCTCCTCAACTTCTCCTCCTCCTGCTGCTCCTCATTCTCCTCCTCCTCCTCCCTCCTCCCTCCCTCCTCCCTCCTCCTCTTCCTCCTCCTTCCTGCTCCTGCTTCTGCTCCTGCTCCTCCTCTCTCCGTTTTCCTCTCTCCCTCTTCCTCCTCCTCCTCCTCCCTCCTCCTCCTGTCTCCTCCTCCCTCCTCCTCCTCCTCCTCCTCCTCCTCCTCCTCCTCCTCCTCCTCCCCCCTCCCCCTCCCCGTCCTCCTCCTCCTCCTCCTGCTGCTGCTGCTCCTCCTCCTGCTGCTCCTCCTCCTCAATGGCGCCTGGCGGTTCCATATTCCGGCTGGGGTAGGATCTCCACCTGCCCCCCCAGGCCCGCTCTGCCGCAGCATGGGTCCATGCGCCGACGCCCAGAGCCGTGCAGTCCACGGTGCGCGCATGTCTGCCACTTCTCGTCGCACTCGGCCAAGACTCAGAAGGCGCGCGCTTGCAACGCGAGCTCAAGAACGCTCGGTTGGCGAACACGCCATGCACCAATCGGCGCGGCTGATCTTCGGCTGCCGGTGTTCGAACGACCGACCCGGGCTTCTCCCGGGGGACATGATTTTGGCGAGTACGTATCAAGTAGTCAAGGGCCAGGGGCGGTCCATGGCAAGACCCCCCTTTCTGAACTCCCAGAGGGGACCAATAGCCCTGCAAAGTGGCACTCAGAGCGCTCCGGGACGGCCCATGGAAGAGCTCGGACGGCTCCGTGACGGGCCAGGGGGGTCTCAACACGCCAAGGAGGACCATAGAGACCTCCCAGGTGGTAAGGTGGCCAAGGTGGCTCAAGAGGCGTCCAAACGGCCCAATGAGGGTATTCACACGACGCACGAACCAGGAAGGCCAGAATGACCCCTCGATGTGGCATCATAAGCCTCACGGAAGGCCCCGACAACGCGTCTCCGAACAAGTATCCCAAAAGCACATGCGGGGGAACCCTTCTTGTGCGATGTTGTAGCAAGTTGTGTGGGACTTTGATGGCATACTGACTGGTTCAACGGAGTCCTATGAGCCCTGTGGTCGTAGGTGGTTTAGCGGGTTAGATCTTCCTCGACCTTTTTTTCTCGTGGAGGTGTGAGCCTTCCCCCAGCCTCCTCGGGAGTAGAGGGCATGTGTTCAGGGGAGGGCGGGGGGATAGAGCGTTCACTCTGGCCCTGGATGTCTCAAAGATGACCCTAGATAGCCCAAGATGGCCTCCAGCATGGCTCCAAGGGCCCCCAAGGCGGCTCGAGGTGGGAGCCTCCCAAGGATGCCTCCAAGAGGGCGCAAACGAAAACAATACAAATCATGTGGTAACGAGGGCCCACGAAGAGCTCCAGACAAACCTCCCAGCTCAGCAAGGCCCCCAAGACCATCCGAAAAAAACCCAACTATGGCCCCACGTGGTTTTATCAAGCCCACAGAGGCGGGGGGAGCTCAGACGGCTCTACATAACATCCCACAGCTTGTCCTCCAGTAAGTATCGATCGGGAGAACTTACAAAACATTACGTAGGAAGGCATTGAAAGTAGATTGGGTTTCCGCCTGCTCCCATGAGCAAGGTAGGAAACAGGGACACCGATTCTAATCCTGACCTGGGAATGCGCCTGCAATAGACTGGAATCTGAATGCAAGTGTATTTCAAGCTGGGCTCCATCGGGCTAGGGGCACCTCGCCTCTCTCACCGCCCGAAACTGCGGCGGGCTCGCGCCGCCGCGACGTCGAAGCTGGTTCTTGGCACCGCGACCGCACAATTCGTGCGGCACCGGCCGACCCAGGGCCACTGGCGGCGCTCTACCGCACGCCTGCGTGCGGACTGTCCTCGAGGCACCTGCGCGGACGAGGGATGGCGATAGGGCGCGTGGACAGACGACGGGGGAGCTGCATTCACACGGGTACACATGCAACACACAATCGCACACACTATCGGAATCCGCCGACCCCATGAGGCGTGTGCGGAATCCTTCTCAGCTGTATCCGAGGTTGTCCCCACACATCACACAGTCCCTAGCCATCCTCGCCGGGGCCCTCCCCGACCCACCCCGCGATTTCTCGCCCAAACTCGACCAACACCCCCCTCCATGCCCCTCCCATGCCCCGGCATCCCCACCCCTTGGACCCTCTGTTTTTGGGACCCCCCACCCCGCGATTTCTCGCCCAAGCTCGGCCAACACCCCCCTCCATGCCCCTCCCATGCCCCGGCATCTCCACCCCTTGGACCCTCTGTTTTTGGGACCCCCCACCCCGCGATTTCTCGCCCAAACTCGACCAACACCCCCCTCCATACCCTCCTCCCAAACTCGACCAACACCCCCCTCCATGCCCCTCCTCCATGCCCCGGCATCTCCACCTCTTGGACCCTCTGTTTTTGGGACCCCCCACCCCGCGATTTCTCGCCCAAACTCGACCAACACCCCCCTCCATGCCCTTCCCATGCCCCGGCATCTCCACCCCTTGGACCCTCTGTTTTTGGGACCCCCCACCCCGCGATTTCTCGCCCAAACTCGACCAACACCCCCCTCCATGCCCCTCCCATGCCCCGGCATCCCCACCCCTTGGACCCTCTGTTTTGGGACCCCCCACCCCGCGATTTCTCGTCCCAAACTCTACCAACACCCCCCTCCATGCCCCTCCCATGCCCCGGCATCCCCACCCCTTGGACCCTCTGTTTTTGGGCCCCCCACCCCGCGATTTCTCGCCCAAACTCAATCAACACCCCCCTCCATGCCCCTCCCATGCCCTGGCATCCCCACCCCTTGGACCCTCTGTTTTTGGGACCCCCCACCCCGCGATTTCTCGCCCAAACTCGACCAACACCCCCCTCCATGCCCTCCTCCCGCACTCGACCAACACTCCCCTCCATGCCCTCCTCCATGCCCCGGCATCCCCACCTCTTGGACCTTCTGTTTTTGGGACCCCCCACCCCGCGATCCTCCATGCCCCGGCCTCCCACCCCTTGGACCCTTTGTTTTTGGGACCCCCCACCCCGCGATTTCTCGCCCAAACTCGACCACACCCCCCGCCCTCCCTCCCAATCCATGCCTCTCCTCCATGCCCCGGCATCTCCACCTCTTGGACCCTCTGTTTTCCCTCTGTTTTTGGGACCCCCCACCCCGCGATTTCTCGCCCAAACTCGACCAACACCCCCCTCCATGCCCCTCCCATGCCCCTCCCAGCCCCGGCATCCCCACCCCTTGGACCCTCTGTTTTTGGGACCCCCCACCCCGCGATTTCTCGCCCAAACTCGACCAACACCCCCTCCATGCCCCTCCTCCATGCCCCGCATCCCCACCCCTGGGACCCTCCGTTTTTGGGCCCCCCCACC